>VWYP01003632.1:0-67677 GCA_013400435.1 Pycnonotus jocosus | reverse complement strand
GGAGACTGAGGAGAGACCTCATTCCATCTTCACAAAGAGAAGTGAGAGGGCCTGGTACTGATCTCTTCACCATGACCAGTGACTGGACTCGTTGAAATGCTATGAAGCTGACTCAGGGGAGGTTTAGGGTAGATATCAGGAGAAGGTTTCACCCAGAGGGTGCTTGGGCACTGGAACAGGCTCCCTAGAGAGGTAGTCATAGTACCAAGCCTGCCTGAGTTCAAGAAGTGTTTGGACAACACTGGTGGTGTGATTCTTTGGGCGTCCTTTGCAGGGCCAGGACATGGCCTCAATGATCCTGATTAGTCCCTTTCAACTCAGCACATTCTATGAAAATAATTTTTGAAAACCCATATCAAGGCATTTGCATTCTTGAAACTCTTAACTGATGTATGATAACTATGTAATGATAATGAATATAACTGTAGTAATTTTTCAATTGCACTGGCTTTATCAACTGTAAAATGTCCTTGAGATATAGCTGATTTTTAACAAGCCACTTATAAAGAGAAACAAGGCAAAGTACTGTAGCACTATTTAAATTTTATCAGTGTTAATTCATGCTCTATATTTAATTTATTTTACCTGATAACTCAATGCTTTAATAGTAGATTTAATTAAATTAAATTGAGATTCTGTGCAAGCAAAGTAATTCTAATTCTCAATACAAAAAATTAATTAGAACAAAAATTAATATTTACTTTCATAATTATTTATGAACATAGCCTATTTGACAAAATAATCCATGGGTTTTCTGGGTTCATTGATATCTTAATTCACTGCAACACCTTCCCTTCATTATGTTTCATTTGGAAATTTCAATGGACAAGCATAAGAAGCTGAGGCACCACGAGTTACATTTAGATGTGCTCAAAAAGAGCACTGTGGTAACATTCATCTTCAAGCAGCCATTGGAACTATAAATATTGTATGAGCAGTTAGACTGGCCTGCCTGCAGCTGTGTAACCACTAGTGGGTAACACCAGGATTCTCTGTGTAACTGAGCAGAGGGAATCCTTCAAGACCAGAGTAAACGTACAGACTATGAAACAATGTATGGGAGTTGTTTATGTATACCTGCACACTTCTTTTTACTATTTTTATGTTGAATTTCTATCCTGGTATTGGCTGGGATAGAGTTAACTCTCTTCCTAAAGAGATGGTGTAGTGCTTGTGTTTAGATTTGGGACAAGAATGGTGTTGATAACACAGTGTTGTTTTAGAATCATAAAATCAGTAAGGTTGGAAAAGATCTGCAAGGTCATTGAGTCCCAACTTTGACCTTTCAGCTACTGCTGGGCAGTGTTTGCACTAAGTCATGGACTTTGCTGGTGCTCACCCCACCTCTGAGGAGGCTGGGTGTGCACAGGGAGTTGGGAGGGGGCACAGCCAGGACTGGCCCAATGGAATATCCACACCGTGTGGCATCATGCTCAGCCTATAGCAGGAAAAGTGGCTAGGACCATTGTTTGGGAACTGGGCATTGGCTGGGGGGTAGTGAGCAATTGTATTGTGCATCACTTGTTTTTTCTAATTCTTATTCTAACCCTTTAATCTTTATTATTATTTTTTCCTCAGTTTCCGTCTCACTAAACTGTCTTTGTCTCAACCCATACATTTGAATTCATTTTTTTCCAATTCCCTCCCCCATCCTAGTGAGGGGAAAGTGAGCAAGTGGCTGTTTGGTTTTTATCTACCTAGTGGTTAAACCATGTTTTCACAGGGATTACTCTGAGAGTAACTCTGAGATGTAACTTTTTTAATGGTTTCTGTGTATGGCATAGGATATTAGCATTTAGTAATTTGACATATTTAGATAAAGTAAAATATTAATGTTGTTCAATAATATATTTTATATAAACTTCTATTAACTATTTCTCAAGTTTGAAGAAAAGCCCCAAGGATTTAAAATATGTGATACTTTCAAGATTTTTTTTTCATGTCTCTGAATTTGCATTATTCTGTACTGATCACTGCAGCAAATGTTTAGGCACTTTTTTTCTGGACTTGTTAGCAGACTCCAGATTAAATGATCAGCTTAGGTTAATGAAACTGCTGATTTTGTCAGTAAAGTGGTTTCTTAACTGGTATATTTTTATGGAGACATGACTGAGTTTGATTTACTGAACAAACTAAAAGGATTCATTATTCTCTTCTCCCCATATAATGAGCTTCTGTAAAATAGATTATTTATGCTGATTGGTACTCTTGCTGAAAAATTTGTGTCCTGTGGCTTTGCATAAAAGTGCAACAAAGGGGAGCTCAAAGGGGAGAGCTGCTAATGCTCTGAAATGTAATAAAAATTTCAATAGTCATCTGAAATTGAGGAAAACAATAACTAATTCTCAGTCATTAAAAGCACTGAGAACTTTTGTTTTATTCATAAACTGGTGTTATCTATTAATATCGGTATTCTTGCTATATATTTATTTGACTTTTTGCCTAATTTATTTCTCAAAATTGTCTTACAATAATCTCAAAACTGGAATATTTTGAAGGCTTGAAAAATATTAAACTAGCTGAAGTACTTACAGCAAATAATGGAGGGACTGATCGTTTTCATTAGTAGCTGTCTCAATATTTCATCTGTGATTCTTTTAGACTGTGAATTGTACACATCAAGTAGAGTGCTGTAATTTAATCAATGGGCACATTGAACTCTATCTCAGTGTTCATAAGTCTTGTGCAAATTGAGGAGTAAAAATGTTTTTGGTGCTTATAATTGAAAGAGAGCTAATGTACACAAAGGAAAGATAACAGGTGCCACTTTTTAAAATGAAAGTACTAGAGAATCAATTTACTGCAGACATTTGTATATATACTCTGAACTTGTTGCTTTAATTTCATAAATATTATAAATAACAAATGCACTTTCTGCATCTCCCTGTGGAATGTAAATAGCAACTGTTGTTTACATGCTTGCTGCCTGGAGACTCAACATGGAGCTACAGAAAGAAAAATCACTGCTGAATAATATCCATCATATGGTGAGAGTTCTCCTTTCTAATGTCAGCTTTATGCACAGACTATTTATGTCTTCCAGGTTCTGAATGAATGAAAAATCTTACTATTACATAAAGGTTGAACTACTTGCTTCCTGGAATAAGCATTCAACAAAACAAATCTGGAAGTGCACACCTGCTTGTCAATGGAAGTGGCAACATCTTTGCTGGCTTTTGAACTGTATGAATGTTTGAACCCCATTGCACAAAACTGAATGGCTGATTTTCACCGCTACTGACACATACACACACATTCTCTCTCTCTGTCCCTGCTCTGATTTTATGTGGTGGTGTACTGTGAGTATTGTGTGTACAAAGCTAAATTTGATTTATTTAAAAAAACATATTATCCACAAGGATACTATATCATCCGTGTTGTCCAAGTTTGCACATCTATATAGGGCTGGTAGATGTCTATAGAAGAAGAGAGATTGGAGATAGAGAACCTATGAATTAGTGCCCTAAATATTACTGTTTTATTTGAGTAAATAGCAAAAAGAAGTTGGGGTGGGAGGCAGCAAATGTTCTGGAACAAGCTTTGAGTATGACCCTCCTGTTTTTCATCAAAAAAGCTTTACATTTGGTTTTAACTGAAGGAATTCCATCTACAACATAAAATTCCTGACCCCCTAAAACTATAGCAAAAAACCTCACAACAAAAGGAACCAAACAGAAACCCCAAGCTTTTAAAATCAGTAAAGAAAAATGTTTTAGTCTGTTCATGAGATTAATAATAAGTTATGTAGTCAGTGTTCTAAGTTTGAAATATATTGTGTAGAAACTGTTAGTCTAAGACATTTTTCTTGAGTTGACAAATTTGTGCTTTTCTTAAAAAAAAAGAACCCCCAAGTAATTTTTCCAATTAATTTTCAAGGATTGTTTGTAAATATCAAAATGATGGATTTATGTGAATGTACTCATGAATATTCCAAGTATGAAACATTCTATCCTCTACAGCATTTGAACTTGTTTGACTTGTGGATATCAATGTAGTCTATTGGGAAACCACTCTTCTGTGACATGTTTTCATAACCAGCTTTCACTGGAGCTGCCTTTCATACTTTTTCTTGTCTAACCATTTAAATAAAATTGTACAGCCAACAAAGCTTTCAAACAATAATGCATAAATCCTTTTTTGCATTCATTAATGTTTTAGAGAATGCAAAATACTTTAAAAAGTCAGATCTAAATCCTTCTTGCAATCAGTAGTAAAGACCCCACAGCCTTTCCAGTAGGCCTATTTATCTTGGGCAGATGGACTTCTTCAATGTTTGTTCCTCCTAAGTGCATTGTATCTGCCCCTTTAGCATGGGATGGGATTTCTTTAGGCTTTCAGTTCCAAGCAGGCGTCTCTGTGCATCCTTCTGTGATGCTCCAATAGCACCCTCTCCATAGTGCACCCTTTGTGAGGAATGCACCCTAAAAATTGTATCTCCCATGGATAGGAGATGAGATATACATCTCCTATTTCCTGCTGGTGATGAAGGAGGAGTGTCTCAGTTCAGTGGGGGTGGCTGATATAATTGATACAGACTTTCCCTTTGCGCGCTTTTAACTCAGTAGCGGAAAAAATAACCACAGCTAGATACACTTAGTACACCTGCCACATGCAAGTAAATTTCTCCTTTAAGAATGGATGCTTTAAGATTGATTGGAAACTGAGCATCCTCATCCATAAACACCTCTGACTGTGAGAGGAGATGAGTAGCAAAGGGATGAACAGTAGTGGGAAAGGCCAGCAAGGCAAACCTTACCATAAAGAAACTGTCCAGGTGAAGGAGTTGCTCTTTGCAACATTGTCTGAATAAGAGGCATGAAACAAAAGCTGATGAAAAGCAGACCATAGCATCTAAACTAGGTTTATAGAAAAACTTAGAATATGAAATCAATCATGCTTATTTAAGATGTGATCTTTAGGAGCTAGTGGACAGAGGGAACAACTGTTACTTGAAAGCTATTGATGTACAGATTGATGAACAAAATAAGTGTTTCTTTCATGTTGTCATCTAGTGGTTATTGGAATGGAAAGAGACAAATGTTGTGATCAAGCAATTGAAATAGTAGAGATTTTTCATTTAAGTTTGATTTTGACTCTTACTAGGATTGAGCTGACTGTTTTCTATTGCAATACTAGACACATAGTTCCTGTTGTATTAAAGTGAAAAATTATTCTGGGAGGCAATGGGAAGGGAAACCGAAAAAATGGTGAATTTATGTATTATCATTTGTGTGTTACTCATAATTATTTAAAATAAACAAATAACAAAGCAGAGCAGTAGGAAGAGTGAAGGGCAGGGGGAATGTAAATACAAAGCATAATAGGAACGGATATCTATACAATTATATTGCAGGTGTCAGTGAGAACACTACTTTGATAAAAGATCTTCCTCAGTTTTGTTGTGCTAAACATGAAATAGAATTTTTCATTGCTGATACTGTGTACTCATCAATTCTACATTCCATCTGCAGTGTACTTCCTCTAAAAAGGAGCTCGTTTGTTGCTTGTGTGTTTACTTTCCTATCTATTTGGTGGTAAGTGGAAATAAAAGCATTGACATGTTTCATATATAATACTGAATAGAAAGCTTCAAAATGCAAAATCAATCATAGCTCATTTAAAAAAAAAAAAAAAGCCACTCAAAAAATCATGCAAAGAATCAAAAAACCAACCAAAAACTAAAGAAATTGAAAAATGTTTGAGAGGCTTGGGTGAAATGTGACTAGTGAAAGCTTGTCAAAAAATGAAAGTAAGTGCATTCTGGGCCCTCAAACTATAGAAATAGAAAACAGGAGCTAGAAGCAAAGGTTTTTTTCTAAACATCAGCCTTACTTGCACTGGACACCCCTGGTGAAAATAGTAATTTCTTCTCAGAGTAGAAGATGTACAGAGGGAGCTTTGCATCCTAAAGTAGACCTAGATGAATAGCAGTTTCCACATCCCTTAAATTTTTCAGCTTTGTAAAAGTTCAATTGCATTCTGATGTGAAGTCCTTTGAATTTTTTGCATATAAGACACCTTAGATTACATTTTGTTAAATATCTTGGTGACAGCACACATTCAAGACTGAGGAGAAAAAAAAACTTGTTAGTTTATTGATATCAAGGACTTGGACTCAGTCTCCCCTGTACTATGAAATTTTTGTCATGAACTGTCTTTACTGAATGTCTGCTCGTGATTTTGTGACATTTGGTCATTATAGTAGAGCAAAGCCCTGTGTGTTCCACATTACTTGAACATTAACAAGGGATGGAGGTGCTGTGAGATAGTTTAAGCACAAATACAATTTTTCTATTATTTCCACAGTCTAGACAAAATGGCTGCAGAGGGATATGAATATGATCAGAAATCTGCTATGAAAAGAAGCAAACTTGTCCAGTAGGATCTTCACTGGACATGATTCCTTTTCATGGAAAAGCTTTAGAATGATGAATGGCTATTCTTTAAATATTTTCTACAAATTTGCTAATAAACATGACAGCATGTGACACTCATGTCCATGACTGTCTGTAAATCCAGAGAAAGACAAGTGTAATTAACCTAAGGCATTATCTTTCCTTGCCCCTGATCATTATTTTTTATTTCATTAAATGTCTGTTATGGGAGAGGTCAGTTAGATAATAAGGATATATTAATAGATTCTAAAGAACAGCCAATTAATCAAATGAATATTCAGTAAAAGAGGTAAGATATGTCAAATGATCCAACTACTAAAAGATAAAGAGCTCTATTAGGAGTACACCTGAAGTATTTTACATTCTGAATGAAGCTGAGAAAAAGTTACTTTAGGTGAAGCTATCAAGGTGACTCAATAGGTGACAATCTTTTGTCAAAGATTTATTTGAGCCTTGTGATCACATATGTTAATAATTGCAGGCCTGTTTTTCTTCTTAGGTCTCACCTGTATGTCTCACCAATAATTTATAAGCATGACTATGAAAGGAAGGACTTGCCCAGTTTGTACCTGAAGAATTCAATACCTAACAATATTTTTAATGCAACCAGAGCACACAATGACTGAGTTGTTTGGTACTCACTGGTCATTGTGATGGTACTTAAGGTTGTTTTTTTTTTTTTTAAGAATGTATTAGTTCACAAGGAACAATTGTTTATTGTCTCTATGTCTCTTGCAAGATAAATAAGGCCAAGAATAAGATAATGTACTATTAGTACTAAAGACAACTGTAAGATAATACCATTCATTATAAAACAGGCTTTCTTCCACTACGTTCAGAATTTTTCAACAGTGGTTAAATAGTTGCTAAATGACATGAATATGGAAGAAACATGGTTAGATTCTGCAAAGAGATAAGCAGCTGATGGAACTTCTGAAGCTTTTTTTTCCCTTCCATGAAGGAACATATTTTCCCCTGGTCAGAATATAAGACAAATCGCTCTGTTTTACTTGTAATTCCACACTGAACGACCTTTGAGTTGATCACTAAGAGCTTCATTTCTTCTAGCCTGTAAAACAAAAATGTAGTCCTGTGAAGTCCTCCAAAAAATGTTTTTGTAACACACTTCAGATTCTTTCCATACTTATGAGACCGTGGTTTGGTGGTTCAGAATGACACATTGGAGTGTTTCAGTATATTAATTCAAGCTTTTGTGAAATGCTGGTGCTAATATGGACTTAAATGAGGCAGTAGTTTTTTTCCCACTATGCCTAGAGTGCTACAGATATATTTCTGTCTAGCCAGTAGAACTGCAGTATGCTGTAGCATTTCAGGGCAGTTTGCTGGCTCGATAGTGTATTTTGTTTGTCTATGTCCATATCAGTTGAAGCCTTATTCCTGTGCAGCAGGGGAACATACCATTCAAGGCACCCTAAACTGGGGGAAACTGCCACATAAACACCCAGTGCCACATCAGGCTGGCTACTGATTGCTGGTGGGGCTCTGCAGGGCTCCATATTCAGCCCAGTTCTCCTCAACATCTTCATACAGGGTCGAGTGCCACATTCTGCACCTGGGACAGGGCAACGCTGGTTGTGTGTATAGATCAGGGAATGAGAGGCTGAAGAGCAGAGCTGAGGAAAGGCACCTGGAGGTCCTGATGGCAAGTTGAACATGAGTCAGCAGTGCCCTGGCAGCCAGAAGGACCAGCCCTGTCCTGGGGTGTCCCAGGCACAGCATCACAGCTGGGCAAGGGAGGCTTGTCCCACTCTGCTCTGCACTAGGACAGACCTGGGGGCAGTTTTGGACACCACAATATCAGAAAGATCTTAAGGTAATAGAGACTGTCCCAAGGAGGGCCACAAGGATGGTGAGGGGTTTGGAGTGGAAGCTGTATGATGTGTGGCAGAGGTCACCTGGTCTGTTCAAACTGGAGGAGAATGAGGGGAGACCTCCTTGCAGTCTTCCTTGTGAGGGGAAGAGAAGGGGCAGGTACTGATCTCTTCACTCTTGTGACCAGTGGCAGGACTCATGGAAATGATGTGAAGCTGAGGGAGAGAAGGTTTAGGGTAGATAGTAGGAACTGATTTTTCACCCAGAGGTGATTGGGCACTGGAACAGGCTCCCCAAGGAAGTGGTCACAGCACTAAACCTGACAGTTCCAGAGGCATTTGGAAAATGCTTTCAGGCAAATGGTATGATTTCTAGAGGTGTCCTGCTTAGGGCTAGTATTGGACTCAATGATCCATATGGGTTCCTTCCAACTCAACATATTCCATGATTTTTTGATGACTGAATTCAGAGATGTGTGTAGCTAATCCAAACCAGAGCTCCATAACCCAAGTTATTCAGGGCATGAGTAATTAACATGTTACTCTTAACCGCTCAAATTTAGTATTTGACTTCTTTTAATGTACATGCATTGTCATCCAGAAATCTTGCAGGTGGGTATCTTTGGATCTGAATCAGCATATCTAAGCAAATTTATTTTAACCTTGATTGTTGCTTAGCTAATCTTGCTTTTTTAAATACTTCTCCAACAACAACAAGAAAAAAAGAGAACATATTTTTCTCAGAAAGTCTTGTTCCTCTCAAAATTACCAGATGATGAGTATAATTATGTTATCATATTCATAGGAGGGAAATAAAGATCATTCTGGAAGTAAGAACAACAAACAACTTGAGGAAATACTGATCGAACTTGCTGTTAGGGAAGCAACATGAGTGTAATTGAATCCTTTAGTGTGAGCACAGGCACTAGTTTTATAGTAGAAAAAGTATACAGAACATCATATTTCTGTGTCAACTTCCTGAAAATACTGATAAATCATCCTCTTGAGATTCATGGCTTTTTAGATAGAATAGTACACTTTCACACATGAGATGCACTTAATATTAGCCAACAGCTTGGAAGACAGAGAACTCTGACCTGCCAGCATTTTTCACTGTTCTTGTCTGATCTAGTCATGGATCTGTATGTGAGCTGGGTTAGCCAAATATTCTCTGGTCTTTCTGTTAAGGTTAAAAGTCTGCAGTCTGTTACCAATATCAGTGTTTTGATGTGGGCAACAGAGTAAATCTTAACATCAAAAAGACTCTGTGTTGTGCTCCCCTTCAAATAACACATGGCAAATAATAGCAGTGTGCTACTGTTATAGCAGGGGCTTCGGAGGAATCTTAGGAGTACACACAGCTGCTGAGCACCACTACTCTTAGCACTAAGAGAAAGTAGAGGTACATCTGCAACCACGGTAAACTGGTTGTGCTGTGACAGCTGCAGAAGAAAGCAAGATGCAGCAAAATATCTGGTGCTGTGAAATCCCTTGAGCTGTTTTTTTCAAGAGTTGAAGCAGGACATGTGATGTGTTGTTCTCAGAGTGGCAAAACCAAAAAGCACTCTCGGCTGCATTCCTACTCACCCTGTCCCTGTAGACTCCCTCTTGTGGCTCCTTAATATTTGTTCCTGTAGTACTGCATATAAACAGGCAGTACAGACATGGGAAACAGGAAAAGAGGGGAATCAGTTAACCACTAAAGCGCAATCATTATTTCTCAGGGCAGAATATGGAGAGGAGTTCTGATAAAAACTAAATTCCTTAATTAAAACCATTTGTTAAATAGCTTATCTGTATATAAGAAATTAATTTTTTAAAAATGCTGAAATGACCATGTGCTAATCAGAGTGTTTATTAATATAATAACATATCTCTGGTAGAGACTACTGCAGGGTCCAGACATGAGTAACACCATATTAAGAAGCTTCAGACAAGGTCAGAAACATTTTACAGCCTGGCAACAAGCTCATTTGTTTGCTCTATGTTTTTTTGAGTTTATTGGTCTGATATTTGAACTGAAGCTGAACTTTTATAAAGCAAAGGACTGAAGCTGCAGTGTTTTTGTGATGAAGAACCACTTTTTGTAAATGACATGGAAATACAGAAACACTGACAACAAACTTTTAAGCCAAAAAATGCATTGAACGTATCCCTTTCTGTGTCCATACTTGAAAGGATTTGACTTCCTATAAAATATCTTTTTTTGAGAAAGGCCAATCTTGTCAGGACAGTTTTCTGGTGCAGCTCTGCATCTTCAGCTCGGAGAGAAGTTTAGTCTTCAGTAATCAGTGCTTAGCAATGACAGCACTTGGGAGCAGTCAGACATTCTCAGTGGTTGTCTAAACATATTTGACCAGAGATGAGAGATCTAGTGAACTAGATCTCTTAAGAAACCTGTAAATGTTGGCTTGGAGCCAGTTACTTGGATGTTGATGTTAATGCACACAGCTGCTGAAGGAGGCTGATCCCAGGTGGACTCTTGCTCCAAGGAGTAGTAAGATGATCAGGATTTCCTGCTATGCTGGGCAATCTTGTGGGGGAAGCAGGGAAGTGTGAGCTGTAAATAGAGGACTTTTCTTCAACATATCTGAGGCCAGACTGACAACAATCCGTGCTAATAAATATAATTTATATTTTGCTTGATCTAATTGTATGCTTGTCTCTTGGGTCTTTAGCAACTACTCAATAGATGTTTGCAGGGACTTTGAATAGTATCAGTTTTTTTCAATTTCTTCATGCTGTAATCCACCACTAATTTGTAATCTCTATAATAAGACAGTTTCACAATTTAAGGTATGCATTAATTTTGTGAATAGACAAGAACTAATCAAACACATTTTTATTTAAAACTATGGTAGTCTAGAGTCTGTTGTACAAGAAGAAAGCTTTTCAGAAGCCTAAAGACTTGCTTACAGTTTCTACATAGTGGGATCTAAGGGCTTGCAAAACTGTAATTTTTGATCTCTGTAACAAATAAAAATTAAAAGCATTTCATTTTCTAAGAAATAAAATGAAATTGATCAAATTAATGACATGAGTTCTATACTTGCCAGTCTGGGTTGCCTCATGGCTACAATTTTGTTAATCAGCCAGTTGTTTATAGGCAGTGTTTCCTTGAAGGCAATGAATGGCTCTCCTGCTATGAGCTCCATTTTTTCCTGCCTAAAACCATTCTATTATGGAATTGTGTGCTATTCTATTATAGAATAGCAGTGCTGTGACAGAGGAAAACTTCAAAGTCCTGCTGCTAGTGGAAGGGGGTAGAAGGGAACAAGGGAGAATTGTGTTTCATGACTGTGAAACGACAGCCTGTGTCTGAGGTGAGAACAAGGAGCAGTGGGTGTGTATGGAGCCTTCTGCTATGACTCAGAGTGCCCTCATGGGCATGTGGCTGTGAACCCTGTGATATTTCAGAAATTTCTGCATGTCTATACTTTGAAAAGTAATATCTTATAACAGCTCCAGAAATTCATCTAAAGAAAATAGGTGTCCTCTAAAACTCTACAGCATGTGTCTAGTTTTAATGCTACTGCATTTGAGTATCTACTTCATCATCGTCTGGACACTGAGCATAAGTATTCAAAATAATCAAAATTGGGTGTTAAACACAAGTATTATTTCATCATACTTTGTTTTGCATTTGCTTTAAATATATATAAATAACCACAAAAAATGGCAGAAATGGCAGACTAGGCTTTGAATTCTTGTGTTTGCTAAAAGGAAGTAGTCCTTTGCTAAAAGGAAGTATTCTCCTATGTGAAAATAAGCAATGTAATAATTCTTAATTAGTAGAGTGTTTGATGAAATGTTAATGGTGATCCTTGCAGATGTAATACAACCCCCCCCATAAACCCTTACCCCACTCAAAAAAAAAAAAAAAAAAAAAAGAGATGACACGAGCATTAAAATAAGGAAATAAAAATAGTATGCTGACCTAAAAAAGAGACATATAACTTCAACTTTTTTCTTTTTAAAATATAGCTGCTTATTTCATGGAGGAGGGAGTGAAGAACAAATAAAGATCCCCAAAGGCTGTCAACTCCTTAGCTTAGAGTTAAAACCAGCATAATACAAATGAATAAGAAATGTCTTTTGTTGTTGATACAGGCGGGAGAGAAAAAACCTCCCATGAAAATTTAAGCCTTGTAGCTGTGCTCAGTTTAGATGTAGATAGTGTCTCTAGTGAGCATTCTAATCATTAGAGACTTTTCTTCTTCTCATGAACATGCTTTTACTTCTAGGAGAAAACATTTGCATGACTGTATTTGGGTTTCTACAGACTGGTTTTAGTACAGATGAGATGAAATTATTTATCATGGGAAATATTGGACTTTTTTTTTTTGTTTTTCTTATCTAATCATTCTCACAAGTTCTTGTTTCTATAAACACTCTGGTACTATGATGTATCTAGCTGGCATCTCTGTCTTCTTGAGAAAGTCCTTGACAGCAGTGACAGATCAGCCCTCTGGCAATTCCAGGTTGCAGTTCCGAGTTCAGATACAACATACCATGTACCTGTACCCTTCTGATGTGGGAAGTGGGCAGCAGGTGATATTCAAAATGTCATGTACCTGCTTTTCATCATGTAGGATCTTGGAACAGGGTATTCAAGCCCTCCTAAGGAAGATGAGTGCGAGCTCGAGCTGTCTTCCCTCCCTGGAGGAATGCACTGTGCTCCCCTGCTGGAGAAATCCAGGTCCCAGCTGGGAATGTTGCTGTTCATCTCACTTGCATTTTCTTGCCATTTATAAGGAAGTGGAGTATGTTGGAACAGATAACACTTAGATGTGTGTATTTTTTAACTCAAGTACCTCTCAAAGTTCAGTCTATATATGAAAAGGAATTAGCTACCATTGCCATACTTATTTTTTCTCTGGGCATTTGAAAAAATACCATCTGCACTATTTGATACAGTCAAAACCGGACATTTTTGGTAGTGTGTAGTATATATTCTATGGAATCCCTACTCTATCAAGTACTGAAAAAAAATAGGCAAGTAAAATTGCTTATCAAATTATTCAGAGTATAAAAATAATTCCTACCTATACTGAGAGAAGAAAAAGAAGTTACTAAGGAAGCTGCTGTTCTAAGCAGAAAAAAGGGATGTACACAAATTGTTAATCCATCTTGCAGCTTGACAGATTTACAAGACAGTTTTCTTGTACAAATACAGCAAAAAAGCAAATAAAGTTTAAATTATTCAAAATCAAGCATGAAACTGGACATTAATCTCTTAAATGTAGAAGTTTCAAATACATTTTCCTATTTTAAGGAACCATGATGCTTTTTTACATCTATTAAAATTTATTTCTGTCAAAATAAGCAATGATTTTGACAGAAGTTGAAGAAACAGTATGTAATTTTTTTTCATATAGAGTTTGAGCAGACTCTTTAAATAGATTGATTCCTATTAGAAGATGGATGCTTCAAGTTTAAGATTCTTACAGTCTTCCTTTCCTAACAGTAGTAACATAAAATGGCATTCATGTATTTTACCTGAAATTACCTGAAGATCAAAGAGGCATGTAAAAGATTTTCCCATTAAGGACAAGAAACTCATTAAAGAACTATAAGTAGATCTGGAACGGAATATAGTAAGGGAATATAGTATCATCTTGTGAGAAGGCTAATAAATACTTCTCAAGGCTACTCAACAGATTACTATTTTTTCTTGACGTTTATCAGCTTAGTGAAGGCTTCTTGATCAAAAGTTTTCTAGATAGAGATGAAGAGTGTTGACCTTATTTTTCTAAGGTTTTGCGGATCCTCACATGGGATCTGACAGTAAGTATATTTGAAGAGTAGTATCATATATACCTTGTTCTGCATCTTATTATTGCTCACAAAAGCAGCAGTGCTTGAGCAAATTAGAGAAGATAATTAGTTGCTTAGGCAGTGTTAACTTTCCAAAGTTTAGAAGCCCTCTCCCTTTTTTTGTCATGAAAGATGATTTTTAAAATAATTTTATCTGAGAATAATATAATGGTAGAAACTCCATCACTCTTAGCATGAAACATCCACCTGAGTACCCCTTGAAAATCTTACAGCCCTATTGACTGTGCCAGATGCATTCTAAGTGTGAATTCAGGAATTGCTTTTTGTGTCCTAATGTAAGCTGAGCTTATGTCCCCAGTATGCAAATTCTTACTGCAGTTTTGGGGGATGAATACCTGCCCTAGCAAGCTTTCTGTGTTTCTGTGTTGGAAGAAATTAAGCAAGAAATTTAGCAAGCAGAATGGCACACCTCTCCACACCCCATCTCCACTATTGACTGAGGTTCAAGTTGTGGGGCTTTTTGTGTTTTGGTTTGAGTTTGGTTGGTTGGTTTGGGGGGGTTTAGTCTTTCTTGGGTTTTTTTGTTTTTTCAGAGACACTAGTGAATCAGCTAATTCTGTAGTATGCTACTGGCTAATCTATCACAGGTGAAGGACTTGCTGTCTTTGAACTCAATAAAGTTTATGTTTTTTCCACTCTCTTCCTTGTTGCCTGCTCTCCATTGCATGGGTCAATAAGTTAGATAAGGCAAAGAGAGGGAGGAGGCATTAGTGACAGCCCTGATGTTTCCCCCTCTTGCTGTCAAGTGTACGAAAACTAGTAATGAAAGCTGACAGAAACTCAAACCTCTCTCTTTATCCTCTCAGAAGCATTTCATTTATTCCCTAAAATATATCCTACTATCCAAATTCCTTTCTCTTGTCCCTTCAATGGAATGCTGCCTCCTAATCTATACCACAAAACACCCTTTATCTCTTATGGAGTCAGCCACTGGTAGATAAAAAACTAATTTGAGAATATCACTGTTGTTTAATTTCACAGATAATTTGCTGTATTTGCAAAGTCAAATCAGTCTAGAACTTGGATTTTTTAATAACAACTGATATTTGAAGGAAATTTAATTCAGATTCTTAAAAAAAGGGGTAAAACTCCTGAATTTGCACACAAGATTAATCCAGATTAATCTAATTCAAGGTTAAGAACATCAAGTGAATCCTTATTTCTATTAAAATACGTGTTGTCTTTCATACTTTTTGTTTATCAGTAAATATTTTTTCTTTCAAATGCCATTTCACAATCACATTTTCTCTTTGCCACCATTCCTTACCTTATACTATTATACCGAGGGACAAGCTTCTATTTTTTGTTTTGGTTCAGGGTTCTAAGATTTTGTTTTGCCTCATACATCAGAGAACTCTATATTTTGGCAACAAAGAAATCAACACAGAGAGCACATGTCGCAGGAAGCATAAATTCAGATTCTCTGCAAGCTCCTTATCTTCAGTCTCTGTCACATCAATGTTGTTTATATTCTCAGCTTTAGAATTTTCCTTAATGAAAACCAGTCTCTTGGTTTCTCTGATTGGAAATGTAATCAAGAAGAGGATCTGGCCACTATACACATTATATTTTGCTTGATTTCCTATTCAATAACAACCACTGAGTTTCTGCCACCAGCCAATACCTCTACTCTTATTATAAGCAAATGGAATCAATCAATTATTATTTTTCTGTTAAAGACAAACCAAAAGCTGCTATTTGCTTCACTCCTTTGACAAAATCTTTGGATGATGCCTCACTGTTTCAGTTTATTGTCCTGTATAACTTCCAGAAGTCTTTTCCTGTTTCTAACAATAATGCAGTGTTTTATTTCCCTGCATACTTAAAAAGTTTTTCTCCTCATGTGATCCTTCAATGTAAGATGACGCAAACAGTAATTTTTTAAATCACTATAAAAATCTGAGAGCAGGCCCTTCAGAGATTTTTGCTTTTTTGTGAATGCATTGTTTTACACATTTCTCTTTTCTGTAACTATCTGAGGTAGTTTCACACACAGTAATATTACAAATCTATTTTCTTTGAGAATGTGGCATTCTGTTACTGATTTATTCTCTTGCTACTTTAAAGTAAAACATAAACTATTGGTTTGATTTACTTTGGAGTGCATATTAGAAAGTTTTGAAGAAAATGCTTCAGGTTTTATTACCTGTCATCTTTTAGTTTTTGTTTAAGTCTCTTTCATATGTCACTTTGAACTATAATCTTAGATGTAGTTTCTGTGAAGAAGAGATTGAATTTTATATTCACTGAGTCTTTTCAATTATTGTTTTCTCTCTAGTTCATATCCCTTTGTTCAATATTGTACTTTTTGCATTTGCAAAGAAGTTCCTAATTTCATTTTTGAAAGCATTTCTTTTGTCAGATTTCTGAAGTCCTAGACAATATAGAAATGTAGGTGTTTGATGTCTTTAATTGGTTTCCAAAGGATTGCTATTATTGTAATCAGCTGAATGACTAATCTTCATTCCACTTGAAGACAAATGTAAACAATCCACCTAATTGCTCCAATTCTAACTGATTTCTAAGCAAGGTAAGATGGATACATATTTTGTAGACAAACACTTATTGAGTAAATCAATCCAGATCATAACAATTAAACAACTTTTGAAATTTCCTGCTATACCAGAGCTGTTATTATTATTATCTTCTTGCAATTTCATGTTTCATGCTAATTTGAATGGTGAAAAACAAGATTTAAAAAAACTTTCATGTAACTTTTAACTGTTAGTTTTTTGTAAATTGAGAGAAATATTTATGATCATGCCTACTTAAACAGTGCAAGTACCTATCATGTTGTTTTCAAAACAATGTAAAGGAGTTCATAGTGGAAAGATTTTCCAGTGGATAGAAAAGTATCCAGCTCATTACCTGGTATTAGTTGCAAGTGCATAGCTCCCTGTTTTTTGGGTTTTTTTTTCATCCTGTGAAACTGAGCTCACTGAACAAAATACCCACAGCTCCACGTATGCCCTGTATCTGAAACTGTGTAAATGTATTGATCTTGCTGCAGATGTACTTCATAAAAAATGTGTTGCATCAACTTGATAATTATCTTGCAACTATTTTGAGAAGTGTTGAATGAGCTTGCAAATTATACTAATATTAAAAAAGTGAACATACCTTTACCAAGAAGGATTAATTGAATCCATAGGGAAATGGTCATTTCACAATCTCTTCTCTCTTTATTTTTATATATATATGTATATATTCCATATGAAATGAGCAACTGTGCAGACAAGATGGCAGTAATTGCTGGTTATTACTGCAGTATTACCTAATTATCAGGTGAGTCATTTTGTGCTTTAGTAAAATCCTAACCTATCTGGAAGAGGGATCTATGCAAAGAGTAATACTATTCTGAGAACTTGTAAAACGATCATTTTGCCTGTTTATGCCTAGTGATAGGTGTTCTAAAGTCCTCCAAGAACACAATGGGGGACATGACACTTCATATACTTTTCTTCTGTTGCAGAAGAAACAAAATACAAACTTCCTGATTCTGCCAGAAAAGATGTCATTCAAAATGTCATCTAGAGTCAAAGCTGGCAGGAGATTTGCTGATATTGTAGATTATTCATTTCTCTTTTTTGACAATGGATGAAAAAAATATTTCTTCTTTTTTCTTGTTTGTTTTTTTTTTCTTTTTTAATTAAGTCAAGCAGTCTTTCAGTAATAATTTCCATTACATTTTTCAAAAGGATTTTAAAATGTAGAAATGGTACATAGTGGTAGGTCCTGTAACAAATGGTGCATATTGACAGGCACTATGCTATTGTTATAGGCAGGACTGTGTAAAGAATTCCATTTTTGATACTAATGGAAGATGGGAGAAAGAGACTTGCTAGTTTTTCTTGTCAGACATGAAGTGTTTTTACTAAGGAAAACAAAACAAAAGTCTATTCAGCATCTCCAAACAATATGAGACAGCATTAATTAGATGGAAAATATTTCCTCAGATATAAGGCTTGATTCAGTCTTTGATATTTCACTCTTCAAAAACTGCCCACACAACAAATACCTATCAGTGAAAAATATTGTTAATATTGTCATGTAGTATTTTTATTATTATTAATGCTACTTAAAAATGCCTAAGTCAAAAGTCTTAATTTTAACATTATCTTCCCTTAGTCTTGATTGAAAATTTTTGCCAAAATAGTGATCTTGAAATTCCTATCCTTTCACATTAATTTCTCTGTCCAAAAGAAATAATTATTACTACCAGGTGATCCAATGAAGGGGTTCCATGTGTTCATCCATTCTTTTTTTCTCCCTGATTTATTTTTGGAGGGCTAATTTACCATAAGTGGACACCAGGTCCAGTTATTGAAAATTCCACAAGAGATGGAGCTGGGTGACACACGGAAGGAGCAAGCAAGCAGTTAGCTCAGTAAGGCTGTGGCATCAAGTGGGGAGAAAGTAGGAGATGTCTTTCATATGGAAGGGATTGTTCAAGGAAGAATGTGGCCACCCCTTTGTGCAGGTACTGATTGGAATCATTACCTGGTTTCCAACATCCTTTTCTCCCCTCCTCACCTGTGTGCAGTGTGAGTCTCTGTCCTCTAATGTGTTTCGTGACCAGAAAAACAATTACTGTACATCTAAGACAGACTGAGCTTTATCCTGACTTTCTTGTGGTATAGAGATTCTGGGTGCTAAGAAGCCTAATGATATTTTAGTTTTCTTGGAGTGCTTCATTTTATAAATTTATGATACTGCTGTTCATGAATGCTTGTCTTTCTGGCGAACTAGTTATCACTCAGGAACAGCAATCACAAATTTGAAGTTCTCTCTTTATTTAATGTTAATGACTGTGCTGTCTGGGGGTTAGCTGGAAAGGTAGAAGCTGGAAGTGCTGGAAGTGGGGGTACTAGGCACTTTTGGGGACCTGTAGCAATCAAATGGAGACCCCAGGTAACAGGTGTGCCATAACATCACTTGAGAGTGGTTTTCTAAATAGGAAATTTTCTATTTAGGGCAAGGGCTCAGGAAGGCAATTTTTTCCCCTACTTTACATTAAAGAATGAAGGTCTTAAAGCTTGATTCTCTGCACTTAGACAACTTTTAAAAATTCCAAGTAAGGTATTAGAATATGCCTCCATTTAAAAACCAGTCTTAAAAATCATTTCAGTTATAACATACATATATATTTATGAACTAATTTGAATGTATTAATTGATAGTTTAGACTAATGTTTATTTATTATATGAGAAATGTAACTGAATTTAAATATATCTTCAGGTTAATATCAAAATGTCTTGGCACCGTACCCAGGATTAGTCATTAGTATACAATTAACATTTTGTTTCCTGTGGAAAAAACTAAAAGCAAAAAACTCATCTATTTTTAGAAATAATCACTGAAAATTAATTTGAGGATGGAAGAATATAAACACTAGTTTAAAACCTCAGAGGTATGTCCTGATTTTCTCTGCCATTAAAATGTTCTCTTTTTTTAATGAATGCTTGTGAGGATCTATGATGTATTTTCCTACTGCACAGTGTTACAGCTAAAATATTCTAATTTCCCGTTCTCCCATGACATTCCCTTCTACTTGAGGAGTAGGTGAGTGCAATAAGTAGATTCTGATTCATTTTTAGCTTTTAGTGGTTGCATTTTATTTTATTCATTATCTATACTTTGTGCTGATCAGATAAGAGCTGACCTAAGAAGCAAGCCCAGTGGTATGTTGATTCCAATATGCAATGGCTGGCAATAGAAGATGTACAAAAAGAAGGTACAAGGTCCTCAGAGAGGTTATTATAGAATGACTTGATGACAGAGAAAGTTTCTTAATATAACATTTTCTTAAGATATACTCATTCCCCCTAGATCTTTAGCACTTCTGTTACTAATATCCTCAGTTATTTAGTTTTTGTATGCTTGTTTTTTTAATCTCTAAAAGTATTGCTGTCTGATAGATTTCTTCCTTGAAAGACATTGCATTTAACAGCTTTAATATTACTATTAAGCCAGCCACAGTACACTACATATTCTGACTTGCACCCTAAAATTTCCTCTTGAAGCCTGTGAAAAAGTTGTTTTCTCACTTTTAAAGTCCTGGCCTATGACATTACAGTATTTTGTTTGTGGTAGCTGATATTTGTGATCCCCAGTCTTGAAGCCCAGCTACTGCTGAGAACTGGTAGGGGTTTATCTCTTTGCAATTTTTTTAAATGCCAAGTGGAAAGATAATGAGAAAAGTCTCATTCCTTATTCGCATGTGTCTGTTTGCATTGATAATCTGGAACTGGCAAAAAATCCAAACCCAAGGCTTGTAGTAATGCTAGAGTTGGAATGGAGGGTAGAAGGCAAGTTCTCCCTTCTGGGGAGAATACAGGCAAAGATTGAGGGGCTGTGTTTCCATTTGCAGCTCTTGCTGCATGCAGTTTAGTTACACACTGGAGTGCAAAAATCATACTTGATCTGAGTGGACACTGATTTGTTCCTAGAAACTTCCTTAAAATATGTTCCAAGTTGCATTTGTTATTTCTGAAAATACCATAGAAGATATACAGATCTATATTAGAAGTTGCTTTTGATTTAATCAGTTTCTCTTTCTTTGTTCAGGAGAGCATGAGTAAGATAATTCTGTAAGTAATTTCTTGCTGTTTTCTGAAAAGTTCTGTTCTCCATTACCAGTACCTCAGGCTTAGTAACTCTGACCTCAGCATGAAAGACAAGAGAAAGGTCTTAAGATGCATGAACAACAATAGCTAATCAAGCACAGTAATGATGCAGAGCTTATTTTCTTGTTTAGTAATCTGTCTGTGCCAAACCATGCTCTGATTCAACACCTCTCTAAATTAGTGGCTGGCAGTTTAATGCAGTATCCAACTCGAAATTTTCTTACATAATTAAATTGGGGAATTACTTAGCTTTTACTAATAACCTAGAGACAGAATTACTTAGTTCACAAATTTTTGCTCTATTCCATTGTCATGTCTGTGGAAGAACATTTGATCCTTTTAGTCATACAGCCTCCCCTCAAATAATTAGTCCTTACCAGATCTATCAGATAGGTGTCTGCATATGTTTGATAGGCATTCATGAGAAAATTGTATCCTTTTCTCCTAGATAGCATTATATGCTTGTAATAAACCTAGGTAAAATATGCATTGATATGATGTAAAAATGGTTTATTTACATAGCTGTAAGATAGAAAAGTATCATATGGGAAATAACAGAGTTTATGACAACAGTTAGAAATATTACTATTTCATCCAAGAGCCTAATTGTATTCTCTTGTAGAACATTTCTTTAAAAAGTGGAAGTTTAGAGAGGAGAGAGCTTTTCCCCCATCCCACTTTGCTTTGGTAAAATCAAATCCCTGCAGGGGCACTCAGGTTTGGCGTTTTGATGGATTTTTCGGTACTGTGTTCTGCACCCCTCCCTCACCACTCATTTCTTTGGCATCTTGATTTCAAGAGCTTTCATTGCTCTTGCCTTGTGCTAGTCTGTACCTTTCCTGACTAAGTCTCTGCAAATGCCTGTGGAACATATTAATCTGCTCTTGCATTCCGTGTCTGTTTCCTATATCCATAATCAGAATTATCTACTCTAACTGTAAACTTGTGGAGATAAGCGCTGTTTTTCCTTGGGGCACTATCACACTCCTGGTTTGGTCCAGAGCACTGCTGCAGGGCTGTGTGATAATGATGATTAATGACTCCACGAAAATCCCATTACTGCAGCTGGCTTGAAATGTTCCGGTCAACATTTCATCTGTAGATGCTGATTCACAGAGCTCAAAATGTGTCACCAGAACCATCTTCAAAATGGAAACTCTGAGCTCCTGTCTGCACTCTGACAGTCTGCTCCATCTCTTTCCCTGCCAGCTTCCCAAGCCTCAGTTTCCTTTCCCCACCAGTGTGATGCTGCTGTGCACTCAACTATTCAGCTCTTACACTGGCACATGTCACCTCAGACACTTCACTGACCAACCTCTGAACCCTTGCAGTGTTGCTCAAGAGGTAATGCAATTTTTTCTCTCTGCAGTGTTGAGTTGAGAGAGTGTCTTTCAGTGTAAAGTATCTTCTCTGCTGCTTTCTGCTTTGTATCAACCTATACAATAAACATTTCTGGTCCAAACTTCTGCCTGAGATAATTATGTAATGTTTCTTTCTGAAGGGACAAGTGAGTTTGTGCTGATTCCAGCATACTGTAAAATCTGGTGTTGAATCATTCATTAACATTCATAGAAGCAGGTCAAGAACTGTCTAGGATGGACTACAGAGCATTCCCAGGAGCCTGGGCTGGAGGCTGAATTAATCCAGACTCAAGTTCCCAGCAATTTAGTGTGGCCAAATGGAGAGGGGAAGGTAAAGAATTTCAGAGTGTGACACAGTGGTCATAAAATGTTAGTGTATATTGAACTCTACCTACAGGCAGTGTGGTCACACTTTGATCCTAAGCCAAAAACAGAGGTGCAGATGAAAGACATGGAAGTCACAGGGCTCTTCTGTGAAGATTTCCTTTTGGACATTCTCTTCACCATAAAAGATAGTTAACATAGCCTGAGGAATTTGGGCAGACCTAAAGTGACATGCTTTGAAACCCATGGCAGAAGATCTGAACTGGTAGGTAATATGCATATAAAAACATGGGAAGAATTTCTGTGACTTCCCCCATGACTTTATTCTAGAATGGAAGTTTTGAATTCTTTCAGGACCAACCTTTCTTTTGCTTGAAAAGGCAGTATTTCCAGATCACAGTGTACTCTGAGTTGGAAGGATAGTGAAGGTGATGCATTTAAGAGTCCAAACCTTAAATGAAGGGCCTATCCAGGGGTCGGACCAATGACCTTGGTGTTTTCAGCACCATGTTCTAACCAACTGAGCCAAACTCAGCATCCACAAGAATTATTTCCTGATGACACTTTGTACTGTACCTGACATCTAAGTGCTGAAATATGCTCCACAGTCACTTGTCTTCAAAGTTAAATTTGTTCATGAAGGATCTGCTGTGAATAGTGAGTTGAGCAATGAGTAGTTTCTATTGGTAAAAGTGTTTTGAGAGGTGAAACACACTATTTATTCCTAGTATTTAAAATTCTCCCTGAGTTAAGGTTAGGAATCAAATTTCAAAGCTAACTTCTGCTGTGAGTATTTGTGCAATTAAATTTTAAATGTGTGTTTACTCATGTGGATTTGTCCATTCATTCAGTTACAAAGGAGAAATATTATCAAAGCTTTCAGCTGAATAAAATATTCCTCTAAAGCCTCCTGTAGGGAATTACTAGAAGACAAATACTGCCTGCTGTATCAACAAATCATTTCTGAAATATAAAAACTAATAATAATATATTGAATCATTTCAGATTTATGTTAAACAAAATATCTTTGATATTTAAAAAGTAGGAGAAACTCTGAGTATGCCAAGATTTTTTTTATAATTTTTGCTTTGTAAATATGTTTTAATACAGATTCATTCAGAAATCAGTGCCTCTTTGTTCCAAAGGATTAAATCTATATGGACAGAATTATGTCAGAATTTAAAAAGAAAATTAGGGAGATACACAAACTACACTAAGAATGGCTGTAATTGTACCCAGTTTAGGTTCTGATTGACCTCTGGTCAGGAGGGCATCGATATATTAAGGGTTTTTATATATATATAATCCATAACATGATGTTACCTGGTTAGTTAAAGGTATCTACAATTTAGATACTGAAGGAAACCTGCAAGACAAAACTTCCTAGAGAGTGATCAGCTTGATGACTTGTTAGGTTCTGCTTGATATGAAAGTGTCCTCTGTGAGAAGTAAACCTCTTCCAGAGTAATGGAATAGAAGAATTTCAAGGAGAGTTTAGATCCACAGGAAACTTTGATCAATACTATCAATGAGGCCCTGCAGAACTTAAAAAAAAAAAAATTGTTCAAACTCTTCCATAAGGAATAGTAAATCAGATAAAATATGTTAAATGTACCTGAGAGGGTGCAAGAAAAGATATTTTTTCAGGTAAGGTACTCTTGGGCTTTAACCTGGCAGGCAGCTGAGCACCACACAGCCATCCACTCACTCACTCCCCAGTGAGATGGGTGAAAGATTTGGAAAAAAGGTAAAAATTTGTGGGCTGGGATAAAGATAGTTTAAAAGGACAGAAAAGAAAGATGATAATAATAATAATAATAATAATAGAGTATTCAGAGCAAGAGATGCACAATGCAGTTGCTCACTATCTGCTGATAAATCCCCAGGCTGTCCTCAAGCACCAGGCTAACATCCCTCGGCCAACTCCTCCCAGTTTTATTATGCAGCACAATGACATGGGGTATGGAATTTTCCTGGGATCAGTGAGGGTCAGCTGTCCCAGCTGTGTCCCCTTCCAATTTCTTGTGCACACCCAACCTCCTCACCAGTGGGGTGGGGGGGGTTGGCTGAGGAGCTGAAATATCTTTGACTTATCAGTAACTAAAACATCAGTGTGTTTTCAACATTGTTCTCATCCTAAATCCAAAACACAGGACCAGCTAGTAGGAAGAATATTAATGCTATCCCAGAAAAAAAAACAAGGAAGATATATAAGAAGGTGGTTTTGTTCTCAGCACTTCTGAATTTAATATTTAAAGAATGAAAATCAAAGCAATATTTTGCAGTTCAGCAGTAATTCAGATTTATTTTCATCATCTGCAATGCTAGTGAATATGTGATATCTTATTAGTAGTGCTCCTCTCAGAAATGTATGATATATTCAGAAACAGTACCAAAAAATATCAGAACTTCCTGGATAAAATAAAATAAGCTTTTATTTATTATGGCTTAGCTATTGTATTTTTAAACTAATGAACAATATTTCTCTAATTCCTCACATATCCAACATTGTTGCCATTCTTTATTCTTATTCTTTATTTTTATTCTTTATAGCAGTGCTGATTTGATATTGGTTTTGTTTTCTTTGATATAAAGGAATCCTGTAGGAACGTGCTTCTGCTGTTGAAGTGCAAGAATTGCAACATGGCCGTAGCCCAATTTAAAAAAATCTCAATCCTAAACAATTTGAAAAATATGGTTACACTAGAAAAAAAATATTAAAGTGGCATTTTAAATTAAAAATCTGTTTACTTAAGCAAGGACTGTAACATTTTCTAGCCCATATCTCATTAATAAATGTGAAACTGTCCAATTTTCTGAAAACTGTCACATTTCTTTTAAAAGATGCTACACAAAAATTGTGCACATACACAAGTGTGGATTAGAAATAGTCTTAAAGGAGTAGGTACTTTTTTTTTTGTATTTTCCATATGAGTAAATTGTTCCTTATTTACAGACTGATGTGATAACCTTTGGCACACATATTTTTAATGTATTAACAAAACCTAGATATATTTGGCATATAATTGCATTTCCATTTTTACATGAATCCCTAACACTCAGTTACCTCTTTCAGAGTCAATACAAATGTCTTTGAGAAGTTACAACTTATTATTCAGGAAGCATCCTTAACTGTACCAAAAGGCAAAACGGATGACTACAGTATATAGAAACAAGGTAGCCTTTATTTGGAGCAATTAGCTAGAAGCCCTTTATGAACTAAGAACTGTGCAGTGATAGCTAATAAAGAATTCAGGATTAAGAATCATTGCAGGCCTCAGCAATTGCATAAGGTAGCTTAAATCGAATAATTGGGAAAATCTACTTTTTAAATAAAAGTAAAACAAAAATTATTTTCATGTTACTATTTACTGCAGTGCTATAATATTTTGTGTGTGTGTGTGTGTGTGTGTTAAATGTTTAGTTAAAGACCAATGTAAGCATCTAAGAAACAAGAGTATAAGAAACATACCAGGCCATAAGAAATGGAACAGTTTTCTTCTATTACATCAAATCTGTTTTGTCTGTGATGTGTGCATGCACAGGCATGACACCTACAAGAAATAGTTGAGAAGACAGATAAAGGAGAGGAGCTTTGGGGGATTGGAAGTGAGACTTAGGGATTAGCTGCAGTATGAATTAGATGAAGTGGCTGCACACTATGATATTTGGAAAAGTAGGAAATAAATCAGGACTGATTAAGTGAAAATTTCTTTAAGGAGAAAACAATCTCTTATCTTCCTCCAGGTTCTACTATGACACACAATTAAGGAGCTTGTCCTTGTCCAGATTTTTATCATGTTTATTTTAGTATTCTTTGTTGTGCTCTACTGCTGGCTTCAAGACAAATAGTATCTTTTATACATAATTCTTAGGAATATGGGAGACATGCCTAAAGTGAAGGCTTTATTAACCTGCTAATTAATGGACTTGACAGCTGAAAGTTGCAATGAGTATGAGATATTTGCATGGAAAACATAGATGCAGTGCTGAAAAGTACAGAGGTAAGAGAGGGAGACATGTTTTCACTATCTGCAATACTATTATGAAAGGAGTTGCTCCTCTGTTTCTCTGGAGTTATTAATTCTGATTGGACTGAAATGTAGCTATGCACATTTTATTTCTAGCTATTACCAGCAAAAGAACACTCTTGGGAAAAGGTTTGAATCGATTTACCCATATTAAATGCTTCAAATTATGAACAAGGAGTACATTAGCTTTCTCTTGTACAAATTATCACTGTATTTTCTTCTGCCTTAAGGGACAGAATATAGTAGTTCCTCTTGGTTGTTGCAGCTATCCTGGTGCGGTCCTCTTTTTATGACAGTCTTCCTGATGTTTTATATTGTTTCTTTGGGGTCTGTGTAGCTCTGCTGTTATGAGAGTTGGCCTGAAATAGGAAATTTCTTCTCTATGACCGAGCCTGTATGACACCAACTTTACTCTGCAGTATTTGATACAAACTGAGCTTTTCTTTTTTTCTGCAAGACATGCAGAAGGCTGTAGTTAATGATGGTCTTGTCATTTTGCTCCCCAACTGTGACAACCATGGTTTAGCTATAGGCTGAGTCAGAGCCCACAGAAACACAAGTTCTTTGGCTTCAGAAATTCTCTGATCTTGCTGTGCCTGTTATTGATAGCTTAGCTGTTTCAGCAATTTCTGGTTTCTGGTCAAATCCCCAACAAGTTATTGAACTTTTCAATGTGTCATATCCTTGATAAAAGGCAAAAGGTCTTCTGCAGCATGTGTTGCCTTCTGAGATGTCATGGAATGGTTTTGGTCAAACTAATTGTCCAAGCCTGTGAGGTTTTGGCTGCAGAATCCAAGTGCAAAACAACAACAACAACTACAACAACAAATAAGGAATAAAATAAGGAAGGAAAAAAAACACTTTCTGCTCAAAACTTTTCCCTTCATTTTCTTTTTAGAAGTATGGGGGATTTAACAGAACTTTTAAATAGCCCAGATGACTTTCCACTATGATCCCTGCCACATAGTTTTCACAATTAATAAATTGTCCACATTACAAGAGTAAAGTCTGCTGAGAAGAAAAGGCATCTGAATCACAGAATAAAATTGAAACATATTTGGAGCTGAATATGTAGTTAGACTAGTTAATGAATAGTTTGATGATCTAGCCATGATGATCATCCCAAGAAAGGTTAAAAGATACTAGAAAAATTGCAGGCCTATGTATGTGCTTAATATCAGTAGGACTGAGAGTTAGAGAAAAAAAGGGATGAAGAGCCTCGGGAAATAGCCTGGTTCATATTTCTGTGATTAAGCCATAATAAAGGAGATATAAATCTGGTCCTAATGCTGGACATATTCATAGCTCAAAGAAGATTATAAAATACATCTGAATAATTGATCAGGCTCAAGTTTCACCAAGCATTGTCCTTAATTTAAAAGGCATATGTTTGTTTTTGTGTGGGAACCACATGTCTGCTGCAAACTTCTTGGAAGTATTCATACCCAGATAAGTTGTAAACTGACTTTCTCTCAGGTATAAATTTACAGTTAATGAATGCTAACTAGTTATTTTTTACTCTAAGTACATACACACCTTTTGAGGACTTAATCATATACATCATAGTTTCAGTAATGGATATGAATCCTAAGAATGGGAAGGTATTAAAGAATGCCAAGCATAGTATACTACCTTTTTATTTTCAGTAGGTGAAACTGTAACCAGTCATTATCAGTTTTACATTTTAGTACTGGACAACAAAAGATCTCTTTTGGGAACTCCACAGTAATTACCTGTATGACAAAGTATTCTTTAGAGAAATGATATAGTAGTCTATATTTCTTTGGAATACATAGGGAGAGTCTTCATTCCAACAGATTTATCTAGCCAAAGAGAGGAATTATAAACTTATATAATTAAGATTTACAAATGCTCCACAGATCTTGTCTCTTCTTGTGTTTTTTTGTGGTGAATTTCAAGTACAGCATATTTTTTGAGTTCGTAAACATTTAATAATTGAGCTTGAATTACATAACTGAGCAAATTCATGGTAGGAAGAAAATTAATATCTAGAGTTCAGTGCAAGTTGTGTAAGTTGGAATGGACCTTTTAGACTAGTTTCTCTTGTTGAATTTACAAAAGACTGGATTGCTCACACTGTTCTGTCTGCTAATGTTCATCTACCTAAATTTCATATAGGAATCACTCCTGAAATACCCTACAAGTTGAATTTTTAGATTTGTTTGTTCTCAGTAATCAATCAATTTTGGCTGACTTTTTTTTTCAGTTGAAAATATCAATTAGGCTCTAAAACACAATATTTTCTTTACAATTTTAAAACATGAAAACAATTGTTTTAATGGTAACAGTGCATGGGATCAGTGGGTGTTCTATAAGCTACATATACAAAACTAATAGTCTTGGTTTATTCTGATAGAGGGGAATATGTTGAAGGGATACCAGCCTGTTAATTTTAATGATGTTCCCTGGTGAGGATCTACTTATCCATAATCTAGCTGGTTCCCAAAAGTTTGAAGCCAAGCAGAGTTCTATTTGAATGAAAGCTGGAAAAAGATTAAGAAGACTGAAGTATTTTTCAAGTCTATAGATACAAAAAACAGTTTAGTAAATACAAATGTAAATATTAGACAGTCACATCAAACTGGCAGCATTAAGCAAAATGCGTGTTTCTGGGATGTTACTGGGTAGGTTTATGTGCTGTACCATGCAAAGACTGCATGGATGTCTATACATTTTTATAAAGTGCTGTAAACATCCTTTGCTTGGGAGGAAATTGACCTTGCAGGACATAGAGAAGTCAAATGGACAAATACAGTTTTGGAGACAGAGTTAGATTCAGCGAAGGGAGAGTCAGCTCTACTCAAGGATTTGGAATTCTTTTGCTTTTACCTCTGACTTATCTTTCACATCTTCTAAGACCACTGTATCCAGGATATACACAATTCTCTCCCAAAATGTGCACGCTTCCACTGACACAGAGCTAGTGTATCTCTGCAGATCAAGGTTCTGTATTTTGGGAGAGCACAGAAAATGGTACTTGGCAATAAAATGAATAATCTGGAGAAAAGCTAACTTTCTGAGATACCAGTCTTTAACTTTACAATTGTTTCTCAAGAGGAAAAAAGAAAAGATAAAACCAGAATGTACTGTAAAAATAGATTACATCTTTCACACTATTTTGCTCTTGTTTAATCCTGATCGTGAACACAGAGAACCAGAAGTGTGCAATATTGCTCATCAGTTTTTGGAAATTGGATGGGCCCCTTTTATATGTTCAAACACAGACCTTTTCTAATTTTCTACTAGAAAAAACCTCATTGAAATCCAAATAATTCTAATAACAGATTACAGATAACTGCAAAGACAAGGATATGACGGATTCCAATGTAACATAGATGATATTTTCAAGTGAAATTGGTTCTGGTAGGAAATTTTATTGTGTTTAGGGTTAGTTCTAAGCTTTAATCCAAACACACTGTGGAATACTACAAGCTACCAGATGTTTTTATGCTGTCACCTTTCTGTGCTTAAGGTGCTTGGATCTGTGTGTTAACTTTGCTTCTGAACTACCAAGATCTCCTAACTCTTAATTGTCACCTACTGATGATGAAGGAAACTGATAATTTGATGGTGGCCACTTGTAAATGGACTTACAGGGAAGTTAACTACTAAAACAAAGTGCATTTGTTGTTTCTTGATTTTCTTGGTGAAGTCACACCTATCAGCAACAATTGTACCCCAAAGATAAAACCCTCTGCTGTGGGCTGGCTGTTTGTTTCTTGGCTGTTGCATTTGCTGTAATTCTAAGATGATAGCTGGAAAATGAAGCAAGCAAATTCTCCTGCTTTCTGCCTAATCTGAGAGACAGCTGATCTCCAAGATGATGTTTTAGAAGTCAGAAAAATATCCTATATTTCTGTGAAGCTATTACCTTATTGCTAATTGCATTTCACGTCTCTTGTCTCTTCACAGGCTATAGTAGAGGCTGTTGGGGTTTTTTTACCTGAGTATCAGGATGTGCACCATGATCAGGAAGCACAGATGCTGTTCTTTGACTATTCTTTTTCCTTTTGATGTCCTTTGATTTCAAGAAACAAACCAAGAAGCTGTTGAGTTTTTCTTTGATTTTATGTAGTTTTTCCAGCTGGCTTGCTGTTTCTCAGGGTATATTTCAAGCCAGATGGGTTTGGAAAATACAGATATGGAAAGAAATTTGTCAGAGACTGCTGTGTTTTAATTTACAGTGGGGTTTTTTTGTTTGTTTGTTTCTTTGCTTGGTTGGGTTTTTTTAAATTTATGGGGATGGGTTTTGCATCACATGATGAGATTCAGGCACCTGAAGTATCTAGTTGTTTTTTGTGGTTGTTACCCAAGCCTATGCAGCAGGTATAGAAAGAATTGTATGTAATGCTGAAGGTTCCTTAAAGTCAACAATTCAGTTGTAGTGACAGGGTGTAGTGCCTGGCTGACACACCAAGAACATCTGGGCAGATCTTGAGCTAACTGTCTGTTGTTTAAGCAACTTATTCCTGTTGCTTAACCTTGAGAACCCACATGTGTGTTGTGTTTAAGTATTTCTGTCTTAGAAATCAGCTGGATACTTCTGGTGGTTTTTTTGTTGGTTTTGTTTTGCTTGTTTGTTTGTTTTTAAGCTAAAGTATTAGGACCTAAAGCTTCATATAACATGAATCAAACAAAACCAGGTTTGTTTAGAAAGCAATACAATATGTTATATATATCATAATTTTTTTTTCCTGGAAAAGCATCTTGACAGTCCAACCAAGTCAAACTTTGTATGTGAATGTCTTAATAATAATAAAAATAACCTACTCGTGCACTGAGGAATCTTGGATAAAAGACTGCTTGTGCTCTTAACACTGTACTAATGTAAGATGTTCAGGATGAGAAAATATTGAAGAGTATTCCTAGAGCAATGTGTTATCCTCATCTTTAGTGGCTGATATCAGCACTAAAGAAATTTTAATTGGTGTTAAACTGGTTTCCTTTTCTTGCTTTCAGACTGGAAAGGGGAAAAAAACAATAGTGATTCTGTGAAGAGGATGCTGGTACAGAAGAACTACCTTTTTATTTATTTTTTTACTTTTCCAATGAGAATTTCTTTGTATTTTTCTTTTTATATACTCCTTCCATTTTTCTTCTTTTGTCTCTTGCCCTGAGATAATGTCTATTAGTTACAAGCACTCATTCTTGCACAGGTGGAACTGATATCATAATAACACTTATTTCAGTGACACCAGTTGTCATTACTTAGGGTAAACCTGTCAGTCATTAAAGATAAAAAAAAAATATATCCAATACTCTTAGTGATAAAGGTAGTGAGTTACAGAGGAAGAAAATATAAAAATCCATGCAGTGGTTAACCCTCAAATTTTTGTCTTGAGATAGAAAAGTTTAATTAATCCTTATCAGCTGTGCATTGTGTCAGTGAATAGGTTTTGTTTTGTGGTGATGTGCAAAAACCTGCTATCCTAAGTAGTCTCAGAGCTAAGTCTCATAAATCAAAATAGAGAATGTTTTTTGGGATGGAATCACAATGATCAAAATTCAGTGTTGGTGCATAGCAGAATTGCTGTGGCATCATAACTGTGGTCACACAGGTCTACAATGTGTGGCCAGACCTTGGTATTTCTCTGATTCTCTGCAGCAGACTCACAAGACCCAGTGGGGGCAGGCAGCAAGTTCACGTAATTAGGATTCCAGTGACAATAACCAAGACACTACAGGCAGAGTCAGATTAGAGAAGTCAGTAACTCATGAAAGTGGATGAGAACCAGTACCTCCAAACAGTAACATTCCAAACAAATTCTAAATAATCTTGTGTTCTAGTTTGCCTGTGCATCTTTTTGCTTTTCCCATGAAGCTGATGAATGATGATTTGGAAGAAGCAAGATTTGCTTGGTGGCATTCTTGATTGGCCAATTTTTTCTGCTGTCACTCTGGAACAAACCAGCACATCTCTTAACTAATGTATCTGGTAGACATTCTGATAGTCCAATCAAGGAAGATCAACTGCTAAGATGAATATGCAATTCAACTTAATAACTACTGGTTCAAATATTAAACTTATCAGAGAAAGTGTTTTTTTAAAAAAAATAAATTAACAAATAGTTAATAATTTCTGTATGAAATAACAATACAGAAACTTGGAAAGTCACATATTTAAGTGACATGCTGTTCATTCCTTAAACGGTTCCAATTTGCTTGAGTCGGAGTTACTCAACCACCAGTTTGTACTTCTGTATCTGCAGATAATCCTGCATCAATCCAATCATTCATGGTCTTCAGACTATGACATTTCATTACACTATAAAAATAGTCTGTTTTTAGAATATAGGCTAATGAGTGGTTACATGTTTGTAGTGCTCCTTCCAGATGGTGGCAGCCCAGAATTGAAGGCTTGTAGCACTCAGGCAGCCCATGCAGTCTTGGATGCCTTCAGTGTTTTAGCTCTCATGCTTTTGTCTTTCTCATTCTTCTTTCAACAACTCTAGCTGCCTTTCTCTTCTCCTTTGCAACCTGGTCATTTTTATTGTCTGACTTACATCAGTCTTCTTTCTGATCTGTTCCTTCTGTCTAACCCAGCTCTGTACACCAGCATTACTTTGAGAATAGAGACAGATATTTTTCTAAGGGCTGTAACACCTACAAGTCTGACCTTTCAATAGTCTATATTATGTTCTGTTTCTTGCCTCTTCACACCTGTACTACAAAATTGAATAGTTGCTTTCTTTTTCTATGCTCTCTGTGGCAAGCACAACAGTGCAGAAACATTGAATGATAGCCCTGTATAGGTCTGTAAGTGGTTTATTTGTTTATAAAACTGAAAGTGCAATATTTGTATATACTTTGAACAATATATTATTTACCGATGTGCAAACTTTTTTTACACTTGTATGTGTTACAATTTCAACTGATAAATATACATTTTTATGGGATTTGCACTGGTAGAAAAAAAAAAGGGTTAACTTATAGTATATTATGAACTGTTTGCAGAGAAATAGAGAACATGTTTGGCTGACACCGCAGCAAAGATGACTAGAAAGAAGAATAGAGGAGTTGTGTACACATGTTCACACAAAGATTTTGTTTCCATTTAAAGCTTTTTTGGCTGATTTTTTTTCTTTTTTTTTTTAAGTCAGAAATGCTTTCTAGGTACTTGGTTCAGGCATTTTTCTAGTGCAATATAATACCTCATTCAGTGATTGTACCTGAAAAAGCTTTTAAGGACTTGATAATTTAGTAATGTATCTCCATAGATAAACCTTCTATTGCGAGCATTTTTGTAAAGCTTTTCCTTTAGGACTGCTTCATTGCAGAAACTGGTTAAGTAGAACTTTTATCATTCTGTAGGTATGGATAGATGCTACTATGTTTTAAGAAATACTTTTGGGGGTTTTTTGGGAATGAAACTGTCAATTTTTAAAGGTATGTGTACTTATGGCTCTCTATTTCCCTTCATAAATGGCTGTGGAAACTGCAGTGACAAAAATGGAGAAGAATCAACGTTTTCCTATTTACTGAAGATAAATATCTCATTAGTGAAGAACAATACTTTTAGGTGTCATATTCTTGGCTGGTGTAATGTGTGTGTAGTTTCAGTCTCAAGTTTTCTCTGTGGAGTTTATTAATTTCATTTTTAGTCACTTCTTTCTTTTTTATATTGTAGCAAGGGAAATTTATATTTCAGCCCCATGCAACTTGGATCCCCTTCTGTAGGAATGTGAATGCCTCCATGCAATACATTGATCACGATGATGTTGGTTCTTGAAATCTCAGTTATGCTGTCAGAACTAAACAGTATTTTTTTGTAATATTTCAGCCTTTGCTCAAAATATATCAGATAGATTAGTAGAAACTAAGCCTAGTAGTACTATTTTTAACAAGAAGGCTTTTTTTTCCTTCCTAAATTGTCCTAGTTCAGAAAAAATAATGCCTTTTTGTATAAAGACTTCATTTACCACTTCCAGCCCAACTTTTCTCACAATGTATGTCATTTTCCTAGATTTTTTTCTTAGCTTTTGCTCAGAATAGAGGTTTTCTTGTTTTCTTTTCATTCCTGCTGGAAACTTGGTCTTGCAGCTGACTCATTTTATAGTGAATCAAAACGCTGTGTGCAAACTTGTGAATCCTAAATTCAGGTTGTTATCACATTATTTTATACAGTTATAAATGGCTGAGCATCCCAGGTATCCCACCAGAATCTGAGTATCTTCTGACATCCCTGTGGTGAGCATTGCTCTTTAGATTTATGGACAATGAAGCTGGATTTTTCTGCTTTTTGGTCTGATGTCAAAATAAATAAATGTAAAAAACCATCACCAAACAATTGAATCTGAACACCTGTATTTTGATTAAGAACTGGATGCACAGGACAAATTTTCCCCTACTGCATATCTCAGTAACAGCTGATGATTATAACAAACAGCTTTCACATTGCAAAATATTTACAAACAGAAAGGGAGTAAAACACTGTTTAAAAAAAGGAAAAAAAATAGGGTCTGCCAAACAACAAATAAACCCCCCACTTTAAATAAATTTTGCAATAAAATAAAGCTGTATGGAAAAGGCCACTCTAAAATACTTGCTACTTACTGGGGGTTTTTTGTGGTCACAAGCTTTAAAACTAATTTTCATTATCATTTGTGTTTGAAATCTCGGTTAATTTGCCTTGTGAGTTTAAAGGCAAATGTGAAGCAAATGAACAGGTTCCTACTTAGAGTGAAGACTGTGACAGTGTTTCATGGGGTTTTTTAGCAACAAAATACTCATTTCTTCTCTGACTTTTATTTTCCATTTTTCAAGCTTACTGTGTCAAGTGTTCAGGAGATATCAGCTAAAACAATATTAGTTTAAAAATAGGGGAACTTAAGACCATAAAATTTAGAAGTGTGTGTGTAAATTGGGTTAAACTACCATGATAAAAGCTTTTGCCATGGTGCTAGTTCCTGAGGAGGCTAACAAAAAGTGAGAGTAGATTTATCTATCTTTTTGCTCTCTATGCAAGATGAAAGTATTAAAATAACAAAACCATGGAGGAACAAGCTATATAAATGTAAATGTAAAAATAGTATGTAAAAATAGTATGTAAAAATAGTAAAAATAGTTTGCTCTTTCATTTTACACTTTATTCTTAAAAAGGTTAGGAATGGCTGTTTCTAAACACATTTCTATTAGTTAAAATTAATTTCAGTCTTTCAATACAGAGATATATATTCAGATCTCTATCACAATAAATTCTAACTCCATGTGCAGAAATTTTACACAAGAATTATAAACATTCTTTTTGTTTTCCCACTGCATTCACTTGTTTCAAGTGGATTTTTTTGATCTTATATTCATGCTTGGTTTCATCTTGCAGAAATTTTGGTGAAATAAAGAATTTGAAAAAAAGCTCCTTAAACTGAAGTACTTTCATTGCCATTTCCATGGCAATTCTCTGAATGATTTTTAGTGAGTATGAGTTTATTCCACAGCTAAGCACTAGAATCTGAGTAAGAAACAATAGCATTTAAAACAGTGATGTATGAAATTCATTTCACTTACTGCAGCTTCTATCCAACATGATAACAGGATTTTAAAAAAAATAATTATTAATTGAATTACCAAAAGAAAAAGCATGCTGATTCTAACTTATTTTATTTCTTCTGTCTCACAGCGTGGTCTTGGTTTCTGTTTGGAAAGATGCAGTTTGAAACTCCCTGTGAAACAGAACTGTCTGTCTGAGATATCTTAAATCCATTAAAAATATTCAAGCAGAGAACTGGTTTTGCTCAGCAGGATTTAAAGGGCATTGACAAGAAAATAGAACTTTCTAAATTTATCTAATTTTCTGTTGAAGTGAAGCCATATCTGACAAAGAGGAAAACATGCACATTTACCAATGTCAGAGCTTTTCCTTTTGCCCTGAGTTAGCTTAATATTGGGATATTTAATCCATGAATCTGCAGAGATGACAATTCACTTGTTATGCTTTGTTAAAGTTTGGAGCAGGATGATTTCTGTAGGTACAAAATATCCATTGATCCTAATAAAGTCAGCACGAGTTATAGGTGTTTCCTAGTGCTGATAATGGAGCCACAATAGTTTAGGGGAAAATATTTAGCAAGCCTGTTTAAAAAAATACAGCATAAAACGGTGTTGTCAGATTCTGACAGAGACAGCTAGACAAAAGTCTTATGCAGACTAGCAGCACAATGGATGAGTTATTTCTATGTATCATAATTTGGAGGTCCAGAAAATCTGCTACGTAAGTTACTTTGGTTTACTTGCTTTGCATCTTTGCAAAAAGTATTTTAAAAATCCAGGAAAAAAGTATATTCCACAGCTAAGAATTTAGAAACAAATGGCTTAAGAAATTCTTCTGGCTGCTTGCCAAGAAAAATCTTTAAGCTTTCTTATTCAATGTCTGTTGCTAGCAGATGAGGTTCAGTTCTTGTTTGAATTGTGTTCTCTTCCCTGAAATTCTTGGCACCTCCAAAAATAGTACTTCCTAGTCTTTCCTGAGCTGTGAATCCTCTGTTGCCTGCAATTCTGATTATGTACTTCACTCTTGGATATTTCTGTGACTGTGGAAATCTGACAATCCCCTTTAAACTGGGATCAACTCTGGTTACATCCCAAGTAAAGGCCTTTGCTAGGGATGGGCAAAGCCAAAGTTAGATTACATTTATCTTCTATCTCTGTATTAAGTTGAATGCAGTTATTCTGTTCCTCGTAAGATTTGTCATAAAGGAGGAAACAGAGCTTCATACTGGGGCCTTTTCCAAAGAGATTAACACCATTTCATAGAGTTGCACAATACTGTGTGCGTCCAGAGGAATAATCGGTAGCGTTAAAGAGTGACAAATATTTTTACAGTACTCTTTTTAGTTAGAATTTTTAGTTCTAAACATTTAATGACACACTGCTAAGCTCTTGCTATGAGCTTGCTCTCTTGCTGTTACTATGTATTTCAAATATTCAACGTTGACAAAATAACTGCATACGTAGATTTAGAGATGAAAGTTCAACATTTGAAAATCACAAAAGGAAGTTAATAATATTTTATATTTGAACACCAGCCCAAATAAAGCTTTGTATTTTTCTGAGATAACTACCCTTTATTTAAGAAACAAAACACCAAACAAAACAACCAGACAAACCCTGCACAGATAGAGATTCCACAATACATCTGTGCAATCAATTCTCAGTTCTTTATCTCTTCCTTAAAAGTATTTCCCTAATGCCTAACCTAAGTTCAAATATGGTCCCTTTCTTTTATGGTCTAATCAAACATTGACAAGATTTGGTACCTCTTAGTAGATTTCTCTGTATTTGGTGACTTTTGTGTGAACCCTTGTCAGATTTCCCTTCAATTCCAAGCTGTCCAGACAGGGACTCATCATAGTGCCTGTCCTCATAGCCCAGTCAGTTCTTGAGTCCCGTGAGCTGTAACAAGGTGCAAAAGGAGCACTCAACTGTTGTTCCATCCTCCTGTAACCCTAATGCCCAACCAGGTGGCATCTGAGTTGAATATATTAGTTCTGCTGTTAGATTTAAAGAGCAATGGAGTGAAAATTGGAGATGAGACTCTTGCTTTTTCTCATAAATATCAACTTCTTATATTCTGTATATTTATTGAACCAAAAGGTTTGCACAGAAGTTCTGAGTCAGAAGCTGACAGCAAGCTGTTATGGTGCATTTCTTCTACAGCACAGATCTTCTCAGATTGTTACCTAGAGACATTTTGAAAATCCTCTGTGGTCGTGCCTTAAGATGGGACAAAAATATATTCAATTTCCTGGCATAAATCAATCTGATGGGAACTTTATTGCAAATAACCGTATCACAACAGAACATGTGCTGATGTTTCTGTGGAACTCAGATCTTTCTATCAAGCACAAACTCCTTAGTGTTTTGCAAGATAAAAATTATATTAACAGACTTATGTATGCTGGTCAGAGTCTGGCAAAAGTAATATTAGTGAATTTGCCTTAGGAGGGAATTTACCAATTTCATGGAAATATATTCTTATCATGGTGGAAAGTGTTCCCTTTAGTTGGAAGGGAATAAGGAAAAAAAGACTATAGAATTTTCTGTGATATTATACTTACAAGCTTTTCTCTGATTTCTATTTGTAGTTATTATTTTTCACTGCTTGAATATAAATTTAAGGCTCCTTTTTCTTCTTATATGGGTGGAAACTTAATATCTTGACGCTTCCATGGAAATCTAATTCTGTGTGCATTTGTAATTTGACTTAGTACTTTGAAAAGGCCAGTACATCAGTTTGATATCTGTGGGTGGTTACTAAAAAAACCCACACCCAAACAAGTGAGAAAGATGAGCTTGTGTAGGACCAGGTTATTCTGTTCTTTGCTAACCATCTGTAAGTGCACGGGTAACTGCTGCACAAGTGTCTAGCAAATTCAACCATTGATTGCATTTGGTTAACCAATTTGGTTAACCAGTTGAAAGTTAACAAAGCAGGAAAGCTGTCGTTTCCCATTTTCCAGAATGGACAGCATACCTCTTCCTTTATCTGTCTGACTTCGAAGCAGTTTTCTAAATGTATGTTTGTAGGAAAAACAAGGTGTTTGCCTCATGAAGATACAATTTCCCTAGTGGCTTCTTCTCCTAGATTTTCATTGTGCTCTTTGCATGATTTTAGTCTTCAGGATTCTGGTTGCTTCTATCTTCTACTTTACCTATTTTTAAATAAAAAATGCACTGCTACCACAGTAATTGAAAGTTAAGTGACTTGACTAGTATATGGTATGAAAAAGAAATACCACTTGTTCTCTCTCATTTTCTCTTTCCTAAATCACATTTTCTGTGTTGTGTCCCCTCAGGTCTACCATGATAATCTGTTGGGGTGCTGAGAAAATCCATGTATTAGCAAGACAATGATCAGAAAAAGAGGAAGGTGCTGCTTTGATGGAGTTCTCTGTCAAAGTAGGCTTGTGCCCTGTAATCTCACTGTGGTAGTCTGACCCTGGCTGGATTCCAGGCACCCACCAAAGCCATTGGATGACTCCACTCCTCAGCTGGACAGGGAGAGAATATAGAACAGAAGAAAGATGGGAATGGGCATTGCAGTCAGTTGTTTCTTCCTCTGGGGAACTCTTGCTCCTGTCTCCACTTGCTGCTTGCTGTGAAAGTTGTTTGGGGTATTTGTTTCCCTTATTAAGTGTGTTATCCCAGAAGTGCTGCCACCGTTGTCCAGGGTCAGGTCCACCTTGATGCTGGCTGGCATTGACTCAGTTGGACATAGAGGAAACTTGTCACAGAAGACACCCTTGTAGCCTCTGTTCCACCCCAAACCTTGCCACACGAGCCAGTCCCATATACTTTTGCCTGGGCTCTCCATGGTCTTTGCAGCTGTGAGACTGGAGGGGGTTTATCAGGCTGCCTAGGGTGACAGCTGTGCTAATGCCAAAACAGAATCAAATGTTCTTATCTCCTTCTGTGTTGTTACCAGGGGCATTGGTACAGCCCCAAAGCTCTTTCAAATGAAATTGAGCAGAGGCTTCTTGTTTAGGAGCAACGATATTTCTTCCATTTCCATGCAACAAATTTCACTTTTGACTGGAACAAATTATGTAGTTCTCACAGCAAAGAGAAATGAAAGAAATGTCAGGGCTATCATCCAAGGTGGAATTCAATTCTTACCTTTTCTATTACAGAAATTTGAGTCAGAACTATTATCTCTTCTATGGAGGCTCTGCTTGCTGAACATAAAGTAATACAGTTCAAGTGAATTTGCAAATGATTTTTGTGGAAAGACTGGTTGGGAAAATATGACTTACTAACAGATGATTCTCCTTTAGTTAGAAGTAGTTACTTTTATTCCGTACTAAAATAAATGCATTTATATCATTTTTCCTTAGAGCATTCAGTGTTAAACTAAATTGTTCACATTATCTAGGAGATCTACATCTGTCCTGTAGACACTTTCATGAAAAGCCAAAGCTACATAAATGTATGAAAAGTTCACTCTATCACAATGGCTTTCTAGGGAAGTCACAGGTAGTTAAATGTATTTCTTATTGTTTTTCTTATGATTTAATTTACTGTGCTCCTAACTTCAGCAGTGTAACTGTTATACACTTTAAAACATGTGTGCACCTAAATTTAATGAGCAGAAAAAAACTCCAGACTAAATTTGTACCAAATTCGCTTTTGTTTGTATTTGTCAGGCATAATATGCAAATATCAAAAATATTTCAATAAATTTTGAATGCTCACACAACTTTTCTTCTTAGGGGAGTGAGTGTGTGATAGAGAGATATTTTCTACTAATAACGTCATTTCCAATATTTTCCCTGTATTCTGACATAATCTTTGCAATGATCCAGAGGGTGATTCTGTTCTGAACTTTACTGGCAGATTATTTTATTTAATCAACTGTCAGAAATTAGACATTTCATTTTCTGTAAACCTGAGTTAGTTTTTTATATCTATCAATAAGCTCTTGTCATGTTTTTCATCTCTATCTGTCTATCTATCGTTAGCTCTCTCTATATACATATATATGTATATGTCTTGCTCTGTGAAAGTTAAAAAACATACTACTACAAACAGCAATAGACACCAATTGATCCTGGAAAGGGATGGAATTATTTTATTTGGGACAGACCCTTGTGATGGAAAGCATTTAAAAATAAATGTATTTGTCCCTCCAAACACTAGCTCTTCTGTTGACCACATTACTTTGTAAATGCTGGTGTATCATTAATCTTCCTGTACACATAAATAATTAAGAAACTATGCATTTTGTCCACAGTCTGAACCACATTAACAATAAATATATCAGTGCACAAATGGCATGGAAGGTTGGATAACACTGGTGTACCTCAGATCTTCTCCTTTATGCTTCTCCAGATCTACTCAGTGATTCATTCACATGCACATGTGAATGTCTGACCATGCCAAGTCTCTGGGTGAGTGCACCTTCACAGATCACCACCCATTTCTTTCTGAAGCTAACTAGAAGGACAAAATCTGTTGTTTTGTTTGGGGGCTTTTTTTTTTTTTTTCTTTGCTGTGTAAAGAAAAATCAGAATCTGATTCTTCCTTTGAGGTGACAGACAATATTTTCTTTTCAGAATAGGAATTAGTTTTAAGAAAATGAAAGCATATAATTAAATATGTGCTTCAAAAGATGTCTAATGAAAGTGGTGAGAGGAATTAACTTCATTGTGATGGTCAATACTTTTTTAATGAATAAACTCCTGCAATTATTTCCCTTTGAAACTGAACTTTTTGAGGAGTGGAGGAAGAAGGTTGAAACAAAATCGTGGGTATGTGATGAACAGTGTGAATTTCTCACATCTCCTTTTAATGAGCATGAATGGCTCCTTTCTTCTAATAACTTTGATTCTATTCATTTAGGAAGCGAACTTCATTCCTTTTCAAATTACTTCTCTTAGAAAAAACCCAAATCAATCCAACAACCTGGTATCTCCCTAAGTTTGTTAGTTTCCCTTTTCAAATATTTATTTTTCGATAATGTTATATACACAATAACCCCCAAATTAATTTCATATTTACCTCGTGCACAGAGATGGGCACTTATCCAAGGTATGCTATTCCACCCTGGTTTATATGAAGCCGTGATGTAACAGTCTTCACAAGTACAGAACATTAGAGATATAGAACCAAAATAAAAAACAGCCTGCAGTCACAGACAGATAAACCTGCAATGGGTACCAAAAAGCACAGTGTTTGGTTGACCTTGGCTGAATGCCAGTGCCCACCTACCTGCTCTATTGCTCCCCTTCCCAGCTAGACAGGGGAGAAAAAATAACATGGAGATTGACAGTTTACAAAGCAAAAGATTGCATTTGCACAAGGAAATAGGAGAAAAAGGTTTATTCTCACTTCCCATCAGTGGGTGACATTCAGCCTCTTTCCAGGAAGCAGGGTTTCAGCATGCATAGTGGTTGCTCTAGAAGGCATTGTGAATGAAAATGCTCATGTTGTCTCTCCCTGCAGAGATATTCTGCCACAATGCAGCAGGCCAGATAAGTTTACCCCTGTGTTGCCAATTGCTGTGCTTCCACTGATGCAGCCACCCCCACAGGGCGTTAGCCACCACCCAGGGGTCAGTATAAAGAACAGGCCACTTTTCTCCTTCAGCAATTCTAGGGCTAGTTTGATGGCTCTCACTTCCACAAGTTGGCTTAACTCACCTTCTGCTTCAGCAGTCTCAGTAACTTGTCCTGTGGGACTCCACATGCAGCTTTCCCATGGTTTCCTACCACAGAGGATCCATCAGTAAATACAGCATAGCCTCGTGCATCTTCTGATGACTCATTATACTCTAGTGCATTTTTGGCACAAGTCACCTTCTCAGGCAATCCTCCAATATCCCTGCCTTTGGCCAGTCCCATAATTTCTTCTAGGATTCCTAGGCAATTGGGTTTTCCTAGTCAGGCTCTTTGTGTAGTCAGTGCCACCCATTTTCTCATTTACATGCCATCCATGTAGCACTGGCTGTGTGATGTGTTGAGGGTGTTTCCTTTGAACATCCAGTGTAGCACAGGCAGCTACAATGCCAAGTTCTCTCCCTTACCTTTGTGAATCACATATTAAACAATTATCATTGAAATCCATATTCATCACACACAGGTTACAGTATAACACAGGATATTAATAAACATACTAATGATAGAAAATTATGACTGGTTAAGTTTTGAAGATTGCTAATGATGGTAACTGAATGCAAAAGCAAATTTGAAGCAATATACAGGCAAGCTTTAATCACCAATGAAAGCTAGCTTGAGTTAATAATTCAGTGCTCATGGAGGAAGGTTCTTACCCAGTAGATGTCCCTATGGAAGAGAAGACAGGTTCAGCCAGCCAGACGATCCCAGAAGGTACTATGGAGTCTTTCCTAATTCCCCATTCTTAACTCACTTTTATACTATTTCATTAGGTGGGGCTTGAGTGACTCTGGCCATATACACTTTTGTAACTGATTGGCATAAAATTTTCTCACTTTGCTCTTAAAACATATAGTCAGTAGAGTACATACTTGTTGAGAGGTGGTCATACTTTGGGGGCAGGTAATTTTGGGATGGAGGTGTGAGTTAGTATCACAATTAGATAATAATCAACTGGGTTCATCTGAAGAGAGTGATATCCTCACAGTTACTGGTTCAGCAGCAAGACATCCCCTGGGCTGACAGCTGCTCTGTGCAGTATCAGACACATGGCACCAGCACAGCCCAGCCTGCAAAGATTACAGCAGAGCCTGGCTGTGGTGTTTCTGCTCTCTCCACCCTCTGTTTCATCTCTCATTGTGTGCTTAAGGTTGCAGGCTGTGGGAAATGTATGTGGGGAATCACCATGGAACAGATTTTGTGCATGTCAACTGCATTCCCTTCAGGAAGTAGCAGCTGTACTTCACCCCATAGTTTTCCATACTATTATAACTTCTGTTAGAAAGAGAATATAACTTCTCAAGTTTCTAGATTTACCTGCAGTCATCTTCCCACAGTGTACGCATTCAAAAAAGGCTCTGTAATAATCCTTATATTGTAGCATTGCACAGGACAATTTTAAGTCTGTATGCACTAAAGTATGTGTTTGTTTATTTGGTAATATTGAAGAGAGTATGAAAAATACCAGACCTGAAAGAAAAATAATGAAAGAGATTAAGGTAATTTATTTAAATGAAAACTAAATCTATTCAAATGTTTTTACTCTTGTTCTGAGAATGACTGATTTATCTAACCTGCTTCTAGTGCATGAGATCTACTGAAAAATTTACTGAGGGAAAGAATGTATGAGCATCAGATGGCCAGTTCACCTATGCATACCATCTTAACAATGATTTTGGGGGCTGTTAGCAGAGAGAAAAGTATTACAGAAACACAAGAACAAATATAGACAGAATCACTGAAAAGCTCCTGATCAGTGTTTCTGCTCAAACTTATTCTTCTTTAATTCAGTAATTATTTATGCAAGGTAAACCCACGCCTGTTTGATATAAAATGTATGAAGATGAATTCTTACCATCCTAATTTATCCTTTGCTTTAATCTTGTGTGGCAAACCCATGTGCTTCCCTTTGCCTGCAGCACTGTAACATTTTAGTGTTCCATATCTCTGTGGTGCATGTAATAGAAAAACTTAATTAAACTGCATCTGGCTTCAGGTGGTCACACAGACTACAGCTAAGAGGGTTGGCATTTCAGCTTGGTTAAATGTCTCCAAGTACCGATTTCTTCTTTATATTGATAGATACAAGGTAGCATGGCCTTTCAGAGCCATCTAGCATGACTGAAAAATGCATGGTGATTAGTGTCTTTGTATGTTAAGCAGGGAGGGTGTTCCTGAGGTGTGTGCATCAGATAACTTGGGCTTGACTTAAGTAATTAAATCAGGTTTGGAATTTCTCATTCAAGTACATGACTACTCTCCTGTCAATTATTGTAGGAATTAACGCCTTGTGTGTTTTTGGAGAAACAGTTGAGAGAGTTGTAAATCTAATTAGCATGCCTGCTGCAGGAATGTTAACTCTCTATAACATCCTTCTGGCTGTCTGTTCATACAGGAGATTGGACACGTAAAGAAATTCTCACATATATTTAGAAAAAGAGGTAGTATTGTTATAATGCCAAAGCTCTAAAATTGTTCTATATTTTTTAAAATATAATATTTGAACTTGAAAGTCAATTACTGCATTATTCATTGCTTTTCTACTTAAAAAACACTATCTGCACACAAATGACAGAATATTTTGATTTTCATTTAGTGTCCAACTCAAGAACTGATGTCTGATGTACGATTCTGCTTTGGCAAAAGTATTTTAGGGAAAAAAATTATATTTTGACAAGCTTGTTTGATTTTCTTTTAAGAAGCCAATTTTCATAAATGAGATGTTTCTGGGTCTGTGAACAACCACGCAGACTCTTTTAGGTAGGTGGAATGGGGATTACAGACCAGACAGCCACATCCAAAAGGAACTTCTTACCATTTGATTCTCCTCTTTTCCTTCTCTCTTCACTTTTGATTTTAATTACTTCTAAGCAGAACCTAGACAGATCTGATCTCTTGATTATTTTGTACTTTTCACCTAAGTGTGGCAAAGGTTTGCATTCAATTAAAGTTCATAATTCGACCTGAAAAAAGCTAGATTTTGAAGGAAAAGTTAAAAAACCCCAAAACATTAAAAAGTCCTCCTTTTTAAAAAATAATTATATATTTTGAATTGCTAGCTTATTTTTTAAGCTTTTCTGCATCTTACTTTGTTTTGATGGCTTGCTGTTACTTCAAGGGTATTTTTTCCCCACAAATGCTGTGTTACTATAATTATTTTCATATGTGGTAATTTTCCAGCACTTTAAATTGCTATGAAGGGATACATTGCTCTTATACATTCAATGTGATTGCATGTATTTCTGCATTTCAAATTGCTACTACCGCTGAGAAATTGCCCTCCTCATGTACATCAAGGACTGCTAATTTGGCCAGCCTCTTTGTCTGATCAACTTCTTAGTCAGTATTTTATTGCTGGATATATATATATATATATATATATAATCTGATCTNATTGCTGGATATATATATATATATATATATAATCTGATCTCAAAAAGCTGAGAAAAGTTCCTGAGCTCCAACTACAGCCTCAACCATGCACTTACTTTTAGTATTTTTCATAATATTTCAACATTGGATAGTTTTTCTGCACTGACAAAAAGACTTCAGATTACCAGATTTATTTCAGGATTTATTGGCCAAAATATACCTTTATTTTGAGAGTTTATTTTAATTTGAGCCATGGTTAGAAAATGCTTGTACTCCTAAGAGGAAGAGAAATGTATACTGATGAAAATAGTAATTAATAATCTCAGAAGAAGGTAATTATTCCTTAGTTTGATTATATCAGTCTGGAATATGATCTTACAATATAGACTCATTTAAAAAACTGCCTAAATTTATTCAGTATAAACAGATAAATTTATTCAGTAATTCTGTGAATATTTTTATAGCAGATGCTAAACAGAGTATGGTAGTTGCTTCCTAATGATATCTATTCTCTTTTTTTTTTTTTTTTTTGAGAGTATATAAACCAGTATCTTTTATCTTAGAATAGAAACAAAGCTGGTATTCTTTGCTATTTTAATCTAAAGTTATTAGAAACATCCTAACTTTATAGTTTGGTTTGATCTTATGTGTTACAATGTATTGGATGTTGGAAAATAAAGAAGTTGCTTTAGTAGAAATATGCAAAGGTAAGATTTCACCTTATTATTTTTCAAACATACACTGAGATGCCTGACCAAAATGTGAATTTTTGTCTGTTAACTTTATTTCAGCAGCAGGGAGTGCCTATATGTTTGAAACAGACATTTGCACAATATCCATTTATAGGGCTGCTCTTAGTAGCTCAGGACAGATGCTTCAGTCTCTGAAGCATAAGATTAATTTGAGCTGTTGGACTTTGAGGCTCAGGTGCCTATTAGGAAAGGAACCCAGCACTTTACCACTGACTACAATTACTCTAAGTGTTTCTGCAGATTTATCTTTCTTATTTAGCACTGGAGCAGAGATAACCTTAAAGATCCAACACTGTCATATTATAATCCATTTATGATAGATGATGATGCATTGGACCAATTCTCCAAAGGGCAAAGTAAACTGTCTGGGTTACTAGAATCTGCTTAATCTTTTATACTCTACCATTTCATGACTGTCTCTGCATAGCAATCAGGATGGAAGAGAATTGCCAAGTCACCTGCTCCTCAGATCAGAAGGTGATTGTGGCTTTGAGTAAATATTAAGCAGCCACAGCACTGCCTGGTCAGAAAGAGCAAGTGTACTAGCCTTTTACATCTTGAAGACCTTGGTCCTTATGAAGTGCTGATGTTTGACATCTGGAAGAGAATGCTGTTGCTTCCCTGTGGACACCACATTGCAAACTGCCTTTTCATATAATCTGTATCATTTATCATAAGCTCTCTTCAGAAGAATCCTGGAGCAGAGTATCAATAATACAGGTGAGGGATAAAATGCCAGCCTCTGTGACAGCTGGCATTTCTTGCACTTTGCCCTATGACAGGAAATTATTTTCTTCAAGTTATACCTTTAATCATTTTTGCAACTAAAAACAAAGACATGCCTAATAGGGAATACTGTAATCTTAAATGTGAACAAATTAAGCTTTTATGGACCTGAAATCTATTTAATTTCTCTCACAGAAATAAAGAATAACATGGATGCTTTGAAACACTATGAATGAACATAGTGCTTTGGAAGAACAACACTTTAATCTCGATCGAATAAAAACGTGTACCATGTTTGCTTCAGACTGTAATTAGATTCTAAAAATCATTGCAATTGTACTGCATGAAAATACTCTGTTCTTCAAGGGTATCTGAGGGCAGTAATACTGTAAATAAATAGATTTAGAAAATGATGAAATAATATGGCCTGTCTAGGCCATTGGGCTATTGTTTGGATCATCAGCCAACGACTGTTCAAAAAAAAAGTAGTCTTAATTAAATATCTCACTAAATACTGGGCCTGCCTAGTCCACTGAGTCACTTTCTTTTGTGATGCAGGTGTGTCATTCTGCTGTTGAGCAGCAGTGAAACAGCTTACTTTATAATGGAAGCAAGTTCAGTTCATCAGTAACACTGTGAATATGTTCAAATAATCACCTATTTTGCTTGGTGAAGCTCCATGTCTCAATACTGTCAAGCATAAAACTTGAGAAAACAGAGCTCCCTCTGAACAGACAAACTGAACAATGAAGCGTTAAGATCCCACCATGGTTAACATACTGGTTCTTCTCAGCAAGAATGATCTGGTGTCCATCAACTGTTGTCTCTGCTTTCGATGTTCCTTCAGTGAAGGCAGTAACAGGGTCGTTTGAATTTCTTACTGCTGTTCTGATTAAATAAGAGAAAATTCATTGAGTCCAGAGTTTCTTACCAAGGTCAAATTTGGTTGGATATGGACAATGACTTTAAAAATGGTAGGATTTTCTTTTTTCCTGAAAAAAGCTGAAGAACAGCTAAAGAAAGGTCTTGACATATCACTTCCTTAGGAAACCAAGCTAAGAAATATACTTGTTCTAAACACAAATAGTAGCAAGCTACAGGAAAAAGTGAGGACAAGTTCTTAATCAGTAATTCCTGGCTAGAATTTCTTGGAGAAAATACAACATATGTGCAGCATATGTGCAGGAACAGAGCATCCAGGAAGAGAATTCTTTTCAATTAACTCTAAAAAGAGAAAATCTGAATAAAATAAAATGTATCCCTGAATATGCATGTACTCTGGGTCTGCTCAGTTTGATTATGCACCTATGCTAAGTTTATTTAACAATGGTAAGCTACTTTCACGTACTAGCTCTAAGTGTAGCAAGTAGCTGAATTCTTAAATACTTTATTTCTTTTCATATAAGTGTCTTGGAAGAGTTGTCCATGACAATGCATAGTATGAATTTATATTTATATATTGTATAGTTTAACTGAAAATACCATAACCATTTGGGTGTTCTTTGAAACACAATGCAAGCAAAGAAGAGTTCTGTTATTTTTACATTCCATTACATCAATTTGTTTGCTAACTAATATTAATTTGTGTTTATGTTCACTTTTTCTACACTATCAATCCATTATTTATACTAGATTTCTGTAGGTGTGGTAGTAATGTTGTAGAGATCATCTTACATATTTGACTAGGTTTACAGTATTAACTTCAATGTGCTCTCATGTAAGCCAAAACTTATTTAGCTTGAAGATGTGTATGGAAATATATGACAAAAACCTGATTTCAGAGTCATTAATTGGACAAAACAGGATTAAAAGAAATATCATTGGGTTTGATTTTTGAATACTTTCCTAATTGTTACATGCTATAAGGTTAGGGATTTTAGTGAGTCCTACAAAGTCTTAAAATGCCATAAGTGCCATAAATGACTTTGCCATGCATAAGTCATTAATGTTGCAAAGATGAGAAATATTTTGTGAAAATAACTATTCAAAATTTTGGTTAATATGCATGAAGAATTCAGCTTATATGGCTATCAAGATACTTGAAATGTATGTTAATATTTGATTAAATGTTTAGAATTCTTAATCAGTAATTCATAATTGTTTAGAATGATGTTTCAAATTCCTTTTCCCTAGTATAAGCATATGACTTAGACACACCTATGTCTGTGACAAGTAGCTTCTGCTTGCTCATACAAATGTTTAAAAGATATTTAAGAGAAATTTTAAAGGGTACAGAAATAGAAAAGACAAAAGCATTTTCCAAACCCACTTTATTATTTGAAAGTCTTTTATGTGTATCTAGAAAGATGGGTAGGTGTGTTGTATACACAGAAGAAAACTAAAAACAAAATACTGACCTACAAAATTATTCATATAATGTTTGCAAATTCTAAAAATTAGAAGAAGAAAAAACCTGGGAACTACTCCTTATAACTTCCCTTTGGTTTTCATCAACATTGCCTTCACCCAAGAAAGGTGTGTCAGAACTGTAACCTCAGTCTTTTAGTCCTCAAAGTACTTCCTATTAAAACTGAGAGTAATCTCAAACTTCTGAAGCTGCATTTGTTACACTTCATCCTGGTAAGGTTTATTTGAGTGTGACTCAAGCTGATACATTTTAACATCTAATTTCTCCTCCTAAATCAAGAACTTGGAATATTTTACACAAGGTATATATTGTGATTAGCAGAAATCTCTATTTAATCCTTATTTTGGAATGCATTTGTTCTCATGACATTACCAGTGCATGTTTGCATGAGTAAATGAAATTGCTCTTGAGATGGAGTGATACTTTTATTTCTTCATAATTTTATTCTGAAGAATGTGGGTACATCCCTATACTTTTGCAGACTTACCTTTACCTAGCTCAAGTTCCACCAATCTAATGTAATCTTAATGTAATCTTAGTTCTCTCTGCTGAGAACCACTTTAGATTTTACAGCCCATGCTAAAATTACTGCTTGTTGCCACAAGGATCTGAGCCAAGAAATTAGAGGTAGCCTGAATGTGTGTGTCAGATTCACCTCATTAATCTTTTATTTGTCATGTTTGTTCCAGGATAGCCTTAGTATCGAAGATAATTTAATTTTTACTGGTGGGTTGGTTTTGATTGCAGAAATCTTCAGTGTCATCCTTGGTAACTACAGAATTTACTTCTGCACTTTTGCTGTTGTTTACAGAGAATAGACTCCTCTTGTCTCATTTAGAAAGATCAAATATACATATTTAATTTCTGAACAAAGAAAGTGGAATATGAGTTCTAATCACAGTGCTTTGGGGGAAAGTGGCTGGTCCATTTATGTTTTATGCTTCACTTTAAGTAACTTGTTTTTTGTTGTTTCTTACGGTTTCTTATTCACATTATAAAAGTGTACAATTCAAAGTAGACTTTTCTGGTTTGCATATTTCTGTATATTGAATAATAGCCCATTTGGTCATTTGAAGGGCTTCCAAATACTTTTGTATGTCATGTATTACTGGTTCTATGCATTTGCCAGTGCCAGGAATGGATTCCCTGAGACAGAGTGCCATACAGATTTTAGAAAGCTTCAGAATGTGTTCAGTGACCATCTGTCACTACATGCACAGCAAACTTGACTTCAATGCAGCTGAGATTCTGCCCAGGAGTACTGGAAATTGTGGTCTAGCTGTAAAACTAAACTGTCTGGCTGGTGCAGAAGATGATGAGGTGAATGAGCCCCAGACTGTTCAAATCTCAGGCTCTCATGAGTTGTGATGGAGATGGTGTTTTTTGCATGACTCTGACCAGATAAAAATTTGTGTGGAGTTGCATGGCTGTTGTCACTTCTTTTTCCTCTGACCTGTTGATATGAAAATTATATGCAATGAGGGAAGCTAACTTTCTAATGTTTCTGTGTCCAATCTGTATACTTCCTCATTAGCAGAACTACAACAGGGATACATACACCCAAGACTATTATAAGATTAAAATATAAACCTAGTCTCAAAATAAAATACATCAATATTCCATGTGGGACTTCTATGAAAAAACAAAACCACATAAAATAGCCAAATATCTGCTAAAAAATTGTGGGGTTTTAATATTTTAAGCATCATAGTAAGGACAATTTGAGGCAAACTCTTTTATGATGGGCAACTTTTGTCTCTTCCGGAGAATGGCATTCTGAGGGGTTTTGTTTTCCATTTTTAAAATAAACCAAGACACTATTGTAAGTTCAGCTGTTAGGACAAGGAAGGGAATTCTATTCTTATTTTTATTCATGTCATCTACTCACAGCAAATAATTAATCAAATATATTTTCAAGTAATTTGATTTCATAGTTGTATGAAAGCACAAGTCCGTGTCAGTTTCTGTAAAATGAGAACTTTGATAGGATGTTTAAAAAGAATTTCATGTTATTCTGTCCAAAACAAATTTTGAAATAGGGAAAGTTTCCTGTATTGTCTGAGACAGGGAGATACAGAGACTGATGTTGCTAATATAGATAAATATATGTGGCCCTAGAGAATATTCCATGTTGGTAATCTTCTTCCTAGCTGGTTCCAACAGTAATATCTTAGGAGCATTGATGTGACAAACTATGGGGTACATATGAAAAATATAAAAAGTTGTGCATCACCTTCTGGAACACAAGAGCTTCTGTGAATCAGTCATACCTTTCATGATTTGTGCATGCAAATTACTCTCTCATTTGATGTCTTAGCCCATTTTATTCAGCTGAATTGTGCTTGAACAGAGTTTAAAACCAAGAATGGAGCTGGAACTTTAGGCAGCGAGTCCACTGCTGTCATGTCTGTTTGAAGACCTTTACTTTGGGATTTAAAAAGCACAGATTTTTTTTTAACCATTATTGTTTAATAGTTGTATTGTTTAAAATGCTGCTATTGTGTTTCCAGTTCTCTGCATACACATTAATTACAGATGCAAGGGAAATATAGAATGACACTACTGAACGTTTTTAAAAACCCCCCAAACCAAAACCACTTTAGCTGGAGTTCACGTTATTCTGATGTTTCAATTTAACACTGCTCAACAGATTATGTCTTAGGTTGAAAAAAATATTCTCTACTGCAGAATTGAAGACCATATTTTTCAAGCATTAATGGCATTTGTAGCTCCCCTATAATAAGCAAAAAATGTGCATGGAAATTGAGATCTTACCAATGGTGATAAATAGAATAAGACAAAACATGACTGTCATCTTTTTCCAAGTTTCAGCACTGTTTCACCAAAATTTTAAAAGAATATGTACTTAAAAGCATGACATACTGACTAAAAGTAGCTAGAAGGACCTTCTTTTTTATGTCAAGGCCATTTTCCCCTGCTGACTACAGATTTCTTACCAGTTATTAAACAGAGGGAAACAGACTAATGCTAAAATAAAGAAATCTAGGCAGACACTGCCTGAATCGGGAAACTGGGAAGAAAACTCAATGCCTTGAATGCCCACAAAACTTAACGATGGAGATCACAGGATTAATTCTAACATTAAATAAAATATTTCAGTGAGTTTCTTAGAAAAAAACCCAGAATTTCTGTACAAAATTCAGCTATGCATTTTTGGAAATGGAAACACTTAACCACATCTAAGCATCTGGCATCAACACTTCCTTGGAAGAGAAAGGAAACTGAATATGTCTATTGAATGTGAGAACAAAATATCTTTTTTGCCATACCCAGTACAAATCATCAGTGCCAAGGCAAAGTGCTTTCAAAAGCTTGGCTGTAGTCCACTAAGACTTATTTTAATCAGATGTAAGGAGAAAGGAACAATATCATGCTGTTATTTCACATTAATATTTGCTCCTGTTAGCTGAAACCAGCTAACAAAATCCCAACATATTTTAAATATTTTAAATGTTGCGATTTGTCACAGAGCTCTTTAACTTCTTTCTAGTTTTGATAGGAACTCTTGGAAACAATTATTGAAGCTGATTACCAAAAGATAATGATTTGCACTCAGATCAGTTGTACTGTCAAGTACCCAAGCCTTTCACCTCTAAATGACAATGTTTACAGTAGTTTTTAAGGTAAGCAGGGACTAAGAGCTCTGAAAGCTGCTGAAATTTATTATGGTGAAATGCAAGAAAGCAAATCTCACAGCACACTCTCCATGTCTCAACAAAATATTAGATATATTTAGATTTAGATAAGATATAGATAAGAGTATAGGTTTCTAATGGGTAAGAGTATAAGTTTCTAATTGAAATGGCACATTTTAATGCTCTTTCTCTGTGTTTGAACCTAAAAAGATAAAAACCTGTTGCTGAATAGATCAAAAGAACCAAGCTGTGGGACACAGCATTCATATGAGGAGCCTAAGGCTCAGGGGCTTAGAGTGTTAGTAAGAAAGGAGGAGAGGAATGGGTGAGTGGTTACAGAATAAATTATTATTCTGCTAAGAATCTGAATCCTTGTCTGGTTCTTCTAAACAAGCTGAGAGAGATAGCCAGGAAAGCAGCAATTGCACCCCGGTGAAAATAATAACATTTGTGTGTATTTGTGAATACTATGTCTTGCCGCTTCCAGTGCCCTCCTCTGACAAAAGCCAAGACTGATAACAAAATTTTCATCACAATTTATGATATTTCTGCCATATTTCATTTCTCATGTTCTAGAACAGTTCTAGAAATATCATGGGTCAGTATTTAAGTAGTTAAATTATTTCCCTGTATGCAATATGGAAACCTTTATTTTAGCATTGCTTCCAAATATCTTTGAAATTTGTTAAAGACAAACAAAACCCCTTAAAGGAACACAAAAATAATCAGACCACTCCCCTGTCCCAGCTCCCCTTATAACATTGTGCTGTTAGCTTCAGTATTAGCACTTCTAATGAATTATTGAGATAAAGAGAAATAAGCTTTCCCTTTTAATTATTTTTCTTTCATTTCAAGGCAGTCTTCCTCTCACTCAGAAGAGTTTTCTTTCACGGTCCCATCCCTGTAGGGAAATGCAGTTATAGTTTGACATTTCTCTCTCAATTCTTCCCAGCCTTAAATGATGCTGGAATTCCATAGACTGTAGCTCTCTTGTGAGGCTTCCCTGCTGATAAATTGCTTTTTTTTTAAAATCTAGTAAAACATAGTGGATTTGCTGCCTTTTTCATTGTAAAAGTAATGTTATCCATGAAGTATCCTTCACTTTAATAATTTTTTTTTATTTATTGCTTTTCCATGATTCATTTAAAAATCAGTCTTTGTTAATGGATCTATAGCCTCTGAACATATTTTCTAGCCTCTCTGATATTATCTGTATTCTCTGATCATCTTCTTTCAGGCATGACAAAAGGAGTAAAGGATATAATCAGAATTAGTGGGACTGGAACAAAATGTTGAGATTTCTGTGATGACGAGAACTCTGGGACCATTCTCCAAAGGCTTCTCTCCTCTGGGTATTTTGTATTTGCATACAGACACCATCTAAGCTTCCAAAAAATTCACCTGTTCTTTAATGTTGCTCTAGAAAAAAAGCCATTAAGAGCCAAGACTGCTAGCAGAGAGCATGTCAGGCTTCTGCAAGCAGCACCAGTGCATCCCACCCAGTCAAATACCTGATCATGGGTAGTCTGAAAGGTTTGTAGTATGTGACGACACGACTAATGGTGTGGTTTCCTTGTTTTTTGTTTCATCCTCTCCTTAAAAAGTGAATTACATGCATGGTGCCTTTGCCTGCAATGTCTTTTTCTAACATTTTGTTTTGCCTTCACCTTCTCTCTTCGCCACAAAAAAAAAAAAAGAAAAAAAAGAAAAAAAAAGCGCTTCTATATTACAGAAGTCAGGAGATTTGTGATGCTTAGTTGTTGAGAATGTTAATGCTGTTGTATTAAACTGTTTCCCACAAAAGGTTTAACAAATAAAGTAGTAAAAATTCTCATGTAATCTCCATGTTATATTACTGATTACTTTTAATGTAGAAACTGATATGAAGAGATCTGGTGTTACACTAAATTTCATCTCAGTTTTACCCTAACCATTGTCCACAATTTGAAGGCTTGCTTCAACATAGAGAGTCCACCAGTTAGTCCATGGTTCCAAAGTGCAGATCATAATAATTTCTCTGCTCCTTCATGTAAGGAGGCAGAACATCCAAATGTGGGAAGGATGACAGTGTGGCAGGATTATGATATATCTCAGAGAAGGACACATGCCTGACTTTACACTGCTGCAGTTACGTGATGCACTAAATCTCTCACCATGACCAGCAAAGAGCTGCCTTGCAGGATGGGAACAATGGGGAAAAGTGGCAAACTTGTCCTGCTTTTGTTGTCCATTCACCAGGGTGAGCAAGGAGACTCCCTATAGCACTTCTGCCTATTCATGTAACCAGCCCTGTGACTGCATAACAAATTTTCCTTTGAGTCTTCCAAAGCTGCAGACATGTTGAGAGAGTCCAACAGTAAGAAGTATGGTCTCTTTAAATTTCTTCCCATTGCAGCTCCAGAGGGGGAACATATTCTCAAAATTTAATAATATCCTGGGGAGCATTATGCCATGCAGTAGAAAAAGGCTCATAATCCATTTGTATTCATGCTGAGTAGTATCTGTAAAGTGAGGCAGCAGCCTATAGCAATAAACAGTGAACTTTCTAGTTCACCAGCTCCAAACACTTTGAACTGACCAATCTGTTAGGAGAACAGTAGTGTTTGTCACAAATATTTGCACATATTTGATACTAAAAAATTACATGTGGCTGAAAGACTATTGATTTTCTTTTTTCTATGCTTGTTTTGATTCCCTAGAACAATACACTGCACATAATGTTTTGGGGCTCGTCCCTTCTGGGAGTCCATCCTTTTTCATATCAGACTGAGTAATTTTGAAAGTTGTTGCTGCTTTATTGATTTTCTGCCCAAATCCATTTTGCTAAGTAAACTGATACAGGAAGTAGGGCTTGTGATCATCTCACAGACACAATAGCCAAGCTCTACTCCTTTCCAAAACTCCAAGGCTTTATCATTTTTAAATCTGATTTTTATTATACCTAGGTGACCTGTAAAATAGGAAAACCTTAGATCTGCTGGGTAAGATGGGATAAATATAAACAAGCTTGCCAACCCATTTTCCCTTGCTCCCTGTGTCCTTGCAGGGGTGAGTCCCTTGCTGTGAGCTTCTACTCCATGAACTCAGTCACCAGGCACAAAATTCCTCCAGTCTCTTCACGTTTGATGAGAAAAGTAGTCCATTTCCAGAAAGACCCAGCCTGCCCACGCTGCTTCCCACGGAGAGCAAGGCAACCTACTGTCCACTGCTGGGGACCTGCTGCCTCTCTGGCTCTTGAAGGTTCCAGTGGACTCCGGGTGAGTTCCAGGTGACTGGGGTCCTTCATGGCACAGGTGCAGCCAATGAAGCTCACCCTCCTCTCCCCTCCCACTTCATCAGCCCCACTAAAACCCTCCCTGTTGCTTTCCCTCTCACTCCAAGGACAGGAGCTTTCCATGGCAGGACGGTCAGTCAGGGAGGTGAAGCAGGGAGCTGTACTTTTCACAGCTGGTGAGTTAGCATGGTCTGTATAAATAAATGGCTGCTAGGGAATGCCAGGCACCTGTTTTCTCAGGCCTGTTCATACTCCTGAACTCTTTCCTGCTGCTGTGCTTCCTGCCCTGCCTGCTGGCCTTGGTGGAGCTGCTGGTGCTTTGGTGCATTGGTGGAAAGGGGTACAAGGCTATATAGCCCTCTGTGGGCAGCAGGCAAGGCATCCCTGAAAGCAGGCCAGTAGCTGAGACCAGGGCTCGGTAAGTGGTAGGGTTTAGGTGCTTTTTAAAAATGTATATATATTTTGTTTATGTTAATACTTGCGAGAAAAAGCGCAGTTACAGTTCAATTTGCAGTAACTAAGGTGCTGTTGTTCTGAAGTGCCTGACTTTTGTTCCTTTCAGAACAGAAACATTTTGCAGAGTTCAGTGCTCTCTGGGGGCAGCCCCACTGAACCACCTTCACAGACAAGCACTGTTCCTTTACCAAGTTGCTGCATAGGGGTGATTGAGCCTGTTTTTATGCTCATGTGGAATAGTTGAGAAAGAAATAACCAAGCCATTCATAGATACTGGTGGAGATAAATATTTCCCCTTTGAAATGTAGTTAGCTCTAATGAGTTAGTATGGTTTATTTCTTCAGGTTTGCAAGGTTATTCTGTATTGCATTTCTGTTCCTATGGTGCCAGTTCAACACTTGAAATTCACTGTATAATTTTAAAGATAATTTCTATAACAATTCTGTGTGAAAGTTTTGTAATAATGGTAGCTGTTGACTTCTACAGTTTATATGGTCAGTAAAAGCAGCCATGTATGTCACAATACTAAAAATATCCCATGCTACTGACAAATAGTATTTTGCATGGTTACTGTATTTTCCTGGCTTACTTGGTGGAGAATAGCTCAAACTTTTGAGATGTTTATTTTCATTCCATGAGTAGCAGTTTATGAATTTCATGGCATTTAATTAATTTTGGTTTTACCAACAAGAAGGTTTAATTAGTTTTTTAAGCCTTCACTCTTTTCAAGTCTTCTGAACATAGGGATAATACTGCTGTCTTAAAGTTCAAGTTGTATCAGAACTATTCTTAAAATTTTTAGTGATTTTTCATTTTTTTAATGGTAAAATATTAAATAAGGGATCCATTTGATTTTGTGACCTGATCTCTTATGTAAAAGACTATAGACTTCTCAAAGATATTTTGGTTAAATTAGTATGTCAAAGAGGCTTTGATTTAGAAATTTTTCAATTTGGTGGCTTTTTATTAGTTTAAAACTTTAAAAGCTAATAATCATCAGTTTATTTAACTAACTAAAATTATCAATAGTGATGTGTGTATTAGAATTGAAACCCAAATACTCCCTGAAACCCAAATGCTCTGAGTGCTCTGGGAATTGAACAGTGGGGAAGGCAGAGATTTGTGCTGCAAGATGCTCCTCTACTGTGTCAGGTGAATCTGTCAGCATGTCTTGTCAGGCAGTTCCTGACATGTATAGAAACACCAGTTTGCCATGAATTGATGATAAAAGTCATTAAATGAAAAATCTAATTTCTTTTGTCTAAAAAGCATTTAGGAAAGCTGAAATCCCTTGGTATCTTACTCTTACTTAACATTTTTATAGAGGCAATGGATAAATTCAGAAATATTTAAATACACAGACTGTTTTTTGACTAGCAGTTCAGATTTTTATGAGAAATTGATTTATGAAGGTTGTAAAACAAAACAATATTGCCACCAGGGAGCTGAATTTTTTTAGTTTATATGTAACAACCAAGTTGTATCAAGGCAATGCTTCTTATGTATTATTAGAAATTACTCCTCATAGATATCACAAAACCCTTAAATAAAATTATATGATTAAATAAATTTTGAAGAGATGCTAACATATGGTTTTGAACATTGTTGGCTTGCTTTGGGAATAGCTTGGCTGGAACACTCTTTGTGTTTTGTACACCTGTGATCTCCACAATTATGGTTAGGAGACAGCTCATTCAGGCTTATGTTAAAGCAGGTGTTCTTCTGGTGTTTATCTTCAGCTGCTCAATCTTATGTATAGCAGTGGAAATGGCTGCTAATCACCAGGATTGAAGAAATATAAAAAGCAGCATAAAACTGTAATTTTGATTGAACAGGTCCATCAAATATCACTTTGACTTTGCAGTGAGTGGGACAGTATGTACCTTTCTCTATAAGCTGTAGGAATAAGTTTTGTGTAAGAAATGTAATTATGGATGTTTATATCAAGAGTTGACATTCTGGAAATCAGACTTTTTTACAATAGTTTTTTTACTGTCCAGTCTTTATATACCAGTATCGAATGGAATTATTATAGCAAAGAAAATTTTAAAAACCCACCACAAAACACCAGAAGTTGCAAGTTCAAAAAATAGATTAATGAATTAAATGTTAAGCATGGCAATGTGTTTCTAAATGCATAAATGTGTATGATTATATTGAGAATAACTGGAATGTGAAAATAGTATAATGATGTTGATCTTAGGGTTGACATTTCATATTTCATTTAAATGAGACAAATTGGTTTTATTTTGTATCTTGCATGTTTCATAATTACATCTGAAAAATTGAAAATTCTTGTGGCAGTAAGAATTTTGGGCTTCTTTACATTTGTCTGTAATCAGTTACAAGACCTGTCTTCTTTCATCCACCACTTCTCTCTTTCCACCCTCACCAGTTTTATCAATTCCTCGAGTTTGTTCTATTCATCTTCACCATACCTCTTCTAGTCCAAGATTATTTTTGCTTGCTGAAGTTTGTGGACAGGTGTAGCCAGCAAGCAAAGGTGTGTCACACATTTTAGCAGTTAAGTAATAGTAACAATGTAAAGTGTTACATAATCCAAAACATGATAACCATGGTTTTAACTAGCTAGTCAGCTGAAGGCCATATCACCATATCTTTTTTACTATTATTTCTGTTAATAATGTTTCTCCTGCAATAGATAAACCTTATGTTATACATGTATGCTTTGAAAGACTGTAATCAGTGTGACTTTCTTGCATCTAAGGCTGAGGACTTGATCACTGGACGATATCTTTTCCTTACTAACACATGGTACATGGTATTTCATTTATGAAATGCAATATCCCTTATCATCTTGAGTTACTTGTAACAGCTTCTGCCAAAGTTTTATTTATTCCTATAAGAAATTGCAAACAATTATTTATGATTAAAAATAAAAGTGAGAAGGAGTCTGGAAAAAAGTGTTGGAGAATAACAGCCCTGTAACCCATTTTGTATACTTAGTTCTTAAATTTAGCATCATGTAACACTAGACTCTAGTCTCTGCTTTACTTTTAATTCTGTCTATGATGTATTTATATACTTCTTGATTAAAATTTAGTTCACCAAAAATTGTAATTTATGTCCAATGTGAGTTTTATATAAGTAATTTTTTGTTTATTAACTATTAATATTGCAGTGAATATTTTAGTAACTTGATGCTATTATGAGCTGTCATTGTCACAACTGAAAAATATCCAAAGGTTGAATAACTGTGAAAAAGAGACAAAAGAAATAACAACTTAGCAGCATTTTGCCCAAACATCTTTTGCCATAGATCTTAAAGAACCTGTGCATCTTGTAATGAGTTTTATCTGGAGCAATGTTCTCTGCTTCATAAAAGAAGCTTTAATCTTGACTTGTGAACCTTCATGACTGATATTTTTTACTTTGTACTTTTCTCTGCTCCCAAGTCTATGTGCTATAGTGCTACACATGAATGTACACCTGGATTGAAAGCAAAATCTGTTTTGTTTTATTTTTCCTCTTTTCATAGTTCTACTAAAAATGTAAATGTTTATGCCTAATATTCCTCCAATAACTTTTTTTGGGTTTTGTTTCTATGTGTCTATAAGAACTGAGTCAACAGTTCATGTTTTATCAGTTTTCTAACTTGCAAAGCTGAATGTTTATTGTGAAAACCCCAAGAAATCTGGTTATGTGTGTTTGATTGCTGATGCAAACATATCTAGTTTGCAATGACATGTACATTTGTGTGTACTGAAATAGTTGCACATAAATATATCTGTATTTTTTGTATTTACATATGCATACCCTTCTCTACTACCTTCTCATCTATACTGCCTGACTCTGTAAAATCATGTTAAAATTATATAGACTTTTTGATCAATCCCATGGCTCTATTAACAGTTTGTAGTTTGGTGAGTACATCTTCCTTTTTATTAATTAAGAATGTAAAGTGTGCTCAAGGTGGAATCTTTGGACTAACATGTATTGAATGAAATAGAGCATGAAATCATGCCAGTGTCTTAATCAGAACTCACATAAACATAACACAATGTGGATGTCTTTACAGTAGTTTTGTTTTTGTTTTTTCTACTTAAGTGTGTTTCAGTGTTTATGAATTATTTCATTAATATGTGTAGCTTATAACTGCCTTTTGCTTTCACGTAATGATGAAAAGAAATTTACTTAATTTCATCAAGTAAAGCCATCAGTTTTCAACAAATGCCAAATTCTAGGTGTTTTAGATTCAGGTAATCTTGAACCTTTCTCTCTCTGAATATGTTAAGGTTTGTATATATGAAATTTTATATAAAACGACCAAAACTGTTTAATGGCAAGTTGAGGGCAAGTGGTAGAATGTTTAATTTCATTTTGTAGGTTATCAATGGCTTGAGTCTAAAACATGGTACAAAGGTAATGATATCAAATGTGATATTAAGTGTGGTATAATGTTATTACTTAAATTGTATGAAAACACAAATCATGCTAGAGGTATAAAAACTGTAATTTGTGTTCATTTTGGCTAAAATCAAGAAATATGCCTTGAATCACATTCTTTTTCTTCTTCCTTGATTTATTAAAATTTGAAATTCCTTTTCATCAGCAGATTTACTTTCACACTTTTGTTTAGAGAGTTAGAAAGGTAAATAAATTCACATTTGAGTGCACTTCATGTTGGTGATATGCGAAATATTAAGTCACAGAACTGTATTATTGTACTGTAACTGCTTTTCAGAATCTAATCTTCTAATGTTTTATTTAAATTCTGGTCTGATATGTTTTTGGTTTTGGCTGGGATGTATTACATGAACTGGATACATGCAGGTCACACCAAGATGGCCATGATCCACAGCTGAAGTGTGAAGAAAAGATTTGTTCCATTATTTTGCTGGCACAACAGGGACATGTGCACTGCTAAGCTTATGTCATCTTAGCAGGGGCAAAAAGCGCTCAGGCTGTTTCCTGGCTCAAATTTCAGAAAGGTCTGGAGCAGGCACAGTTCTTCACAAGGCTGTGTTTTATGATCTCCAAGCTTATCTCCCTTCCCCCCTTATTAGGCCTGTGAAGAACATTTTTTAGGTCTTTTACAACATTCTGTTATGTGACTTCTCAAGATAGACCGAAACAGTGAATTTTCCCCGAGAAAATATTCTTAGCACTTCCCCAGCTGAAAGGTCATCTTGAGTGAAAACAATTCTAAAAACAAGTCTTTCTCCTCTCCAGTCTTCCAGTTTTAACCTTTTCCTCCCCACTCATGTGTGTTAACAGTAACCAGGAAAATATGTTATCATGAGCTTTTTGTTGAACTGGACGGAATATATTAGTAACAAATTATTTGATATAAGGTACCTAAATTTAAGTATAATCTGTCCGTACTCAAATGAAGAAACTGGATTCTCTATAATATTTCCTATAATACAAGCCATTCTTTTATTCCCAAGAACATGTAGTTTTACATGTCAATTCTTTCTTCAAATTCAGGCTGACAACGTATAATCTTGTTATGAATAGCTTAAAAGACTGGATCTTTTCCAACCTAAACTAGATCATATTACTGAAGCAAAAGTACTCAGTATTAATTTAAATATGGGGAAACTATATTATATATCTCAATAGGACTATTTTTTTTCCTTCAGAATTGTTGAAATATAGGTAACTGTGCGTATAACTACACTTGAGTGATGCAATATAAGGAAAATTCACCCTTTGGTTCCTCTGTAGAGGAATGGATTACACAAAACCATTAGGAACAGCTACACTTGTCTGTCTCCAGATTAATCTTGTGAATTTGTCGTGATTTAGGACTGAAAAATATGACAGTTTGATGACTGACTTTTTGCATTCACAAAATTGAGACCCAGGAAGGTGATTGGATGAAGTTGTAAATGGTGTAAGCAGAACATTTAAATATAGGTAGAAGTTTGAAAATAGAAAAATGCGGTTGATTTTGAGTCTGGCAAGCAAAGCTGCTAGTCATGTCATTGTTTTGAAAGCTTTTCAAACAAGGTAGGCTAGTTTAATTATCAGAAAAAGCGTGTTTTATAAGGTGGGAAAAAATGCCATCAGTGGCACTGCATACTGTGCTTAGTCATTCAAGCTTACATCTGAGCTTGGCTGAGCCAATCTTCAGCCAAAGAGAAGCTCGTCTCATGATAAACAACAGCAACAATATATATGGATAAGAAATCTGACATTCCACAGATTTTTTTTTCATCTTGTAGAAAGGTAGTTCATAATGGAATGAAGCACGTGACTTAATACTCAGAACTAAGTAATGAGTTCATTCTTCAGAAATTCTTGAGTTTTTAGGGATTGCTGTATTCAAATTTCTCTTGAGATTCAAAACCCAGTGTCAATATCACATGTAAAGAACAATGTTCCTCATTTCTTAACATTATACTTTTAGGGGTTGGAACACAGCTTCTCTACTGTGTCTTTATGTAGGAGAGTCCTATGGAGGGCATAGAGATTACATTTATGCTTCTATTAAAAGAAAAATATTTGTAAGGGATTTCTTGGGGTTTTTTGTTTGTTTGAGTTTTGGTTTTTTGTTTTTTTTTTTTTAAATTCTCCAACTATGACTAAGCATGACATGCTGGAAAGAATGACAGAAAGCTAGTTTTGGAAGGATGGGGAGGAACAGGTTATGAAAGAGCAATGATAAAGCTTATGAGGGAATGTGCCTCATGCATGGGGGAGGTACTTTTCCTCAATGAATATATTTAGTATTTTATAAAGAGTTTTCTTTGGTTTTTAGTGGGATTTTTTGTTGTTGAGTTTTTTGTCATTGCTTAGTTTTATTTGTTTTGGTTTTGTTTTGATTTTATTTTAAATCTGTTTAAGTGTTTTATTTCATAGAAGTCTATACAGTCAGTAGAGAGAAAGGTGTTCATGTCCCCTCTTTCGTACATCTCCCTAATTTTCTTCTGTTGCAGAAATTTATTTCCTTTCTACATCTTCACTACTGCACTACTACTTCACTACTACCTTATTTTCAGACTTCCTACTTTCAGAAAAGAAAGAGCATTTGTCGGATGTGTTCCAAACTGTGAAGGAAAATGTTTGAGACTGGGTGGGGGGGATATGTAGGGAGTCAAGTGGAGCTCCCCTTGCTTTGCTGGTGCTGCTCTGCTTGAAGGGGCTTCAATCTCAGCAGTTAAAGTTTCAGATGCTGGGAGTGTGCCTCCTGGAGTGGCTCCTAGACAGTCAGACAGGAAACTTTCCTTAACGAGATGCTTTGCTGAGCCTGTTTCTCATCTAGAGTCTGTCATGCTTTACAACTCAATAAATCATAGGTAATTAAATATTCTCATTTAGTGACTACTTGAATTCACACTGATTATGTAATTCGATGTAATGGCACAAACCATTGTACGAAAATGGTCACTAATCTAAAGATAAAAAACCCGCAAATGTTTACAAGGTGATGTATAGGCATAAGGCTGTGGGATGAACATCACAGCTTAATCTTGCATTTCCTTGGTATTGTGTACTTCAGTAAAAACCCCTTAACATTCTTTAAAGAAGCTGTATGTCATCATGTTTTAGAAATATTCAGAAAAGCAAAAATACTATAGAAAGAGATGGAAGGTTGTCCCAGTGATATTCTTCATTAGGAAGAACTGTATGAAAATTGCCATTTTAGTTACTAATTACAAGTATGAACCTTGAGCTTACAAGTCTTTTCTTCTCTGGCTACTGGATCACTCCTCCTCAGATTTCAGCTTGTGACCACACTTGATCTCTTACAAAGAGCTGTAGAAGATCACAGTGCCCCTATACTGTCAGTGCCTTTCATACACTCTTGCAATTGCTACAATTTGGGCTTCAACAACAGCTTCTTATTTCATCTTTGATCCACAAGTTAGGTCTTCTACAACTGAGTGTAAATGAGCAATGGTGATAGGTTCTGTGCTGGTGTCATTTGCTAATACAAAGTTTATTTTAAAAACTTATGAATTGCATGCCTTCTCTGGTCAATAAACATTATTCATCACTTACCCTATAAACTCCTGCAGAGTACTTTCTTTGATAGTTTTGCATTGAAATTGTAATGTTTTCCAATGTATGCTGGATGTATAATGTTTGTCACTTTGTCATAAAATTTTGTGTGTGATTTTTAAAATGATCAAATGTTTGTAAGATGGTCAGTTGAAGACGCTGCTCTATCTGGAAGAATAATCGTGAAAGATAATGTGTTGTTTTCCCCCCTCACCCTCATTTTCTAAAGATGGAGAGGCTTTTATTGTTGCTACCACTAATGTCTAGCAGAAAGGATATTTAAATCCTATGCATCTCATTCAGATGCTCATCTGTCCTCTATCACACACTAATAAGTAATGAATTTTTTTACTATATAACACCATGTAATATTTCCCTGTTTTGTCTCTTTTCAGTGAAGAAGGTGAATTGATTCCCAAATGAGTTCTTATTGCACTGCTGTGGCTTTTGAGTGAAGCCTAAAAATCAAATCTTGCAGATGTTTTGATATTAAGAGGTCATGGATTTTGCTGACAGTTACATCTACATGGCAAGATGCAGTGATTTGTTGCTTTTATATTGAATGTTAAATTTTACTATAGATTATACCCAGAGTTAATTTTAGTCATTCTCACAGTTTAGAATAAATGTTAACCTTCTGCATTCATATTAGCTGAATAACAAGAGTTCAAGAGTTCAGGGTTTCTTCAAGAGATATGTGGAGTGCTGGGCACTGAAGATAAAGCAACATTGATCATACTATTGAAACTGGGGTACACCAAATCGAACGTAACATCAAAACAGTTATGTAACTAAATCTTCTATATAAAAATATTTGCACAGGAAGAGAGATTTATCTTTGGAGACAGATTTTTATTTATAATATCTTAGGATAACTTCTTGGGTTTATGTAGAATTTAGTCAGAAACTTAATGTAATGAAATAATATTTTGGTTTAGATTTAGGTGCTGGGGTGGTAGGAAATAATGTAAACTTACAATATATTATGACAGATTATTGCATAGACAGGTAGAAAGCTTGTAATGTGAAAAAGTAAGAGAGAGACCTCTGTTCAGAATCTCTGGATGTGTGTATGTCTCAGTATAAAGGAAAGCTGTGTGAATTTAATGAATGTAGAAAGACAGTTGTATTGTAAGCACTGTCATCTCCAAACAGTAGAGTGTGTTGGGTTTTTTGATTGGTTTGTTTTGTTTGCATTTTTTTATTTTCCTGGATCAGATTTATTGTAGAGGCTAGGGGATTAAACATATTCTGGCTGGAATTTAGGAACAAAGATACAGACAGAACATCATGGGAGGAAAAACCTAAATAAGCAATCTTACAAAAGTAATGTATTGTCTTAAGTTGCAATAATTTAAGTATTAAAAAGTAAAATTCATTAGAAAGCCAAGTGTGAAAGCCCTAGTAAATCCTTGGTTGAGTTGATAGGTGTATCCTCTTGCTTCTTCAGAGGGCTGAAAATTTTGGATGGATTATTCTTGCAGAATTTCTGCTTTAAAATTACTTTTTGGTTTAATCAGCACTTCTCCCTGATGAGCTATTCACTGTGACCAGCACCAGAGCCCTTTTACTTTCTCCTCTAAAATGCCAGGCTGTCTAAAGGACAATGATTTGTAGCTGTTCAGCACTGGTTGTAATTTTCTGTTGTAAAACCTAGCCAGTAAGCTGTGAATACTCCCACACAAGTTCTTAAAACTGAACTGAAAGTGATCTTACATCTTTTTATAAATTGCTTTTGTAAAATATCTTCTATTTACTTCCTAAGAGGACATGCTTCATGGATTTGCATCAGGCTGAGGCACCCTGCCTCACTATCCAAAGATCACAATAGTCTACTCAAACCTCTTTCACAACCTGCAGTGACCTATTGTTCATTTTATGGCTTTCAGCTCCTGGGAGGAGTAGCTTAGAGACCATCACAGAGGGATGTGCTGTGAAAGTGGGTAACATTGATTTAGATAATTGCAATTTATTGCTTTTAAGGCTACCATTCTGACTTTTATGCACTTTACTAGATCAGAAACAACTAGCGACAAAAGCTGTAACTTTGCCTCTGATTGCAGTGCATGAGAGTTGTTCCTCTTCAGGTTTTGGAGAGGAGTCCTGTGATGTTCCAGATGGGTTTTGATGTACAATAGGCAAAACCTGATTCATTGCACAAGGTAGAATCTTGTTGTCTGTTAGTTCAGGTCAAATGATGTATGGTAATTAAATAGAATGAATGACAAATCAATAAGACTAGACATCATTTGCAAAAAAATTCTATTTGGAAATGGGACTTCTGGTTTAACAAAACATGGAAATTGATGTTTGAACATGGCCTATGAGCTCAACCTGAACAATATTCTACAGAAGTAGATATCAGTGGGTTATTTCAGCATTCCTCTGTAAGTCACATGTATGAACATGGAGTCAGAAGATTTGAGCAGTGCTGAAAATTAGCTGAATCGACATCTTCTTTTAAACATATACAGTAATAAACCAGGAAAAATTGTAGAAAAAGTCTTCCTCAACTATGTCATTACTATTTTGTTTGGTTGACTTGAAAATATAATTTAGGAAGTACTT
>VWYP01003621.1:79689-172830 GCA_013400435.1 Pycnonotus jocosus | reverse complement strand
TTTTTTTTTTTTTTAACAGGATTAGCTTCAACATTTCACAAAATGTGTGTTGCCTGTGATTATTTGTAAAGCATGGAGGATGGGCTTGGCACTTCCCTGACAGAAACACTGGCAGGTCCCTGCCTGGAGGGATCTATAATTGGAGCAGGGCAAGGGAAGGTGATGGGAAGAGTGGATGGGAGGACAGGGATGCAGCACAGGGAGACCAGAAGGAGAATTAGGAATTTTTTATTCTTTTCTGGTTTTGTTTTGGTTGTTTGTTTTTTTTTTTAATTATTTTTAATGTGATCCATTTTAAATCCAGCTTAAGGTCTGATTCAACTTCAGTTTGGTTTTTTGGTTTTTTTTTGTTTTTGGGGTTTTATTTTTGGTTTTGTTTGTGGGTGTTTGGGGTTTTTTGGGGGTCTTTTTTTGGGTTTTTTTGTGGGTTTGGGTTTTTTTTGTTTGTTTTGGTTTCGGTTTTTTTCTGCCCAAAGTTTCCTCTGGCCCTGACTGGAGCAGAAAACCAAAATGTTGAAATCCCTCATGGAATAACAGAGGGATGATGTTGGAAGAGCCTCACTTTGCCAAGTGGAAGCATTTCCCTCCAGGTTTATCACTCTGGAAGCAATTCTGGCCCCAAGAAGGGAAAGCAGGGAGGGACATTCCCAGGGAGGGACATTCCCAAGGAGGGACATTCCCAGGGAGGGACATTCCCAGGGAGGGACATTCCCAGGGAGGGACATTCCCAGGGAGGGACACGCCCAGGGCACAAGGAGGCCTTGGATGTGTCCGGGTTTGTTTGTGGAAGGGTTGGGGCGAGTTCCTGGGAGGTGCTTTGGGGTGGCTGGATCATTTCTGACAGAATTAACTGGAAATCCATCCCCCTGTGGATCCCCATTCCCAGCTCCCTCCCAGGATGCTCCTGCAGTGCAGTCTCCAAGGAGTTCATGGAATTTCTGCTTTTCCCTGCATGGACACAAACCCCTTTCCTGGCCCTGCAGGAATTCCAGCACCAAAACCCCCTGAGCAACCCCAGGCACTGAGCAGGAGGGGAAGGTGCCGTGTCCTCAGCTCCTGGCTGCCAGATGGGGACAGACCATGGGATTTTGGGAAAAGTGTTGGATTTCACCTTTCCCTGCTTGTGAGGAGGTGTCTGCCACCAAGGAACTGAGCTGGGAGCAATGATCCCAATATTCCTGGAGAGAAATCTTTCGGATTAGCTGGGGGTGACATCACCTGCTCCATTTCCCTGTGCCTGGGGGGATGTGCTGGAGACCCAAATCCCACTGGAACCCCAAACCTCACTGGAACCCCCTCATTTTCCATCCTGCTGGGTCCCATTCCAGGCAGGACGAGCACGTGGAGGACAAAGCTGTGCTGCAGCCCAAGGCTGGGTGACAAAAATCCCCCAAACCAGACTCCAGGGAGCGGCTGAGTGGAGGGGTGAGCTGAGGGAGGTGCTAATTAGATTAGGTGGTAATTAGCTGTGCTGCTCACCATGGCTCAGCCTTCAGCTGTCACTCACCCACTCCCGGAGCCTGTGGAACACATCCCTGCGAGAGGGAAACTCTGCCACTTCCCTCTTCCTGCGGGGGCAGAGGAATCCTTGTCCCTGGATGACCAACCCCGGGTCAGGGCTGGAGTCCTCATCCCTGGAATTGTCCCAAAAACGTGGATGTGGCACTGGAGGACGGGCTGGTGGTGACCTTGCTGCTGGTGCTGGTTGAGCATTGGGCTTGGTGATCCCAAAGCTCTTTTCCGGATATTCTCATGCAAATGGAATATTTGTATTAAATAGCACACGATTTAGAGCTCCTTAAACAGTTACATTTCAGTTAAAACTCTGAGAGCAATCCCTTTGTGAGGTGTTTTTAATTCCCCATTCCCTCTGCAGCAGCGATCCTGTGATTCCAGCAGGGATCTCCAGGCCCCTTTTGCATTTTCTGATTTCCAGGCAACATCTCACAGCTCCAAAAGCTTTTGTGGACTTAATCAAACTTAGGCTGAGTCTGAAGTGAGCTCGAGCACAATGATCAGGTGCAATGGATGCTGCTGGAATGGCACCAAAATCTGGTGGCTCCAACCCCAGGTGTCACATCCCATTAAACTTCCAGATGTCTGAATGAGAAAGGAACTTTAATGGTTGGAAAAGAAACCCCCAAACTGTGAACTGATAATGAGTTAATGGCTTGGAAATCATCAAAACTGGAAGTCAAAGGGATCCAGAGCTGGCCCCAGGTGCTGGCACGAGGAGGGGAAGGGGAGGTTGCAGACTCTGCCCTGGTTCCTCTCCAAAGGGGGAACAGGAGAGCTGATGGCATCCCCAGCTCTGAAATGCAGGGAAAAGAAATCCAAAATTCAGCAGCAGCTCAGGAGAGCCAGCAGCTGCCTGGGAACACTAGAGGGAGCAGGGACAAGGAAAAGGAGGAAAGGCAGGAAAGGAAAGGAGAAACCACTCCAGCTCCTGAGATGGCTTCCAGGGCAAGAGAAGGGAAAGGAGCCCTCAAATTCCAGGAGCACAGGAACAAAGGGATGTGTCCGACAGGGATGTGCAGGACAGGAGGTGTTGGGTTTTATCTTCTTTTCTGCCAGAGCCGGGATTAAATGCTTGAGACAGTTTTCATGTTCAGACTCAGGTGTTTATTAATTCTTATCTCTATTACAGTCTCACAAGCCATGACTTCTACAGCACTTCCAGCTAATGAACTAAAAATGGAGCCATATCTCTCCCTCTCTCCAAGGCCTTTTAAGGATAAACTGTCCAATTAAAAGTGACAACTAAATTATTTTTACTTTTAACCCAATAACCAACCACCTGTGGCTCACAATGCAGGCTTTTCTATCTAGTTACAAAATACCACCCACACCACGAAGAAAAAGGTGAAAAAGAAGGACTTGGCCTACACCCTGAATCCTCCATCTTGCTTTACATCTATTACCATATTCTAAATCCTTAAACTCTGAGACTTCCCCCCTGTGATATCACACACTTCTATTCAAACTCCACATTCACAATCCCAGTGCTGTCACTCAATTTTGGGAGCCTTCTCCACAGCCTCAGGTCAATGCAGGGTTTGTTTGGGGGTCAGTGCCTGGCAGCACAGAAAGCCTGGAATTCCCAGTGCCCAGGGTTCCAGCAGGGAGGCACCAGCTGCAATCTCCTTTGGCACAGGTGAGCAGCTCCTCTGGAAAGGCCAAATCCCAGCTCCCCGTGGGAAAGGAAAAGCAGGAATGGATTTTTTTCTGCCTCTTGGTGAGGCAGGCAGGGCCCACTCAGCCCCAGGAGGAACAGACCCTCCTGCTTCTGGCTCAGGTATGGGCTGGAACTTCCTTAAACCTCCCAAGCCAACCCCTCACCTTTTCCTCTGTGAGATCCAAAGAGCTGCACCTCCCTCTCTTTAGATAACTGGGATGTGGCAGGGCTGCTCTCTGCACAGGTCAGTTCTCTGCACAGTTCAATTCTCTGCACAGTTCAGTTCTCTGCACAGGTCAGTTCTCTCTTATCAGAGCTATCAGGAGCTGTTTGCACCTCACTTTTTCCCAGCTCTGTGCTTTGCTCCCGTGTTTCCAGGAGCTGCTCCCTGCCTCGGTGAAGAGTTCATTTGTTTGCAGCCCTTGGAAGCAGCTCCAGGCACCGAGGAGATGCCAATTAGTGTCCAGGCAGTTAATTTGGAGAGGGGCAGGAGGAAGGAGGGCTCTGAACTGTTCCAAGGCTGGTTCCTCCTGCGCTGGGAAACACGAGCAGCACCTGAGCTGCTCAGCAGGGCTGGTTTGGGGGGCAGGAGGTGAATTTGGAGATGATTTCTTTCAGATGCTGGCCATGAACTGTGCATGTGCTGCTCTGTCAGGATGGAGCCTCCCTCTGCTCCTAATAAACCTTAAACCTCTCCTTAGCTCCTAATAAATCTCAATCCACTCCACCAGAAGGTTGGCACAGCCTCCTGAGAAGTGGCATCTTGACAGGATTTTTTTTTTTTTTAAATCATTAATTTTTGTTTGCAGGAGCTTTCCCTGCAAAGTGCTGGATCTGCACCCCAGCTCCCAGCACGTTTGGGTGAAATTCCTCAGTGTCGTTCCTCGTTCCAAAAATACTCTGGAAAAGGAGATTTATCTTCTCTGGGTACATTCTGAGAAAGCCTTTGGAAAGGATTTATCCCAGTCTGGTCATATTAATATATATTTTAATGATTATTACTATCAGCAGAACTCAGAATTAATAATGATGGGATAGCTACGTGTCAGCAGCTCTCAGGAGCAGCCCACACAATTCCATGGAGGTGACACCAGTCCTTTTGTGGCAATCTCAACCCAATTCCCAGCTCTCCAAGGGCTCCTTTTGCTGGCACCAATCCCACTTTTGGCAGAACTGTGCAGCTCAGTGATATTAAAGTCAGCAAAACCCTCAAGTATAAACTCATTTTCCAGGTTTTTTTTTCAGGAGGGAATGTTCCTGAGGTCAGCCCTGCACCGATTGCTGAGGCAGGATTTCAGCCTCCCTGGCTGGCACAGAGCTCCAGGGGAAGGAAAGCTGGTTTGGACAAATCCAATCAAACTGAGCTGGGGGAAAGCAAACCCCACAAAACCTGGGATTTGCTGACACAGGGGCTTGCCCATCACACAGCTTTGCCTGTTCCTGGGTAACAGAGTTAGCAGAGATCTCCTGAGCAGCTACACCAGGGTAAAAAGGGATTTTTTTTTTTTTTCCCCAGCCCAGGTACAGCTGCATAAAGGTTTGGAGTGGCAAAATGAAAAGAATTTAAAATCCCACCTTGGAGTGAGATGGTGCCACATCCTGCACCTGGGTCACACCAAGGCCAAGGAAGGCTCCAGGAACAGGGGCTGGAAAAGTGGGAAAGGCCCTGGGAGTGCTGGGGACAGCTCTGGGCACGAGCTGGGGGTGCCAGCAAAGCCAAGGGCACCCGGGCTGTGCCAGCCTGGGCTGGGCCCTGGCAAAGGGACCCCCAGACCAGCCAACAAACCCCTCACAAGGGAAGTGACACCGGCTGTGAAGAGACATTTCCCCTCCCCCAGAACTGTGAATGCACAGCCCAAGCCACGGGCACACACAGCAGATATAAAGTGTATTTTTACTCCCAGCAAGTGCTTGGGAATAAAAACCTTCAGCACTAAAGCTTGGTATCCAAACAGCACCACAAAAGTTATCAAACAGCTGCTGAGAGAAACAAAACAGAACGAAAACAAAGCAGAAAGGAGCAAAACCTCCTCCTGCCTGCTGGGATTCCAAGGGTGATGGGGCTGCTGTGCAGGGAAAACTGGGAATGTGGCACAAAGCACAAAAATCCTGCTGGGGCTGGTGGATCTCAGGGCAGGAGGGATCAGGATCAGGATCAGGATCAGGATCAGGATCAGGATCAGGATCAGGAGTGCAGGGCTGGGTGTGCTCCCACCCAGGGAGTGCCCAGCTTTTGCCCATTCTGTATTTTCAGTTCTGCTTCCTCAGGGCTGCCCAGAGAGGTGGGATGTGCCCCTGGATCCCTGGCAGTGCCCAGGGCCAGGTTGGACTTTGGGGCACCCTGGGACAGTGGAAGGTGTCCCTGCCCATGGCAGGGTGGCACTGGATGGGCTTTGAGGTCCCTCCCAGCCCAAACCATTCTGTGAAGTTTATAACCCTGAAATCATCATTACAGAGGTGGAACTGGAAGGGCTTTGAGGTCCCTTCCCAAAACCCCCATTCCACAACTCTGTAACTCCTGGAGCCCTTGGTCAATTGAAATCCAATTCCAGGAAAGCTCCGAGGAAATTGTGCTTTGGGAAGAACAGAGAGGATGGAACAAAGGACAGGAAGAGTCTCCTCAAGGCATCCTTGGGACTGAGAACAGGATCAGCTGGGTCACTCCTGACCTCAGCACCTGTGACCCACAGGAGAGGGGCATGGAAACACCCCCTGGCCCTGAACAGCCCACCCAGAGCCTGGGGTGGCACTGGGGGGTGGCACAGGGACCCTGGGCACAGCCTGGAGCTGCACTGGGATCCCAAAGTGACCCTAAAATGAGGCATCACTTCCTCAGGGAGTTAAACTGGATCTGTTCCCAACATCCATCAGCAGCCCCCAGCTTCCTCCCCAGGGGGAAACTCCACACGAATTCCACTTTGTGCCTGGAAATGAGGCCAAACAGGGGCAATCCTGGGCAGGGCTGGTGCTGGGATGCTGCTGGCACAGCCTGAGCTGTGCTCTCCATCAGAGCTGCTCCTGATCACTCCCAAATCCACATGGGAGCTCTTTGTGAACCCCCCGGGAAGGACACGGCTCAGGGTGCCAGCCCCTCCCAAGAACAGCTCTTTTTTGGGGGTATTTGTGCCCCCAGACCATCCTGATGTCTCACAGGCAGTCTGGGACTCTCCAAACCTCATCCCTCCATATTCCAGCTGCAGTTCCTGTCTCAGGGCACGGGACAGCCCCAGGGCTGCTGCAGCAGCCAGGGATCGACTGCCTGAGCCCCTGTTCCAAAGGAATTGGGAGAGGAAACATCCCCAGTGCTCCAGGAGCACCCCAAAAGGCATGGCTGGGCTGTTTGTGCCAGGAAAGGAGCAGGGCTGCCCCAGCTCTCAGCCCATGGCAGTGAAGGGGCACAGGGCTGGCACCAGCAGGGTGTGAGGGTAAAGCTGGGGATGCTCCCAGGATAATTTATCGTGGAATCATGGCATGGTTTGGGTGGGAAGGGACTGTCCCCACCCCTGCCATGGACAGGGACACCTCCCACTGTCCCAGGCTGCTCCAAGCCCAGTGTCCAGCCTGGCCTTGGGCACTGCCAGGGATCCAGGGGCAGCCACAGCTGCTCTGGGCACCCTGTGCCAGGGCCTGCCCACCCTGCCAGGGAACAATTCCTGCCCAATCTCCCATCCAGCCCTGCCCCTGGCACTGGGAGCCATTCCCTGTGTCCTGTCCTGGAGCCCCGTCAGGCCCTGGAGGTTTCATCAGGGTTGATGAGGAAGGCAAACCTTGAACCCCACAGGTTTAACCAGACAACCACTGCTGGGCTCTGGGCCAAACATTCCCCCTTGGCTCTTCCCACTCCTGATCAATTTGTATTCCACTGCCAGGAGGGGCCCTGGAGAAGCTCTTTGACCACTGATCCCCCATTATTAAATGGGAGATTAATTAAAAACCCTGATGCATTAATCATTGATTTCCAGGCCTTGCTGCAGTGTTACATCCCCTGGTCTCAGGGGGTTAAATCCATTGCTCTTGCTTTTATTCAAGATTAGAGAGATTTAAAGAAAAGAATCACTTTTCATTTACACTCTGAATAAACAGAACAGAAGGACTCCAAGATAACAATTTCCTTAACTAAAGAGATGGATTAAAACCTCATTTGTTTCAAAATGAAACCCCACAAGTTCCTGTTCCCCAGCCCTGTTCCCTGCAGCCCAACACCTGCCCGTGTTGATGATGACCCCAAATATTGGGGTTTGGCCTTTTCTCAGCCCCACAGGGCTCTCAGGGGGGGAGCTGTGCTCTGTCCTGACCCAAACACGGGGGGCAGAGCCCAGTTCACCCAGTTCCTCCTCCCCAGTTCTCCCAGCCTGACCCTCAGCCCCACCCTGAGCTGGCAGGTGAAGCCCCCAGGTTTGTGTTTAGGGAGAACATCGGAGAGAGGCAGCGCCAGCAGAGCCTCCAAACAGCTCCCGGCCAATGCTGACACTCTGCTCCCGCAAACAGAGCGGGGGGAGGAGTGGGGCAGGCAGCAGAGCTGACATTTGTGTCAATCCCTGATCCAGCCCCGCAGTTCCCAACCCTGCCGCCCCCCGGCTCCATCCCCGGGTTTAGCGCTGCAGCTGCCTCTGCACAGAGCCCTGACAGCAGAGTGTGAAAACCCACCCAGCTCCCTCCAAAACAGCATCCCTGTGCTCACACACAGCGCTGCAGCTAAAAACACACAGAGAATGCTCAGGAATTGAATATGGAGGTGAGAAATGCCGGGCTGGGGGAGCAGTCCTGGCTGGGATCGCCACATCTCCCCTCACTCCAACTCCTGCTGCTTTTCCTGCAGGACCCTGGCCTGGATTCCTGGATTCCTGGGAGCAGGATTCCAAATTGATGAGGAGCAATTCCAGCTCTGCTCTCTCTCGCTGTGCAGCCCATTCCTGGTGCTTTCCCTCCTCAGGGGTTGCTCAGGCACAGCTGAACACCTCCCTGATTGAATATTTGCACAACAAATTTCCTCTCTGCTCAGTTTAACCCACTGTTCTTCACCAAACTCGGGCTCTGCTCTGAGCATAAATTGTTCATTTATTCCTGTTTTTTTCCAAGGTTCACATTACAAATGCATTTGTGATTAATTCGTTGTCCCAACTTTATCTCAGCTGAGTGGTGAAAAAAAATTATTAGGGAGTTGTAAAAGTGTTGGTTAATTTGGGATGTCCAGTTTGGCCTGGCAGGAATGGGGACAGCAGGACAGAACGAGGGACACTGGGGTGGGAATGAGAGCTGAGGGAGGAGGGAGCAGAGATGGATGCACAGGGAAGGGGGGGGAAGGGACCTTAAATCCCATCCAGCTCCCCCCTGCCATGGGACAAGAGGGAATAAAAGGGAATTCCAGGAATGCCGGGAGTGGTGCTGGCAGGGATCAGCCTGGGATTCCTCAGGGTCATTTCCCAGAACCATTCCAGGGATCAGCCTGGGATTCCAGGGTCATTTCCCAGAACCATTCCAGGGATCAGCCTGGGATTCCAGGGTCATTTCCCAGAACCATTTCAGGGATCAGCCTGGGATTCCAGGGTCATTCCAAAGAACCATTCCAGGGATCATCCTGGGATTCCAGGGTCATTCCAAAGAACCATTCCAGGGATTATCCTGGGATTCCAGGGTCATTCCAGGAGCCTCTCCAGCAGCCCTGACCTTTGCAAGCCAGCACTGTAAATAAAACCAGGCCTGGCTGTTCTGCCTGCACTCCCCCCACATCTCCAGAGTGTTCATCCTTTGATCCAGGCTTTTTCCAGGAGGGTTTTGATCTGACAAAGGAAACTCATCAGCTCTCCAGCCACCAGGACTGGGGGTTTATGTGGATTGCACGGAAGGAGCTGACCTTGGGGGAAAATTCAGNTCCTGGGATTCCAGGGTCATTCCAGGAGCCTCTCCAGCAGCCCTGACCTTTGCAAGCCAGCACTGTAAATAAAACCAGGCCTGGCTGTTCTGCCTGCACTCCCCCCACATCTCCAGAGTGTTCATCCTTTGATCCAGGCTTTTTCCAGGAGGGTTTTGATCTGACAAAGGAAACTCATCAGCTCTCCAGCCACCAGGACTGGGGGTTTATGTGGATTGCACGGAAGGAGCTGACCTTGGGGGAAAATCCGGATTTCTCTTTCATGGTTCTGGATTTCTCCCTCTTTCTGTAATGCTGGAATTCTTTCTCTTTGTGTGGTTCTGGATTTCTTTCTCTTTCTGTGCTGGATTTCTCCTTCTTTCTGTGGTGCTGGATTTCTCCCTCTTTCTGTGATGCTGGATTTATTTCTCTTTCTGTGGTTCTGGATTTCTCTCTCTTTCTGTGGTTCTGGATTTCTCCCTCTTTCTGTGGTGCTGGATTTATTTCTCTTTCTGTGGTGCTGGATTTCTCCCTCTTTCTGAGCTGGATTTCTCCCTCCCACAGCAGACACAGACCCAGCAGTGTTTCATGGAGAGGAAACAAAAGTGTCTGCACGGGATCCAAGGCTGTTTGTGCAGCCCCAGCTCCTGACATTGGTCACCCCCAGCTGCTTTAAAGCTGCTTTGACACACACAGAGCAGAAGGAATGCAGGAATTCTGCCCCAAAAGGGAATTTCCTCTCTGGATGTGCTGAGTTACAGCCCCAGGCCACAACCAAAGGCGCTGCTGATGGTTCTGGGTGCTCCCATCCCCACAAGGCTCCTTCCCAGGAATCCTTCAAGGCTTTCAACCTCAGAGCACAGCTGGAGCCAGGAATTCCATGGGGCAATGCTGTGCCCTGTGCAGCAGCATTTCTGTCCATTAATATCATCTGTAAGGTCTTCCAATTCCTCTGGATTTCTCCTTACCCTCCCCAAATCACAGATTAATCAGGAATTCCTGATTTCCTCACTCAGGTTTCTGTATTTTCTGTGCTCCAAGCACCCTCCCCTTGCCTGCCTCCTTCCTGGAATAAAGAATTCAGGAGCTGCCAGTTTTCCTCAGGGGCCATTTCAGAGATAGGGGAGCAGCCTGAGAATTCCAGCACTGCCTGGGAAATCCCAGACCTCATTCCCCATTCCATGATCAGGCTGAATGCAATTAAAATGAGTGAGGCTGATAGATCAGCAGGGCTGGCTAAGCCAGTTTTACATTATGAGCTCTTAACTGATTTTTTTTATTATTATTAAGTCAATTTTATCTCTCCTAATAAAGCCAAAGCTTCCACTGAGGATGGAAGGGAACAACAACCCCACACAAACTTTCTGCATGATGAGCTTTCATTTCACTCTGTCTGCCTCTAAATTTTGCTCTTCCTGCAGTCAATATTTATAACTTTATCCAATGAGGAGGGATTTGATGGCCTGGTGTTGATGGGAAGATTTGCTTTTAATAATTCTGGCTTTAGTGCCTCCCTGCTCAGCTGGGATTAGGAAAAGCCACATTCCTGATCCTGTGCTCCAAGAGGAGATGGGGACCCACTAAAGGAACCTGCTCCAATCTCTGCATGGGAAAAGCACCTTGACAACAGTGTGGGCATGAAAAAAAACAACATTTCCCTGGGAATGATCTCCTTGGATCATCCAGCTGCATCCAGGGACAGCTTCCACTGTCCCAGGCTGCTCCAGCCTGGCCTTGGGCACTTCCAGGGATCCAGGGCAGCCACAGCTTCTCTGGGAATTCTATTCCAGGGCCTCCCCACCCTCAGAACCCAGAATTCCTTCCTGAAGTCTTACTGAAATCGAGTATTTCCTGATTTCCTGGGAATTGTAAGTCTTCCTGGAGGAGACAGAGCTGTGCCATATCAACACTGGTCAACAGCCACAATCTCTACATTATTGAAACAACTCCTGACCTGTTGCAAGCCTTAAAATAGAGGAGATTGAGGAAGTGGCGAATCTGATGGTGTGAGGAATGGGAGCGGATTAGTCACAGTGGATTAAGAGCAAGCATTTGAAGAAAAGCTTAAATGCAGCATAAAAATATATTAGAATCTTTTCAGACCTTCCTTATGGGCTTAGCTCATTGGCAGAGTGTTGGGGAGAGTGAAATGTAATAAAAGCAGAGGAAAAACCTCCCCTTGCACCAATGCAGACAGGGAGGAATTTGCATTCCCAGGTCTTTGCATATGTATATGGGTGAATTTATATAAATATGCATTTAGACACACATTATATATAGATTTTTCCCTTGACATCAGACACTTCAGCAAGAAGCAGAGTATAAAAATATAAAAGGAAAGTTTCATAAAATGCAGGAGACAGAAAACTTCAGTCAGCAAGGAAGAAAGAACTTGGGGATGAAATCGAGATAAGGGGTGAGCAGGGCTGTAAAAGCCTTTGGCAGGGCTGTTCCTACCTGGCAATGCAGAGAGATTGTCACAAAATAACCCAAACACCCGGAGCTGCTGTGCAGGGGGAAGGATCCTCGCTGTGCTGAATTCCAGGCCAAATTCCAGCTCCACACCGAGCTCAGGGCCCAGGTCACAAGCCCCAGGCTTTCCTGGGGAAATCTCCCCTTGCCCTGTGCCAGGCACGGGCAGGGCTGTGATCCCAGCACTCCTGGAGAGCTTTCCCTGCACTTTGCCCTCCAAAGAACCACCTGGGGCTGAGCTCTCCCTCCAGCAGGAGCAGCTGCACCCCTGGATCCTCTGGGAGCCACGAGCCTGGGACAGCTTCCCCCTTTTCTGGGGAGAGGAAAGCAAGGAATGGAAGCTCTGCTCCACCCAGGACTGCGCTGCTCACCAGGGACTCAGCTTCACCCTTGGGTGCTCTCTGATGTGAGGGCTGTTTTCCTGGTGTGATATCCTCATTTACATCCTCTCTAATCCAGAGGCTTCATTAAGAAGTTGCCAAGAATCAACATTTTGACTGTTCCAGCCTCTAAGTGCCAAGGCTGGATGATTTTCTGCAAGCTGAAGGAAGGGAAGTCCCTCTGTAGGCAGTTGCCACTTGTTCCATGGCTGCTTGAGCCGTTTTTGGCTGCACAGACACCCTCCCTCCCTCCCTCCTTCCCTCCCTCCTTCCCCTGGGTGTTTATCCTCCCTGGACACAGCAGCGGCAATTCCCCTGGTTCCCAGCTCCCTTCCATCAGGTGTCCTGCTTCAGGATGGATTTCCTGTGGGGCAGGATGGAGTTTCCTTTGGGCACAAAGCTCCTGGCAGCAGAGGAAGGAGCCAGCCTACTTTCCAAAGCTCATTTCTGTCTCAAAGTGTGGACAGGAGGAAGGTGGAGAGGGTGGGATGTGACTTCGAGGCAGATGGAAATGCACAAGAACAGTTGCTTAGCACCTATAAAAGTCAGGCCCACTCCTTCACAAGATCCGTGTGTATTTAGGGATCCACACTTCAGAATCCACACTTCAATCCTGGCCTCTGAATAACCTAAACCCAGCACAGCTTTTGGGGAATGTGTGCTGATGAAATAAACAAGGATATTAAAAGTCACACGGATCCCGCTGCTGTCCTGGCAGCAAGCAGGGGACAAATTTGGTGTTACCCGTGCTTGGGAGCTTTGCTGGCCATTATTGAACGAGGAAGAGCAGGGAAAGGTGCTGTAGAAACCCAGTCCCACAAGGATTCCTCAGCCAGTGGGACAGCAGGGATCAGGCAGCTGCCCCCAGCCTTTGTCTGAGCAGCAGATGCAAGTTAAGGATTTGAGACAGAGGCAAATATTCCCCCGGGACTGTGGGATGTGGTGCTTTGGGATGGGTCTGTAGCACCCATTTCTCTGGGGCTGGATCAATACAGCCCAGCAGGACAGAGCCAGAAATGGGAAAAGAAAAAGCTCTGGAAACGCTGGGCAGGATGGATGTGCTCAGAAGCACTCGGAAGCTGAAAACATTTCTTTCACATTCCACTCTATTTCGTGCTTGATTAGGGAAACTCACCTGATAAAAGGAGCTCCAAATTACCCTGTTTATTGGGCGGATGAGGAGAGACAGCGGCAGCGCTGAATTCCATCAGCGTCCCCTGCCTTTGTCTCAGGCTGCTCCCTCAGCCTCTCCCCATCGCTGCCGCTGGCCGTGACTAACTCGGGTTTCTGCCAGTGACCTGATTCTGCACCGCCACGCTCCTCCCAGCTCGCCGAGGCTCCCCATGTGATCCATTCTTCCCCCTAAATAAAGTTGACAAATTCGGCTGGGCTCAGATGGTGCTGCCGGGGGGGTGCGGAGCGCTCCCCCCCCCGCTGCAGCTGCGGCACCGCGGGCTCGGGGCACAGCGGGCCAGGGGCCGGGCTCGGGGCCACCAAGGGCCACCGACCGGGCTCGGGGCCACCAAGGGCCACCAACCGGGCTCGGGGCCACCAAGGGCCACCGACCGGGCTGCGGGCTCCCTGCCCGGGCTGCCAGCCCCACACGGTCCCGGCGAGCCGGGAGGACGCGGCCGGAGCAGGTGAGTGAGCGGCTGCGGCGGCTCCTTTGTGCGGAGCTGGAGGGAGGGAGCGAGGGGACAGCGGGGGCCATTCCAGCACGGCCCCGGCCCTGTGCCCTTCCCGCTGTGCCCAGGGCACCGTCACTGTGCCCCTTCCCGGAGGGCTGCCCCTCCGGAGCTGATTCCCGGCGAGCGGCGGCGATGGCAGCGCCTGCGGCAGAGCCCGGGGATGCTCGGCTGCATCCCGGCCCCGCAGCCCCCGCGGGGACACGGCGCTGCTGCGGGCACGGCTGGCACGGCACCGGACCGGTGGGCAGGGTGGCACGGCACGGCATCGGTGTGCGGGCTGGCACGGCACCGGTGTGCAGGGTGGCACGGTACCGGTGTGCGGGCTGGCACGGCACGGTACGGGTGCACAGGGTGGCATAGTACCGGCATTGAGGCTGGCACGGCTCCGGTGTGCAGGGCGGCACAGTACCGGTGTTCAGGCTGGCACGGCACGGAACCGGTGTGCAGGGTGGCACGGTACCGGCACTGAGGCTGGCACGGCACGGTACCGGTGCACAGGGTGGCACGGTACCGTGATCCCCGTGGGCAGGGCTGGCACAGGACCGGGCAGCGTGGTACCAGCGTGCAGGCTGGATGGCACGGCAGCAGCGTGTGAGACTGGCACGGGAGCAGGGCAGGCTGGCACGGCACGGCGCCGGGCAGCGTGGTACCTGCCTGGCACGGCGCTGAGATTCCTGCGTGCAAAGCTGGCACGGTGGCACGGCACCAGGACAGCCACGGGCCAGGCTGGCACAGCACGGTCCCAGCGGGTGGCACCCACACGGTCCCTGCCAGGCTCCAGGGCTGCCCTGCCCGCCCCTGGTCCCCACTGCGGGTCCTGCTCTGCTCCCAGGTGTGGCAGATGTGACCATCCTGCCCCGGTGCCAGAGCTGCCCACACCCTGCCCTTCCCCTGGAGCTGCTCCCAAAGCTGCACCGGGCACCCCTGAACGCAGCCGCCCCTCCTCTCCCGTCCTCAGCTCCATCCCGAGGCTCCAGGGATCTCTGACCCTTCCCACCCTGTCCCGCTGCTGTGCCTGCAGCTGAACCCCTCGGGGGTGCCCCCATCCCCTCCCAGCCCCGGCAGTGCTGCCGTGCCCATCTCCAACACCTCCCCTGAGCCCACATCACTTTTCCCGTCGGGAATGGCACTGGAGGCTCCAAGGAAGGGCCCTGCTGGAAGCACTGAGTGCTCCAAGCCTTCATCCCCTCCTTCAGCCTCGGTGCTGGGACCAGTTCAGCTCACACCAGTTCAGCTCCCCGGGCTGCCCATGGGGCCGGGGGGGGGCAGTGAGGAGGAGGGGAGGGTGCTCCTGCTCACCTGCAGCTCCCAAATCCCACAGAGACTATTCCTAGCCTGTGCTGCGGGAAAAGAAATGTGATTTTATTCCAGAAATGTACAGACAAAGCAGCTGCCTCTAAACTGACACTCATCACTCCCCCTCCCAGCCCCTGCTCCCTCCCACCCTTTAACTTCTTCTTTTCCTGCACAATTTAAAGGTGAAATTCCCTGAGTAGTGAATTTATTGCAGTCCTAGACTGGGCCTGTTCATCAAGAGCAGGAGGGGTTTCTTGTGAAAGGAGATGGATGAAAACTGGAATGTTCAAACAATCTTTTGCTCTTTGCAATATTTTGTTTTTAAAGAAATCTATCCCAGGAGCTTCAGTCAGATTTTAGATCCGAGATAAAGGCTGCAGTGTCCCAATGGCTTTCTTTGCTCGATGTAGGGCAGGAGAAAATGGGAAAGGAGAGATTAAATAGAGAGGGGGACACAAAACCAAATCCAATTTGTTCATCCCTTCACAATTAGGCCAGAATGAAAACCCTCCTTCACCTGCACACAAAACGAGAATTGAACAAAAAGGCCATTGATTGGCTTAAGGTTAGATTTTATGAGGTTCTTAGGTTTGGGGATTTTTATTTGAATTCAGCTTTCAGTTTTCATTTCCCTTCCAACTCAACAATTAATCACCCACCTGTACCTGCACTGCTTGTCCTGGCTCCAAAAATCCTCCAACTTTGGGGCAAAATGAGCCTAAAAACAGCAATTGGGGAAAAAAATCACTGAGCAATTTAAACTCAGTGTAGGTTTGGGGGCTGCTCACTCCAGGGTTTGTGTTTGCACAGAATAACATCTAAAACATGGAGCAAGGGGAAATTCCCAGGCTGTCTCTGCACTCCCAGGATGGAACTGCCCCTGATTTTGGAGGGGAAGAGCAGCATGAAAAATGAGTCTGAACTAAATCAGCCATGAGTGAACCACAAAATACAATTTCAAAGGGACAAAGAATCCCCATTTTGCAGGCTGTACTCCTGGGCTGACGATGGAAGCCTGCTCCTGTGGCAGGACTGGCTGCTCAGGAAAATCCACCCTCCAAAAACAACAATAATGGTGCTGCTTGGAGAGAAACAACCTCAACAGAGCTTTCAGAAGGCAGTGAAGCCTCTTTGGAAGGGAACACGTGGAAGGAACATGCTCAGAGAACACCTGGATACAGCACTGTTCTCCAAGCTTAAAGGGGGAAAAATCCAGACCCTTTCATGTACAAATATTATTATTATTAATATTATTAATCCTGTGAAAATAATAAACCCCAGTGTCTCCTCCTCACATGTTTGTGCCAGCTCGCTCCTCACACCTCTGGGGAGCATTTCATGGAGATTTAAAGCCACCCTGAAAATGGCATCCAAGCATTGCAATGGTCAGGACAATAAACTTCCCTCTCACCACTCATCCAGGGATTCCAGTACTCAGGATAATAAACTTTCCTCACATTTCCTGGACAATAAGGTTAAAATATCTACCCCAGGTACCTTCCAGTGGGAGGGAATCCATCAATTGTCCCCTCTGTCCATAACCTGGGTGCAGTTTGTTCCTGGGAACAGGAACCATTCCCTGAGGATTTGGACTTTGCACAGCCCAAAGCTCAGATTTGCCAAGACAGGCGGTGACAAGGAGGCTGTGATCACACCCTAAAAGCTGCTGGTGTTTATCAAATCACACTCAGGCTAAATGAACACATTAAACCAGCAGAGGTCACCAATAAAATCAGTGGGATGGAAATCAGCCCCAGAGAGAGCCTAAAGCCAAACACACCTGTGGCTTTAATTAATCTACATCTCAGGGATTACTTGATTAAAATTAAAACCAGAATTAGCCTCACGTGGGTCCTGTGTCACACAAATGCTCAGGAAAGCAGCACCTGAGATTTCTGACCCTGCTGAGCACAGCCCCTGCCACAGCAGCTCCTCTGGACCCCAAACATGTCCCGAGCAGTGGCACAGGAGTGTTTTGCTCAGGATCTCTCAAGGCAGAGGGAAAATGGGATCAGGTTCTGCTCTAAAATTCCCTGGGTTTGTTGTACACAAAGTTATCCAAGCCCAGGGCAGCTCCCAGGAGAATGAGGATCCCAGCAGAGATTGATCCTTTTATAGGAACACAACTTTCCCCTGGCTCGTGGGTCTGGCCAGGGCTGGAATGAGAGATCCCAAAACTCCAAACCTTTTCCTCTTCTTCAGGAATAACAAAGACAGAACAACAATGAAGAGCAGAGATTTCTTGTTCACTGGGATAAAAGAGTTTTGTCCACTTAATTAAAAGATTAATTGGCTTGCTGCAGCCTTTCTCTGAGGTGCCAGTTCTAGCGCTGGGTGCAGTCACAAGGGGTTTATGCAGATGACGTTTCTAGGGGTGACCACACGGAAAACTCGAATACAGATCATGTTTCCTCTTTGGAGATTAACAATGCAGAAGAAAGAGGCATAAAGAGGTTTAACGTGAGGACTTGGCAGGTAAGTCTGTGGTGTTTAACACCCACAAAGCAGAGGACACCACAAATCCAGTGCATGGGAGCAAAACACACCCCAAAGGACACAGAACCTCCAGGAATTAAACTGAGCAGCACTTTGGAGACTTGAAACCTGCCGGTTTTAAAAGTATTTTAAACATCCCAAAATAAATACATATATATTTATAGATCTATTTTAAATACTCTTAAAATACTCTTACATACTCTTTAAATACTCTTAAAGCCTGGCCTTTTGTTCCTATGAGTTTATAGAAGATGCAGCAAGGCTTAAACATCTCGCTGTGTTTTTCCAAGCATTTTCTGCCTTCTCCCATCCCTTCCTCCTCTCCTCTCCTCCTCCTTGTCCCCCTCGCCGTGCTCCCACTCCCACTGTGCCTTTTATCTGAGCACAAGTGTTGGAGTTGATGTCTCTCTCTCTCCCCAGCTCTCGGGGAGGAGGAGAAAGAGCCCTTTCCAGATGAGGTTTAAGCATGAGGGACACCTTTCATCCCAGTGTTTTCACATCAAAAAGATGCAAATGCAGAGAGAAGGAGCTGCATTCTCCCCTAATGCAATTAAAATGGAAGAGGCAATTGGAAAGGCAGCGGGGAGATTCACAAGAAAGCTGAAGGCAAAAGGGAGGAGAGCAAGCCTGAAACTACGTTAAAAAAAATCAATATATATTTAGGGTTCCATAAATGCAGGGAGTAATTCAAGAGTGGGAAGAGCACGGTGAGTGGGGGCTGAGGACACGAGACACAAAGACAGGAGCCAAGGTTCCCCTGCTCTCAAAGGGAATTTCAGATCAGCTCCAAGGAGCGGGAGTGTGGGTTCAGGGCACTCACCTTTGGATACCTGGGTTTGTGTTCCTGTAAGAGCAGGGCTGCTCCTTTTCCTCACTGCTCGGTTTGATGTCCCCATCAGCCCCATCAGGAAGCGGGAATTATCCCAGGGATCAGGGATGTGCCATCAGCTCTCCTTTGGAGCCAGGCAGTTCCAGCAGCTCAGGGATTCCTGCCCTTCATCCTGCCAATAACGCTGAAATCTCCAGACATTCACTGAACTCGGTCACTTTGACTGAGAGAAAAACCAGACTTCTCCCAACTACATAAAAGCCCCAAACCATATCCAATAAAACTTCAGTCTGATCTTCCACACAGTATTTTGATTTTTTTAAAAAAATTATTTATTTATGTTTAGGAATACAATGCAAATCATCATTTCTGCCTTGAATGTAGCCCTGATAACATCATTATTACCAAGCCTGACAAACAGAGGCAAGGTTTGCCCTCATAAAAGGGAGGGCTCTCAGGGAAATCAAAGAGCTGTTGATGAACATTCTTATCTCTTTTCAGTAATTCAGTATTTGACAGATGCCAATAACCTGAATTCATCTGGAGACACTGGAGTTTTTTACTGTCATTTCCTTTGTTCCTCTCACATAAATTGCATCCAACCCTCTCTTACTTTCCACCCTCAAAAACTGTAAAAAAAAAACCCTCAAAAATCTATTTCTCTCTGAGGTCCTCAAAGGTCAGACTTGGAGAACAAAGGGAAGACAATGCCTGTCCTAAGGATATTACAAATCAAGGAGCAGATTTTGTCCTCCCCATCTTGCCCTGAGTTGTACTTTACTTTATAACTTGCTAAAAAAGACAAGAGAATGAGCTGAGGTAGGAGAGTCCATCCCAAGGCAAGGACATGCTCCACCAAGAGCCTGAGCTTGTAGAAAAACCAGAGTCAAACATTATTATCTCATTAAAAGCTTTCAAAATGAATTCAACTTCCAGATATTCTATTGTGCTTGCACAAGAAGTTAATTCTAACAAATTTCCAGATTAAAGAAAAAAAAAATCACATTATTTTTTGTCAATCCTTGAATCTTTTTAATACATTTTAGTGGGAATTCAATGCACCCAGCCCTGAGCTCCTGATTGCAATGCCTGCAATGCTCAGGCCAAAGCCACCGAAGGCTTATGACTCACACAAACCCAACCAAACAATCTCAGCTTTATTTATTCTCTGCTGCTGGAATTGAGTTAAAGCATGGAGAAGGAAGAGGTTTGGGGCATTTTAATGGGAAGTGTCCTCCCGAGGCTGTGCTGCCAGTGAGATTCCAGCTGGGATGTGAGTGGATAATCTCACATCCTGAATCTCAGCGGGTTCCTCTCTGCTCCTCCAGCCTGGAGAGGCCCCTCTGGAGCACAGCTGGGCCTGCCTGCCTCCCTTCAGGCTGGAATTGTGGCAGGAGCAGCCCCTGTGCCCCCAGCCCTCCCATCCACACCTACCCAGGGATTCCCGGGAAAGAGCCTCTCCCTGGCAGCTTCCTTGGCACTGCCCCTGCCTGGGCACACCCAGGAGAGGCTCCAGCCATGGCGGGCAGTTCTGGGGTGTCTGTCACCCTCTGCTCTCCACTCTGCTTCCCCAACCCATCCCTGAGCAGCAGCAAGGACCTGCCCTGGCCCTCAGGCAGCAGTGGTGGCACTGCTGTCACCCATGGGAGCAGTGGTGGCACTGCTGTCACCTATGGGGGCAGTGGTGGCACTGCTGTGTCACCCATGGAAGCAGTGGTGGCACTGCTGTGTCACCCACGGTAGCAGTGGTGGCAGTGCTGTGTCACCCATGGGAGCAGTGGTGGCAGTGCTGTGTCACCCATGGAGGCAGTGGTGGCACTGCTGTGTCACCCATAGGGGCAGTGGTGGCACTGCTGTGTCACCCATGGGTTTGGTCGCTGTCACTCCCGAGTTCCCAGCACAGCCACCATGAGCACCCTGATGTCATTGGGAAGGGATTTGCCCATAAAAGCCGTTTCCTTCCCCAAAACGCGGCTGAGGCACCAGCAGAGCTTTGCAGATTGGAGCTTTCAAAGCGTTCCTGGTTCAGTTTTGCAATTCCCCCTCCCTGCTCTGACAGGGCACTTCCCAACAGCCCAGAACAGCTGCATGATCACTCTGTGGTTTTGTTTTCTCTCCCCCAGGAACCTGACAGCTGTGGACACAGATGAGATGAGATCCGGGTTAAGGCAAGTATGACAAGATCAGCTTTCCCCCAGGCCTGAGCCATTCCCCCTCCTGACTCCCACGGGAGTGGACACTCGGCTGCTCCATCAATCACAGGGGCATTTCTCAGCCTCTCAAGTGCTTTTATTGCAGTTTCTTTCTTCAGGCTACTCGAGAGAGAGATGTTGAATCCACGGCCAAGGAGCACTAAAATATTCTGCTGTCACCCCCTCCTGATGCATGGCTTGCCAGCAGTGCCTCTTGTAGACATTTATCAAAGATGGGCCACGCTGCTCTTGCTCCCTTACGTGAAATGAGCTTTCCATCAGCTCCTCCTCAACCAAAATCTGAGTTCTAAACTTCCCTGAAAATCCCCATTTCTCTCTGACTCTGTGAACATATTGTTCCAAACTGGCAGGAACTGTTATTTACATCTTTTAGCACCAACAGAATGCTGAGCTATATAAACAGTGGTTATTACTAATCAGAATGTGCTGTTAATTAGGGAAAGAGACCCTCAGTTCTCTGTGAGCCTGAGTGGGATGAACTTTATTTCTATAAAGAGGATGAACTGCATCGTCTCAAACAGAGCATCTCCAAACAATGATGCTCCAAGATCTTTGGAACCTAATTTTGGCCTCCAAGCATTTGGGAGGAGGGTGGAGGGGGTTTGGAGCAAGCTGTTATTTGAAATAAATAGCCCTGAATGTACTTACAGCTCCTCAGAGGAAAATACCCCGGGGCAAATCCTCCTGTCCCAGCTGGAAGCAGGAATCAAGAGCAGAGCAGCCTTGTTCCTCAGGTTTAACTCCAAAATGGGATTTGGATCAGGGAGGGAATGAGGAGGGCAGAGCAGCTTTGGAGTTCAGAACTGCTCAGATAAGTGAATTTTTTAGCATTTGTCATGCACAGCACATTTCAAAGGCAAATGACTTAAAAGTCTTTGAAATTCCATCAGAATTTTGGAAGGGTGTGGAGGTTAAATTCTAGTTTACAGCTCAGGGCCTGCAGAGGAGCTCACCTCTCCAATAATCCGGGGTGGTTTTTCATCCAGGACCTTCCTCCAGATCCCAGATTCACAACCAGTGAGGAAACCTCCTCAATTCCACTATAACTAAAACTCCAGAGGATTAAAACCCCAAATTCAAGCCCAGTCCAAGAGCAGATACATAGAAGAGGGGAAATTAAACCCCTTCATTAATGTGAGAACTCCCATTTGCAGCTGATTTTGTTCATGTGGGTAATGTACAAAACAGGCCTTTGATTTCCCTCTCTTCTGGGAATATTTTTGGAAAGAAAAAAACTCTTTCACTGAACACAATTCCTCAGATAGAAAGTTACACTTGTTGCAGCACTTGTTTTTTTGCTTTCAGCTCCAGGACAAGCTCTGCCACCACTGGAAAACTGATTGGATTTTCTCCAATTATCTCTTGCAGAAAAGAAGGAATCCCAAACTGGCAACTGGCTGAGCTTTCCCTGCCCCTTGATGAAGAAGGCAACACATTCCTGACCTCAACAGCTGGGATAAAGCTGACCTGTGCTGGGAACGCTGTGCCCCAGGCTGCAGTTCCTGCACTCCCTGGCTTCAAGCCCTGAGCCTCCCCTATGCCTGCAGAGCCCCAGGGCAGAGCTGGCTCCTGCTGACAGGGCTGGCCTGGTTCTGCTTCTCCAGCAATCCTGAGAGCACCTCCTGAGTCCCAATGAGGCCCAAGTTCAAGGAGGCTCCTGGAGCTGCACTTTTGGCCTCAGCAGATTATGAGAACTTTGCTGATGTGAACTCCACCAGGGACACGGAGAGCGAGCAGCTGGAGGGGTCCCTCTCGTCCACCATCGCCCTGATCATCGTGCTGGTCATCATCTTCTCCCTGGTCATGACCTCCCTCATCACCTACTGCTTCCACAAGTGGAAACTCAGAGGGAAAAGACTGCAGAAAGCACAGGAGGAGTATCAGAGAGACCAAGAAAAGAACATTTGCCAAAGTACACCGGGACTTGTTTCATAAAAAAAGAGAAAAGCAGGATCCTCCATGGTGTGGTGCACTTCTCTTGAATTATCTGAAAATGAAAATCATGAGAGAACTGCAAATTTGAAATTTCCAAGCAAATACATCCTTGTTTTATCTCATTTCTAAGAGTTGTTAGCAGTTTGGAGATTTCCTACAGCTTTATTATACATATATATATATATATTTATACATTTAGCCTCATTTGTGCAAAGTAAAACCAATGCAATGATGTATTTTTAATCTCTTCTGCTATTTTAATCCTTGCTGGGCAAATTGTGGCAGTGCCTGTGAGGGTGGGCAGGCCCTGGCACAGATTCCCAGAGCAGCTGTGGCTGCCCCTGGATCCCTGGCAGTGCCCAAGGCCAGGCTGGATCACCCTGGGATGGTGGAAGGTGTCCCTGCCATGGCAGGGGTGGAATGGGATGAGTTTTTAGGTCCATTCCAACCCTAACCACAATTTTCTGTGTATTACTGAACCAGTGCATTTCAATCTGTTGCTTTCACTCTTTCAAAAAGCCACTGGAAGGTGAAGAGGAAGATTTGGGGTATCGCAAACCAGGGGAGTTGTGCTGCTCTGATCCCATCAGGGCTGAAGGTGTTGGAACCCCCTTGGTGCTGGGAGTAAAGGAGCTCCCAGCTGGTGCTGCCAGGCTGCTCCTGGAGAGCTCCTGGGCCAGGGCTGACATTTCAATGCTCCCCTCACACCAGGGCTGTGCTCGTGGCATCCCCACAAGTGGATTAAGGACATCCAGTGTTAATGGAACTCGAATTCCCAAGGGAAGAGACAGCCTAACCCCCTTTTTTTAATGAGGCATCCAGTCCTTTTTAAACCACCCCCATCACGGCGTGTTTCTATTTCCACAGCCTGTCCTGTGATGTCACAGAGAAATGACAGATTTATTGTGAGTAGCACATCTAAGTAATCTTTTCTAACCGAGTGATGGATGTAATATTAATAAATGTCATTGTTTTATAAAGTGGAAACCATGTGAAGTTGCCACCAGCCCCCTGCTCAAGTCTACAGCTTGCTTGCAATTACCAGTACTGCTGTATGTATTTTTAAACAAGCTATAATACTGTGATGATGCTGTAAACTTACCTCTGTAGGCAAAAAATGTTCTATTTCAAAATGTCAGGATGAAGGATGTAAATGTTCTGAAAGTGCTATCAACAACAACAAGAAGAATTTTCACAGAATATTCTAAAGGGTTCTGTTACATGCTACAAATCTATTTTACAAGGGTATTTATGGATCATACAGCCTAGTCTGTGAGAGCAGTACTATTTTATTACAGAATAAAGAAATGAATAAATAAGCAGTGAATATCCATGCCCAGAGGCTGGAAAATGTTTGGGCTTGGTTTTTTTGGTTTTTTTTGTTAGTACCCTGATCAATTCTTTAGGTAATCTGGAAGATGGAGGACCCTGACAGAAGGAATCCACTCCCCCTCATCTCCCATCCACATCCTGCTGTTGTCAGTGCTGCCAAAGATTGCCAAAATCAGTTGTGGAGAAAAAATAATTTAAAAAGGGACAGTTAGTTGCATGAAAACAATACAAATTTGGTGGTTCTAGGATTGATATCTGTTTTGCCATAATTCAAACCCAGAGAAGCCAGGAAAGCAGCCCTGGGGCAGGCAGAGCTGATCTGCACACACCCAGTGCCTTCCTCACGGGCACAATCAAAAGTCACTCTCTGAAAATCACATCCAGTGGTAATAAAATTACAGCTTGAAGAATGCAGGGAGATTGGGAAATGCTTGAATGCAGAGCTGGGAGCACTGCAGCTCTTGCTGGAGGAAATGTGGATGGTTTAAGGGGTTTTACTGAGAGCTGGGTGCTGAGGCAGCTCCAGTTCCACAGGGGAACAGGAGCCCTTCCATCAGCAAACCCCTGTCCTTGGTGCCACCAGCTGGAAATTTCTGTCAAGTTCCCAATATGAATAAATGGGTTCAGCTCCTCTTCTTGGAACCTCATCAAATTGGCTGTGGTAAAAAAATAAAACTAAAAAAATACCTGAGTCTCACCACACCCCACCCTCCTGAGGGGAATTTCTGAGGAGACACTGAGGGATCCCAGGGAAGCCTGGATTTCAGATTTTTGTGTAACTTCAGAGAAAAGATCCAGGATTAATGGAAGGAGGCCACAAAGATCTCCTGAGGGCTGGAGCCCTTCTCCTGTGAGGGAAACCTGAGAGTTGGGAATGTTCAGCTGGAGAAGGGAAGGCTCCAGGGACACATTCCTGTGCCTGAAGGGGGTCTGCAGGAAAGATGGAGCACAGCTCTCAGAAGCCCCTGTGCCCTCAGCAAAGGGACAAAGGTTTTACCTGCAGGAGGGGTGGTTAAGATCAGACACAAGGTTTTTACACTGATAGAATTCCCAGAGAAGCTGTGGCTGCTCCTGGATCCCTGAAAGCATCCAAGGCCAGGCTGGATCACCCTGGAACAGTGGAAGGTGTTCCTGCCATGGAAGGGTGGGTGAGGTGGCCTTTGGAAGGTCTCTTGCAGCTCAAACTCTTCTGTGATCCTACACTGGACCAGTGGGAGCACAACGGATTTCCCCAGTAGCTGAAAATCCAAATTCAAACATCCCAAAATCATGGAATGGTTTGGGTGGGAAAGGACCTTAAAGCTCATCCAGTGCCACCCCCTTGGCACAGGCAGGGCCACCTTCCCCCAGAACAGGGCATTTGTGAAGGTTTAGCTCTGCTGCCAGCTCACATCCAGGGAAGTTAAAGACACTAAAACTTCATTCCCACTGAGAGCTGGGCTAGCAGCCTGTTGGGATTGAGGTGGAAGTTCTTCCTAGAGAAACAAATTCCCAAAGCCTCAGAGATGGATGGGAAGGAGCCTAAGGAATGAGGAAGCCTGGGATGCAGGGTAGGTTTTTATAAAGCTAGAGCAAATGAAAGGGAAAGTTACAGTGCTGCAGTCTGTGGAAACTGATTTTGATGATAATTTGAGGAATGTAAGCTTCTCCAAAGGGTCACTTATAAAATCCAACACCCCAGAAGTGAGTACCAGCACACACAGAGCATAAAACAACTGAGCTGGGAGAAACCTTCTCTGTTAGCACAGAGTTCAGAGCAATGAACCCCACCACAGCAGCAACCATCCAGAAGATTCAATCATGCAACTCTGGGTGGCACAAAAGCCACAAAGGCAAAGCTGCAGAGCACTTTGAAGAGGCAGATTGATTTGTTTCACTTTTCCCAAGGAGTTCCTCTTGAGCCACCCTGCTTCTTTTATGCCCCAGCAAGCACAAACCAGGCAGCAGATGTGTCAATATTCCTTGACCAGAGTTTTGATGTTTCTCTGGATCAAAACAAGAACCTGCTGCTGGAGGGAGAAGCTCCTGGAAGAGGAAAAAGGATCCTACATCATCCACCCTCCTTCCCACATCCTCCCTGGCAGAGTTTTGGATCTCCAGCCTCCAAAACTGCAGGATTAGGAAATAAATTATTTAAGGACTTGGATCATTCATTCCATTGCACATCTCAAAGAGCTGCTAAAGAAAAACACTCAGATCTCAGAGTCATTGCTGAGAAAAGAATGAAACAACTGTAGTGAGCAGGAGAAAAATGCATTCAACAGCCATCAGCAAAATCTGCTTTGATTTTCCTGAGGAGTTACCTGAGTTCTGTTTGTAACATTTATGCAAACAAACGAGCTGTGCAGGCACTGTGTGTGAGTAGGATGCTGTTCCACAGACAAACACTGTCAGACACATAACCCAAATAACTCACAGTTCAGGATTCACAGAAAGGCTTGACAGCAGCTGCAAAGAAATTTCAGTAGCTCTGGAAAGCTCCTGTGTTCTGAGAACAAAAATATCAATGTGTGCATGGAAGTCACTTTTGGTGGGTCTGCAAGGGCTGAAATCTGTGCTACAAAAAGACATTTGCAAAAGATTCAGTTCCTGATCACCTCCTGTACACCTGACAGCCCTTCCCAGGCTCCACCTCAAATTCTGGGTGTCTTTCCCAGTGTTTGCAGAGACCTCCAAAGGCTCAGAGAACCAGGGAGTGCAGACCAGAACAAGGAAGGAGCAGAGGTGGGGTGTCCATGAAAAGACTGGAAGGCAGGAGATTTAAGGGATTTAAATATTTTTAAGGATTCCAGAGCAACAGGAAGGAACAAGCAGAGTTTATTCATTACCCAGGTGCTCTGCAGGGGCAATTCAATAGGGGATGTTTTTTGGGAATGTTTCTGATGGACTGTTAAAGCTGTTTGCAAGGACAACAGCACTGAGTAACTCAGGGCTGGGCTGGGTCCCCACCTGAGGCTTGACCTGCCCAGGATCCACTCCCAGGGAAATCACTCAGAGCAGATTTTTAAGCAGCAAAAGGCAGAACTTTGCTAACACTCCTGTTTCTATCCCAGCATTTCCCTCCAGGTTTTCCACTGGATTTTGGGAAATGAGATCAGGAGGCCAAACAGCCTTCAAGGACTCTGATAAACAATACAGAGCACGAGGAGGAAACAACCACATGAAATACAAAGCCACTTCAGCAGTGAGGGCTCTTGTCCCAAAATGGGTGCAGAAAATGCAACAGGGGCATTTAATCCACTCTGCTTTGGCACCAAAATACAGTGTGGGTTCATAGATAGGGATATTCCTCCTAGATTTCCATAGAGATGTGAATGCAGAGAAATCAGGAGATGGGAGGCTGAGGAGGGTCAGGCCATGGCTGGAGCAAGGGCTGAGCCCCTGCTGTCAGCTCTGGTCACAGAGGGGTGCAGAGGTGCCCACAGAGCAGCACCAGGCTTTGGAGGCCACAGTGAGCATCATTTCATTGTCTGACCCAAAGATTCCCAGCACAATTCCATTTTATTTGGATGTGTACTGAACACCAGATCCAGTCTTTGAACAACAGTGACTCCATCATCTTGAAAAATTACAACAAATTTCCAAGTATTTTCTTACAATTCTCATTCCAGTTTTAATCTGTTGGGTTTTTTTTCTCTCTATCCTATATAGATTTCATGATTAATTTACTAACATTTCTCATCCCATTGGCATCCCCAGTCCTGCTGATTAATTTCTGTTACAGCCTCATTATTTCCCTTCTATAAATACTGCATTTCATTTTACTGCTTCCTATAGTTAACTTTGCTTTTTGTCCTCCACCTGGGGCTCTCACTTTCAATTTACCAGGAGACAGTGGGCAAAGACTGAGCTGAAATGCAGTAATTACACCTCCCTGCCCTGGCAAACGGAATCATTTATTTTCCTTATGGATGGAAGCAGCTGGGAGCTGCTCTGCAATCCCACAGCAATCCCACAAAAAACAATACTTCTGCCTTGCCAGATTAATAATGGAAACTGATGGCTTCTGGAATTTGAGAAACCTATGGAGATGGATTACAGTATATTGCAACATTTGCATTGAGGAAGGAGAAAGGGTTGACTCACACCCCAGCCAGGCAGATCTGGTTCCACCTGCAGGAATATTAAAGCAGCACCCAATCCATCACTGCCAGAGCAGCTCAGATCCAAAATCATTGGAATTCTGGAGGTGACTGCCCACAGGAGGCTCTCCCAGTTCTTCACCCACTGCAGTTATGGTTAATTCAGGCTTTACATTTTCTTCAGCCTTTGCCACAAGTCCCTGGGATCCTCTGAAGGTTTGGGAAAGCTTCTGAGGGCTTCTCCTAGAAGTGTGAGCATGTCCTGAAACAGAAAGGAAACATGGAATTACTCAGGATTGTATTCCTGCCATTTCTCATGGCCTTTATCACACACCCAGTCCCTCAAACCCAGCCAGGTGGGCAGCACTCATCCACACAATTTGGTGGGTTTGAAAGGATTCTGTTTAAAAACTCTGTCCAACAGCATGGCCCAAAAAGCAGGATTCTTCCCTAAGGAGGGACAGGGAAAAGCAGCTGGCCTGGCAGGGAAGCAGGGGGAAAAGTGGGAAAAAGTGAAGCCTCTTAGGTATGGAGAGAGGAAGAGTCAAAACTCTTTTAGGAATTATTAGGGAAGAAAGGAATATGTGGTTCAGCATGAACTCCCACTCTGCTCGTGAACATGGGAAGAGACCTGGGAGCTGCAGGAAGGCTCCTGCCCTCAGTCTGAGCCCCTCCCAAGGAGGCAGAGAGGAGTTCATCCTTCAGGAAGATCCTCCTGGAGAACAGCCACAGGAGCCCCAAGGAATTCTGCACATTCCACTGCTCACCCAGCTGCTCCAGAGGCATTTCCTACCAACAAAGCTTCAATCTTTGGGACACTGGCACAGAGACAGGAACTGCAAGAAGAAATCTCAGAGTATCCCAAAGGCTCAGCCTCCATCACACCCTGCAGTGTTCTATTCCAAGATTCCCAAGGCAAAGGATGAGCAGGAAGCCCAGCATGGGCAGGTACCTCCTATCACATCACTGCATTTACCATTTCAGCTTGGACAGCCCAAAAGAAAACAAACTGGGGAGACAAAATCAAAAGGGACACAAAACCAATTCCAGAACATCCTGGGGATGACCTTCAACTTCCATAAATCAGGCAGCTCAAATGTCTTGAGGAGAACATTGGTCCCAAGCATTTTATTAATGACAGGGACCCAAATTCTATTTTGCTTTGCACTGATCTCACTGCCATATATCAGGGGGAATCTGAATTACAGATTCTTTCATTACAGCACCTATAAAACGTAGCAGGAATGTTTTTCAACAAGATTTGCTTACTCTGGAGTAAAACTGTTCTTCCAGTTTCTCTTGGATTAAAGCACCTTCCAGCAGAGTCTTTTTTTGCCTGAGAAAGGCAACCTTGGCCAGCTCTGCTTTCTTCTGCTGGCAGTCAGGACATGTTGAAGCCTCATGGATTTCAGCTTCTGTCACCTGGAAGAGGAAACTTTGATGCCATGAGCAATGTCTGGCCTGGCAACTTTGAGAACAATTAATAAAAATACACAGAGGTCTGTCTAAGGACAAAAACTGGCTTCTTAGGCAGTGGTAAAATAATTCAGAGTCCCAATTCCATCATCTATAACTGCTCCTCTGCTGAGTGTGTGCAAGGCCTTAAACACCAACCAGAAGGATTATGATTACAAATTATATTTATACATTTGATAAATAAATTAAGAGGCAAATAAACTCTGGAGCAATTAGTTCAAAGAGGCAGCTCTGAGGAGGATCCAACCCAAACTCTGCAGCTCTGTCTGTAAGATAACCAGTGCTACTCAGTGATTCCTAGGTTGCTTTATCCACCATGAAATCTTAAGCCTATTTAACAGCATTACACAAATCCCAGGGTTTGTGCTTTTATGAAATATCAATGGTTTTATCTGATTCAATTGACTCAGATTCCATCTGGCTCCATAAACACATTAAATTGCTACAAAAGCAGAGGAACCAACCCAAGAAAGTCCCATCCCAGGCCTCTCTGTCCCCTTTTCCCTGATTTCTCTGGATAAAAACGTTGCTGTGTGGAGCTACAGACAGAACCAAGCAGAAGAGCAGATAAAGCTACTTTTCTTAGGGAATGTAAGACAAATAAAGAGGAAATAAAAATTCCACAAAATTTGCAAGGTGGATTAACATTAATAGAAATTAAAAAAGCAGATGGCTGAAATGTCAAAATCGTTTGAAAAGACAGGAAGCCTGAAATAATTATCACACCAGAACTGACTTTAAAGTGTTATTTTTAGGTGCAGGGCTGAGGGGTGGAGCTGGGGCATAAAATCCATCCTGTGGTGGGGAAAAACCACTGGGCTGGTGACAAAAAAAGAGATTTGAATTGGGTAAAGATGAGACAGAGGCTTCTTAATCAGGGACTGAGGTCAGTAGGATTTTATTGGAACTGCTTTTATCAATATTAGCTAATGCCTAAGAAAGCTGGGAGCATGGGGAGGTTTTGTCTTTGGAATTCTTCTAATCCTGGAGCCACACAGACTTCACAACAAATATTATGCAGAATAATTTGATAAATAAATGGGGCAAACACAACCAGAAATAAAATGCTTTTTCCTTCAGCTGATCCAGTGCTTCTTGTGAAATAAATTATGATCCCAGCCTTGCTCAATCACACAAATCAGGATTTTATCACCAGGCAACAATTCTACAGTGATGTGTAAGAAATGAGAAAGATAAATCTTGGCATATCAACCCAAAACCTATTCCAGAGGCCTCAGCCTGGCATCAGTAAGGTCTGCCTGACTTGATCCTGATTTTATGGCTTTTTTCTCCAGTGGCTCTCCCAGAATTTAGGGAACACCTCCCTTTCTCTCCCTCAGTACCTGTTTCACAGCCTCCCTGGTGTTTTCCAGCAGGATCCTGTTCATCAGCTGGGCAGGGACAGCACAGGAATCTCCTGTCTCAGTTTGCTTTGCTGGGACTCCCCACTGCAGCTTCCTGCACCTCTCTGCCTGCTCCTGCTGCATCCCCCTGATCCTGCTGCTGCAGAAAGACCTGAGAGCATCCAGTTCTCCACGGGATAATTCAGGAATTCCTGCCAGCCAGAAATCAACAGGACAAGAGCATCAATGGCTGTGTCAGGGAAAGAGGAATTGCTGCTCTTTATCTGTGTGACCTCGTGTTACCCAAGGAAAACCCAAACCCAGGGTCAGGCCCTGCCTGCAGCAACAGCAGAGCAGAATTTAAACACAAATGTGGATGGGAGCTGTGGGAACTTGCACAATAAATGGCTCTAAAACAGGCTCCAAAATCAAAATTTGAACACAAATGTGGATGGGAGCTGTAGGAACTTGAACAGTAAATGGCTCTAAAATAGGCTCCAAAACCAGAATTTAAACATGAATGTGGATGGGAGCTGTAGAACTTGCACAGTAAATGGCTCTAAAACACACTCCAAAACCAGAATTTAAACATGAATGTGGATGGGAGCTGTAGGAACTTGCACAGTAAATGGCTCTAAAACAGGCTCCAAAGATGGAGGAAATAAAAAGACAAAAGGTTAATGGCACAGGATAAATAGATTAGCAAAGCAAGCAGTTAAACACTGTGACATTAAATAAACTGGTTGTCAATAATACAGATTTAGCATCTCACTACCTGAAACTATAACTTGCTAAGCCCAAATTAATTAATATTTCAAGAGAGCTCTTCATCAATAACTCTAAGGAGCAATTTGTAAGAAAAATTAGAGGCAGTGTCCACTGAAGTCACTCTGGAATAACAAATTCCACAAACTCCAATAAATTCCACAAACTACAGAAAGGCAATTTTTTTGGAGGAAATGCAATTAGAAAACACTTTTCCTCTAAAGCTTCAACAATAATTTCCTAAATTCATTATAAGATCTTATTTTAAAAACATCATTCCCTCTTTGATCTTCTCTTATCCTTTCCAGTGGCAGGTAAAAATAAATAAAATAGATATTAGACTTCAGCTGGGTGGGTTAGGATGGATTTACAACTTCATTGAGGGCTTTTGGGGAGATTTTCCAGAGGCTTAGAGCACAACCAGTGCAGTATTTCATGGACATCAGCACAGGACGGGGCAGGGTCAGGTGGAGACACCACAACTCTCAAGGTTTCCACACCCAGATTTCCCCCAAAGTCAGGCAGGTGATGATCCCAAAGTGTGGCCAGTTTAACTCCAGGGATCCACCCCCAAATTCCTGCTGGCAGGTTGGATTACACCATTTAAACAACAACTCCACATTCTGTTTTCTCAGGATTAAATTCAATTTCCAGACAGGCACTTGGCCTTCCAGTCCCACAACACAAATCCTCAAAATACTGAACAACAGGAATATAAAACTCCCCCTAAATTCCCTGGGATTTATTTCGTCCTGAGTGCACAAGACACATTTTTGGAATTCTGTAAAGAAATTCAGCAAGTCCTAAGGAATTCAATGGATAAGAGAATCCATAATTAAAACGAATCAAATGTTGTGGCTTCATGGACAACATGGAAAATACATTTAAATGCAATTACCACAGTTCAGAATTGAGCATCACGGTGCAATTTACTCCTCCTAAGAAGATGTATCAAAATGATTAAAAGCAAAGACATGGTGACAAATTATAGACAGATAAATAAGAATTAGCAATACCTTAAAAAGAAATTTAATTTAAAAATTTCTGAGGGAACATCATAAATATCTGAGTGGAAAGCACCATTTCAGTCATCAGGTGATTTTCCTTACAAGAATCGTGTAAAAAAGTGGAAATCATGTGCCACTACTGGGTTTAATCACACCAATAAAATATTCCTGGCAGGTTCATTTATGCTGAACATAGAATGAATAAAAGGATTGAAAATTACCATTGTGAGGAGGGAAAAAACCCAGAACAAAAGCATTTGAGTACTCAAAGGGAGAAGTAAAACACATCAGGTCCACTGAGCATTTAGTGACAGTTTAATACCAGCCTGAGTAACTCACTTAAGGTTCTTCTGACATCCACAAGTGCAATTTTATTAAGAATTGGTTTCTAATAATGCATAAATTCTGTGCTGCCACGCACCCACCCATCTGCACCTCCAGACTTCAGAAGAAACACTGGCAAAGGGAACAGCAATTTTTAAACCTCACTGCACGACTCAGAGCTGGAGTTACTTCTTCATATTAACTGATGTTTAATAGGAATTTCAGAAAGAACATAAATTAGGGATGAAGGACTAGAATTTCACCGTGACAAACCCAAAAAATGATGAGCAAAGTGTGTCTTTTAACTGAAGTATTGACACATTCAGATTTCCCCCAGGTGTGGGAGGTTCACCTGCCCAGAGGATCTCAGCTCTTGCTTTGGGGGTTGGGTTTATTCCGTGTCTCTCACAGATTCCCTCTCTTCCATGTGTGATCCAGACATGCTGGAATGCTCCTTCTGCTAAGGTCAGTGCAGAGAATCCCTGCCTGCTGCACAAGGACATTTTCCTGATGTTTGGTTGCTCCAAACCCAGTGTTCCCTCTCCTCAGTGGAGAGCAGTAAGGCAGAGCAGGTGACAAGAGCAGCCCAAGTGCCACCAGCACAGCACCAACTCCAGCCACGTCTCACCCAGCAGGAGGGTCACAAAACGTGGAATATTTAGGAAGTAAAGCCCCACAAAGAGCACCAGGAAGCTGCTGTGATTCCAGCACCCAGGACAGATGAACTAATCCCCATGTCTGCACCCCAAACCCTGCTGAGGGGGGTGGAACTCAGTGACCCATGTAGGTTTTACTGTTTGTGTACAACTCCAGCCTTAAGTGTGACATCTGAAATCCATGAGGAGGGAGTAAAAGAAGAAAATCTTTATGAGTTTCCTTTTCCTTTGATGTCTAACTTTGATTTAATAGGAAAATTGGCAGGCATTTTCTTGTTATTATTCCCTACTAATACTCTATTTTAAAGAAGATAAAAAGAGAGAACTGTGAAAGGCAATAATCAATAACTGCTCTTCAGTAAGGTTTTACCTCTGCAGCTCCAGATAACATCTTCATAATGACCTAAATTGATTTTACAGTTCAGATGAACATGCTGACAGCCTGACCAGCAAAGAGCATAAGAAAGACCCCTGCAGATAACACAGAACCGAGAGAAACAGGCTGAAATGTCAGGCTGTTCATCACAAATAGGAATTCAAAATGAGTAAAACTCCTCCAGCACAGTGAATCAGCCCAGAGTCACACAACCACCTGGGCTGGAAGGATCTTAAAGCCCAGTGCCACTCTGGGACACATCCCAGTATCCCAGGCTGCTCCCAGTGTCCAACCTGGCCTTGGGCACTGCCAGGGATCCAGGGGAACCACAGCTGCTCTGGGCACCCTGTGCCAGGGCCTGCCCACCCTCACAGGGAACAATTACAGGAATAGCGCAGTGCTAACAGTGCAGAAAAATAAACAGACAAAGCATTTCATGGAGACACATTACTAAAGTGAGAGGCAGCTTGTGAGCACAGCACCTGCCAGGGGGTTAAAGAGCCCCATCTGAATTTTCAGATACATCCAAGCTGAAGAATTGCAGTTTCCTGAGTACATTTGAAAGATGACTAACATGGAGCAATCTCTGTGGAACTGAGAATTTATAGTCGTGTTGTGATGCATTTGCCTAATAACAGCTCGTGCTACCACACTGGGGTGGAGGGACAAAGACAACTCTGACGGAAATTTCTCACTTCTCCTGAGGCCAGCGTGTTTTTCTCCTTTCAGCCCACAAAGAAAACCATGAAAAATAAAAATGGCATTGCAAGATGAGAAGGAAAGTCTTGAGGCAATAAAGCAAACCCTAATTCAGAGTACCTGTGTGCTCAGTGCACGATTCACTGAGCTGAGTGTTCTGAGGGGACTCACTGTGCAGCAATCCCCTTCTAGGGGAGCTCATCTTCTACATTAAAAAAAAACATCTCCAAGGTGCTAAAACAATACAAGGTTTGGGGGCTACCAAGTGCTGAAGGAATAAGTCCAAGAGAAGCATTTTTAGGTATCAGAAGACAAAAGTTGCTGTGGTTATTTTATGGTAATATTCTGCAATAAAAAATGCAGTGCATGGCTAATCATGATTGATTGGGGGATTTCATGGCTGGGTACTGTGTTTGCATCAAAGAAAAGCACGAACCACATTTGTGCTCTTCATATGGATCATGGGAACCACCAATGTGCCTGAGGCTGCTACAGGGACAGTGACAGGACAAGCAAAGACAAAGCAGCTCTGCATCCATCAGCTCAAAATCATGGACCAGAACTTGCTGCTCCAGCCTCAGTGACCACTCTGACTCTCCCTGCCATCAACATCCAAAGGCAGAGCATTCCCTGGTGCACAAGTACAAGGATCTGCAAGTGGTTCTATGAATAAAATCCTCTGAGAGCAACTTTCAAGGGAAAACCCTGTGGAGATGGAAAACATCCTCAACCTTCAGCTGTGGTTCATCATTCATTCAGTGCCTCTGAACTCATCAGGTCCCTTTCAGTGCCCCCAGGCATCAGTCACAGGGCTCTGGTGTATTTTAGGAAGGCTCTCTTGGAGGAGCAGGCCAGGAGATGAGCTGCTCCACACAAGCTGCCTTCCCTCGACTGCAGGAACAGAGAAATGCAGGAGATGAGTCAGGAACCCCCAACATTGACTCACCGCTGTGGGGAAGGAGCTCTGCAATTCACAACAGCCTGGAAGTGACCTGAGCTGCTGCTTTTTTAGCATAGATGGGTGCTCTGAGGATGGTGGAACACAAATCCCATGCCATGAAGTGCCCAGGCAGGAGGATCTCGTGGTTAATCAGTCTTACAGTGACCCACAAAACTCCAAGTTTGCTCACTTCCCATCAACATGCAGATTGAGGAAGATTCCCCGTCTGCTCCCATTATTTTTTGCTCAATTACAGCTTTCTTGCTCTTTTTTCTTAATTAAAAATAGCACCTCTGACCCACTTTTTGACAAGACTTTAGCAGGGCTTGCATCCCACCATCTGCTCTCACAGTTCCTTGCATAACCAGTACATGGAAATGGATCCTTCCTTCCTTCCTCCTTCCCCTTCTCCTCCTCCTCCTCCCGACACTCCATCATTATTTGGGTAAAGCTGCTCCATTGTTCCTGCCAAAATCGGTGCCCTACTGCCTCCCTCAGCTTGGGAAAGGAACTAAAACAGGGCAAACAAATAATTCAATTATCAATACTGTTGATTATTAGGAGGAAAAACTATTTCACACAATAAATTCTGAAGTTTGCCTTGGAAGGAAAAATGCCCAAATTTCCTAGTACCTCTACAGCTGGAGAGAAAAAAAACCTGAATTAAATTAAACAATTAAATTAAACAATTAAATGTCAAATGTGGGGACATTTTTAAATGTACTCTTCCAGGTTTTGTGGTACTGCATCACCAGGATAATGTCACTACATTATGGGGGGAGCATCAAAGCCATGTGTGATATGGGAGACAAATTGTCCTGCAAGAAAGCATAAAAGACAAACTTCATACTTAATTATTTGGTTACTTAAGCCAGGCTAATTAGCTGTCTTAATTTAATAGCCTGTGTATAAAATTTAGGTCAAGTTTACGCCTCCTTCCAAAAGAAACAGTTACAACCACTGCTGAAGTTACTGAACTCACCAGCAGGAGCTCTGATGACAGATTTGTCTGGCCTAATCCCAGTGTCTTTATTTTTCAGATCAATCCCTTTTCCCATGGCATCAATCCATCTTCCTATGGCAGCTCTTTCCACAGCTGCATCCACTGTTTCAGACTCCTCCTCTGCAAGGAAAAAAGGCAACTTTGAACACACATTGTGAGGAAAGCAAAGTGGGAGGCAAATAATCCTCCACTTGAATGTGCCAGTTCTGCCTGGTGAGGGAGGAGAAACCCTGAGCCACAGCAATACACAGATGAGGCCACAGATTTCAGCTTTTGCTTTATCCCTCATCTGATGCAGCTTTAAGGCCCTACCCAGTATTACAAATCCTGGAAGTATCCCATGGAAAAACTGTTTTACAGCCCAGCTACTTATCACACAGAGTAAAAAGCAGCTTGGAGAATTGTTTTTTAAGGTGCCAACAGAATTTCAGCATCACAAGATTACTATGGAGTGATTTCCATGGCCAAGTCCTTCCCATGGAGCTGTCTGAGGCATGGATCTGGCTGGCACTTTGCACAGCAAGGACACTGTATGCAACTTTCACATTTATTTCTGCTGATTCAAGGCCCCACTGCACTTTTTGAAGCTGTGAAATGCAGGCCTCGAGCAGGGAGAGCTCAGCATACCTGCAGGACTTTGGCCTGCCAGTGATGATGAGATTTCCAATGCCTCTGACACAGCTGCCCCCTCCAAATCCTCTGTGGAACACCAGGATCCAGGAGCTTCGCTCTCCTCCTCCTCCTGGCTGAAGGACTCAAAGGTGTCTCCTGAATAGTCCAAAGCAGAGCTGCTGTGACTCTGGCTTAACCCCAGCCCATTCCCAGGGCTCCTGCAGCTCTCTGCTGGGGCAGTGGCCATGGGGCAGCACTGCAAATAAAAACAAAAACAAGGTCACAGGATTAATTACAGCAATGTGAGATATACATTGGGCTGTTACAGTCACATCACACCAGATTTAACCACCACAACAGGCGGGTAAAATCACAGCTCAGTTGTGAAGAAGCCAAAGCAGGGATTAGAGCAGCACACATTCACATCCACAGGGTAAATGTACACTACTAGCTAGCACTGAACATTAGCTGTGAAATCTGAGCAGCATTCCTTTCAAATCTGCAGTGGGTTACAGTGATGCTTGGATAAAATTCTTCATTAAAAAAAAAAAATTAAATGCAAATTTTCCCCTTTCTAGTATCTAAAAGGAACTTACAGGAAAGATAAGGTATTTACAATAGCAGGAAGTGATAGAACAAGCGGGAATGAGTTGAAAGGGAAACAGAGTATGGTTAGATGAGATAGTGGAAAAACCTTCACTGTCCCAGGCTGTAACCCTTGGGCAGTGCCAGGGATCAATCCAGGGGCAGCCACAGCTGCTCTGGGCACCCTGTGCCAGGGCCTGCCCACCCTCCCAGGGAACAATTCCTGCCCAATCTCCCATCCAGCCCTGCCCTCTGGCAGTGGGAGCCATTCCCTGTGTCCTGTCCCTCCATCCCTTGTCCCCAGTCCCTCTCCAGCTCTCCTGGAGCCCCTTTAGGCTCTGCCAGGGGCTCTGAGGGCTCCCGGGGCAGCCCCGGGCCCTCCCCCGCTCCCGCAGCTCCGTGCCCGACAATCCCCGCAGCCAGGGCCGTGCCCGCCCCTCACGGGCTCCGGGAGCTGCTCTGCCCTTCCCTCCCTCCTCTCGGCCCTCAGGGATGGGCTCTAAGAGCTGCTTTTTCCTCCTCTCGGTCTCTGAACTCGCTCCTTACCCCGGCCCGGTTTCCCCGCCAGGGAAGGGGCGGCCCCGGGCGCTGAGGGCGGAGCGGGGCGGGGAGCCCGGGCCGGCCGCGGCTGAGGCGGAAAATCCGGCCCCGAAATAGCCCCAAATAGGGTTTATAGGGTTGGTGTTGTGCTGCACATCGAGCCCAGTCATGCCCCACATCGAGTCCCAGGTGTAGCTCCCTCCCTTTGAAGAGGACACGGCGGAGCTGGAGCGTGTCCAGCGCTTTGTGAAATGCTGGAAAGGATGGATGGGAACGGCTGAGGGAGCTGCGCGTTTAATCCCGACGAGGATCAGGGCAATCCATTGCAAAACCACTGCGAAAGGGCTGGCCGGGGGTGTGACCCGCTAAAATAACCGGCTGCTGCTAAAAACATCGCATGATGCGGGTCAGCTACAGCTCTGCTTTGGCATAAAGACAGAAAAGCCAAGAGAGACACCAGGGGATTTAAAATTTACTCTTTTTTTACCTTTAGGACAGTGTATTACATCCAAGAAGATGAATACAGATGGCCTTGGATGTGACACTTCATGGAAATAAGAGGCAAAAAGTATCGCAGGGCATGAAATCTTCCCATATTTTCAGGTACAGTTTCCATAGGTTACCTCATGATAAAAACAACTCTTCTGTATCCTGGGATCTTGCTTTAAAATTGCTGTTTCAGGTTAGCTAAAACCACTTTTATTTTTTGTTTTGGTGAAATCTTTTTTTGGCAAGAAAAGGTGATTCTTCAGTCCTGGGATGCAGAGTGTGTTGTCTGCACTGGGATTTTATCCTCATGCTCAGTTTGGACTGCCCTGCCAAAGGACAGAGATTTTGTTTTCTCTCACATTTGGTGAAGTGCAGCAAAAGTGATCTTGTGTCTCTTGGAACAGAGAACTCTGTGGTGATCTCCACATTTAATATAAAGAAGGACAGGCCAGCATGAGATGGATGCAGGAGAGTACTAAATGCATTGATGCAGTGGAGTGCAAAGCAGAGTGGAATAAACAGCTCTGCCTGCACATTGTTCAAGTTTTAAAATTCAGTTGTTTGCTGAGTGGGCTGCTCGGGGCTGGCCCTTTTCTTGTAGTTTGCTGCAAGAAATTAAAATAATTTATGTGGGGTAAACATTTCTTTTACCTTTTCTGCCCATACAAACGAGAGCAGAGGGGTGTGTGAGTGGAAGGGCAATTATCCCCATGCAGGAGGTGGGAGTCAGCCAATGCCAGGAGCTCATGGAGGCAGGAATCTGGAATTATGGAATTAAGGAATTAAGGAATTCTGTACAGTTTAGATCAGCCCAACCTGCTTTGTGTCCTAAAGCTCTCCAGCCCAGAGGTTTACCTTGCATTGGCTGATCTCAGGTCTTTTTCTTCTCAAGAAGATAACGTGGCAGCCAGGCTGAGGAAGATCAGGATCTGGAAGGATCTAGAAATTAAAATGAGAGATTTTCATTCATCATGGAGAAACAGGGCTGGGAGAAACATTACCTTTTCTTTAAAATTCTAATCCACATGCCCAGAGAATAACACAGAATAACTGAGAATAACCCAGATCCCCACAGCTTCCACTAAATGCTCCCATTATTTATCATTGCCCATTTTTTATGGAAACAGTTGACATTAGATTATTAGTGACCTGGGTGGTATTTGATTTTTTTTCCCCCTGGAGGTTAAAGACTTTGTAGTTTCCTGTTCTAGGTCCTTTTTAAAATTCATTTTAGAGCATGAAAAATATATTGTTCCGTCAAGTTTATTTCTCTGACATTTATTCAGTGCGGAGTGTGATCCTAATATTAAAGGTTTTTTGATTTGAAGCCCAGGATACAGACAAGGCTTTTCAGTGGTCTTCCCTAAAACAGGACATTTCATCACTGCCTGGGCAGTTAATATGTTGGAACAGCATAATTATTTGAAGGAGTATTTATTCTTCAAGGATTTGTGGGCGATATTAGATGGCTCAGCCCAGTTGTGTCACAAGGTATTAAGGTTTCTGCCTTAAAGTCATGGAGCTGGGCCTATATAGAGCCATAAATAATATTGTGTGAGAGCCAGTGACAGACTCTGACTCCAGCTCAACTCTTTATCACATGTTATATTAAATTTAAACACAATTGTTGAATTCCTTGCTGTGGGCAAACGCTTTTTTGATGTCTCCTTCTATTAAAGCTGTAATATCCCTTTTAGCCCGTGAAACTCACTCCTGCAAGGTGTGTTTCTCAAATAATCAGCCTCTCATTAATGATGCCAGCAGAATTAATTGGGCTGTCACCACGAGGTTGGGTATCCAGTTGGGAATTATGGGGTGAGGCCAGTGGAATTAGGCACATTTTGATTGTGGGGAAAGTTCATGGGGCTCAATAATAAGGTGCTTGTGGGCATTATTCTGTAGGAAAGGGCAGTTTCAGGCTGGAACATTTCTTTAACTCTAGAAATATGAAGGACAAATGCAAGAACTCTTAGGAAAATTGAAAACATTTGTTGACAATTTAAGATACAGTCAAGGTTTTCCTCTTTATCAGCACAGAAAGTACTGCCAAGGAGCCCCCAGACACCATAAATCATCCAGGAGAGTGGAGAGGCTGAGAAGATTACAAAGGAAATGTTCTGGGGCAGGCAGCATCCTGGGAAGTCATTGTTCAGGGCCTGCTGTATTTAAAATGGTCATTTCAGCTACCATTAACTCCCATGCCTAATTAGAAAATGGTTTCATCTTTGCCTGAAGTTGCTGGAGACTGGCAGGTGTCCCTGGCAGATCAGAGCTCTGCATACAAATGAGAGGTGAACCTGTCCACTGAGTTTCAGACAGGGAAAAAAAAAAAAATCCATATTTGTAGGCAGCAGTTAATTATGCTTTGGAATTAGTGTAGGAAACAACATTCCAGTCAGCAAGGCCATGCTCTCCCTTCCTGATTTTCCTTGTGCTTTCAGCTGGATAAATATCCTTCCTCACCCTGTCCTAGGGAGGTGGGAAAGAGCAATTTTTGTATTCTTTGGTGCCTGCAGACTGCTGATTTCCTTGTGAGACCTCTCTTCTTACAGGAGCAAGAATTTCAATAGCCCGATGAGAAAACATCTGAAAATGCAATAAAGTTCCATTAGGCAGCATTATCAAATCTCCCTTCACAGGGATAGATGTCCATGTGTATGGAAACATTCAGATCCTCACTGGACACTGAATGTGTAAATCACATCTTCCCCACAGTCTTAATCTTTTGTGTCTGAATAAATCAGTGCTGCTTCACAACAGCAACCACGAAAAATCCTCAGATCCTGCTGCTTCCAGGGAGGGGTTGGGTTCTAGCTCAGTTTGGTTTCTTGTCTGCAGGTTTGCATCAGTTCTTTTTACAGATTTGTTTTTACAGATTTGTATCCAGCTTTAAATAGCTGGATATTTGAGAGCAGTGTTTTTTCCTTGTTTTTCCAAGGAATATTACAGCCCGAACATGACATTAATACATGGGAGAGAGGAGAATTAGAAACCCATCTAATGAAGGCTTGAGATTTCCTTCTTTTTCTCCTCTCCTTTTATTATTTTTGCTTAATGATTTCCCTATGGCCCATCCTGCATTGCTGTGGGAAGAGCTTCCAAAGGGATCAGCAAAGGCCTCCCTGCTCTTGGCAGATCAATACTGCACTTATTAATCCGTTTGCTTTGGTAATAGTTTGACTCTTTGGGGAATCCTTTAGGATTGGCTTCAAACTGATGAGTTACTTTGCCTGTTCAGCAAATGCTTTAATTTAGAAATTGCAGCTTTTCATACTGATTCTGTGTTTAACCGAAAACCACAGAATTTATTTGTTCCTCAGTCAATTTGTTGCAGTACTGAAGTGCCCTACACATGCTGTGGGTCATATCAGCAAGAGATTTTCTGTTTTCCTTTCCAGTCCTTTGCTGGTGGAATATTATTTCTACTGGAGAGCATGGATTTATTTTGTAGTTCAGAGAACTTTTATAATCTCTTCTGAGTTTAAGCTCATTTCACAGAAATCTCGTGGTCCTGGAGGAAGGAACATCAATGTTGCTCTGAGCATTTCCCTTCTGGGAAGGAGGTGACTTGTTTTGAGTGATTGCATTTTTGGGGAAAGAACTTCTCCCTTCATTTTCTGGGATTGTTTGATAACTCAGAAAATAAACATTAATTTGAAGTTTGGCAACCAGTTTGTGCCACTTCTGTGTGTAGACATTTGAAGACTTCAGTGTCCTAATCTGAGGCAGATCTCCTCAATATTTGTAGCCCTTAGAATCTTAAATAGTGATTTTATTTGTGGACCAGGCAAATTCCTTAGTGCTTTCTGGAACATTCCTCAGGTCTCTGTGCTGAGTAATGCTGCAGGTACTGAGTAAACTTGTCCTTCCCTCTGGTCATAAACAAAACAACTGTAAAATTGTTAACTCAGCTCCCATTAATAGAATGGCCCTCAGGTGTCAATTTTGGTCCCAAATTATTTCAGGCTTTTAAGAGTTCCTATTAGACTTATGAGCATGCAGACGCCTAAAATGGCCTTAAAACCCAATTAAGGGTACAAATGGGAACACAATTTCTACTGACTCATATAATTTTGAAGAACATTTAAAACACTGATTACTCTCCAAAGACAGGGAAAATAAGGATGAGTGCTGGGAAATCAAAGGCATAAAGAGGAAATGACTCCTGTGAGGTCCGAGTGACAGCCTGGATTCTCATTGGGGCACTTCTTGCTGTGACAGATGCATCTTGTTGTTCATTATTAACCTTTGATAATGTAAAATTGTCTAATTGCTTGTGGTACCGTTTGGAGTGAATCACCTTTCTCATCCTCAGTATGAGAACTTCACAAGCCCTGTGCTTTCCCCCCAAGTTTCCTGAGCTCACTGGTGGATATTTATGGAATAACTGTGCTCCGTTTGAGCAGCTGAACCACCCACAGTGGGAGAAGATTGACAAGAGGAAGCTGGCAGTGAGTTTGGCAGGCAGGTGAAACGCTGCCATGCCCAGGAGATTCCCAGATGTGGGATGAAGGGCATTTCAGAGTGCAGAGCCTCACAAATGCTGTCAGACACACTCAAGGTTTCTTTGTGGGAAGCACAGAGATCCCTCCTGTCTGTTTGAGATGCTTGAGCACAGCCGTGCTCATGATGCTTCCATGTGATCTCACACTGATCTCTGCTGGCAGGGCTGGCAGGGGGAGGGCAAATCAAGCCCAGGAGTTTTGTGTTTGAGACATTCAGCTGAAGGCTCCTGCTCTGCTCGGGGCCATGCAGGGAGAGCAGAGGCTGATTCCCTCTGACTCCATCCATAGGCAGGAGCCAGATTTTCTGAGCTCTGCTTCCTCTCTGCGAGCTGCCAGCCCAGATCCGTGTCCACAAGTGCCCCTGAACCTTCTGGAGCTGTGTATTGAATTTCTGGAGTATCAGAAAAGCACTAAACCGACAGACTCGGCTCAGCCCTGGTGTGCACTCTGGAGTAAATCACCCTATCCCATGCCAGGAGACCAGGGCTCCAGCAGAGGAGGAACTTGATGATCTGATTCTAATTAGTTTCTTGATTTAATGGCAGTAATTTTACTTTCATGATGGTTGCCATTGCCCCAGCTAGCAGGGATAATAGACTTGGTTTCCTCAAAGGCTCATTTCTGATGCAGCCTCTGTTGAATCTTAAGCAATAACAAGCAGAAGCCCACAGTTACTTCAAAATTATGGGATTTCAGTGGTTAAAAATGTCATGTTCTTTCACCTTATTTGTTGACTGGGAATTGCCAGTGTAAGAAAATGAACAGTCATAAAATCAAAATATAGCTTCAGTTGACTCCATTTCCTTCTCAGATGATCTTTTTGTTTCCTTGCTGATTTAAACACCTGCAAGTTAAAGTCCTCATGAAACCAGAAATGGGCAAATAAAATTTTTAAGGAGATTAAATAACAGGGGATGGGATGTGTTTACACCAGTAGCAAACCAGAATGACTCCACAGAAAATAATTAAAAACAAGGGAAACAAATGGGCTGATCTTAATGACCCAATGGGTGAAATGTTATTAAAGTAAAACTCAGTTTTGGTTACCTGAACCAAAAATGCTGTAAAAAATTACACCTGAGCTGCAGAACTATCAAAACTTGTAGCTTTAATTATTTTATTTGCTTTTCTAACTTGTGAAAATTTCACTCTCCACAGCTGGATTAGGATTGGATGAGGGATCTTCACTTTTCCCCGCTCTGTGATTTGCACTATCCATGGATGGATTCAGCTGGAGAAAGTTTTCTGAGGGTTTTGCCTGGTTCAAGCTCCTTGCCAAGCTTTAATCCCTTCATTAATGGTTATCCTACATCCCCCTGCCTTTGTCCTGCATTAAATGGAATTTCCCATTATTATTTCTTGCACCTGTTTACCTTTCTAAATTCTTCAAACCAAGGAATGCTTACAGCTCTGAGGCCTTGAGCTCTCCAATTCCTCATTCACAGAACACCTGCTGACTCCTGTGATAACCCAAAAGCCTCTGCTGGATTGTTCCTGAATTTTGAAAAGCAAAATACATTCACAGTGCTCTCTTAATTATGAATAACAATAATCCAGACTCTGATCCACTGCACACTTATTTCTGTGTTAAGGTGTATCCATATGTGTGGTGCCTTGGGAACAGTTTATTAAAGCAAAGCCAAATTGATTCAATGTTGCATTTTCTGTCTTGTTCATTAAATGTTTGAAGTAAAACACTGGTAAAGAAGGTATGAAGATGCATTTTGAATGAAAATACGCAAATAGGGAAAACACACACTGGAATGTGCTGATTGTTTTAATTAAAACATGAAGTGTGAAGATGTATTTCTGTTCTGTCAGGAATTTGTGTTTGAATGTTGTGGGAGATTCACAGATCCTGAACATGTTCCCATCATGTACAGCCACAGCCACACAGAATTTGTGCAGTGAGGAGCTTTTCTGTTTGCAGAGCTCTGTGAGCAGCAGCCTGAGTGTCTCCAACAATGGATTACCCTGAAGTACAGATCAGAAACACAACAAAGAACAAATCACAGTCAGAGCAGAGAGCGAGATATTAAAACCATAATTCAGCCCCCAAGCTGACAGAGCAGGATGAGCCAGTGAAGCTGGGGCACCATTAGCATGGAACAGGAGCAGTTCTGGGTGGATAAATGCATTCCACCCCAATAAAATTGCTTGTCCTTACAGCAGAGCTTGTCACCGTGGGCCTTGGCAGCAGCAGGGAGCATCAAATCCCAGGCTGGTGTCTAAAAACTCAGAAGTCCAGATAAGACAACCTTGATCTCAGCTGGGAGAACCCCAGAAACTTCAGGGGTTTTATTAAACTTAAAAGCAAGGCTGTTGTTTCAACTTTATTCTCTTTCCCCCCAAAATAAAGGAAATATTGACAAAATCTCCTTATCTGGCTGGGCCAGCTGAGGGCATCTCCGTGGAGTGCTGCCTTCCTGGCTGTGGGGGTGTCTGAGGTGCCAATCCCTTGGGTGCTGCCCGTGGAAGCTCTGGATGATGCTGATTCCCACCAGGAATGTTTGTAGGGGTCACTCCCAGCTGGAAAAGCCCTCCAGGTTCATCCCATCCAGTGAAAATTCCAACTCTCTCCCAGTGCTGCTCCAAGGCTTGCTCCCAAAGCCCTGGGGCACTGGGGGCTGGCACAGCTGCTGCCCACCCTGGGCTGCTCTGGAGACAAAAGCAGAATTTCCAGGCTCTCTGCAGTGACGCAACAACTTCCAGCACCAATTCCACCTTCCTTTTTTGGTTCAAACCAGGTATTTTCACTATGTCCCTGTGAACGCTTCCTACTTGGTGTACACATGGAAATAATTCAGGAATTTAGATTCTTCATTTATTTGAGTCCTGGGATCTTCTCCCAAAGTGACCTGGAAGCTTTCTCCTTGTTGCAGTTCCAGCTGCTCCTCTGGAGGTGATGTCCATGTGAGGTTGGCTGTGTTTTCCTGGTTTCCCCTGGGCATTCCCAGATTTGCTGAGTTTTCCACAGGCACAGCTGCTGGTGCTGGCAGTTGGAATCTCATCAGCCACATCTAAAACACTTTCTCCCTGATTCCTTCCTAGCCTAGGTCACTTTATCAGTGCTGCTATCACACCCAGGCCCCTTGTTGCAATGATAGGTCCAGTCTTACTAGAACAAAATAACACATTTTAGTATCTTTTAATTAGAAAGGAAAATAAAATGATAGAGTTACAGCGAGTGTGGCTTGTGGACAGGGCTTCCAGTGGCTGCAGGTGCCTCTTCATTATTCATTTTGCATGTTTATTACTGAAGAGAAGGAATTGCAGGTGTCTTGAGGGCCATCTGTGTTTAACTTCTGGGTAAAAGACATTGTCCTAATGGCAGAAAAGTCATTTAAAAATTACCTACTTGGCTTTTCTGTTCTTATGGCAGAGCTGGAGCCGAGTTGGAGCATGTGATGTTTTTAACAGAAGTTATTGGAACACTCCCTGGCCAGCTCTTTAATCAATGTTTTTGCAATGATTTCTGATTTTTAATCCAAGTCTTGTGTAACGGGCATGGCCTGGTGTGGGAGGCCTGGCAGGGAAATCTCCAGATGTTCCCATTTAGAATCTGCTGTCCCTGACCCCAGCCAAGGACAGAGCTGGTGGCCTGGGCTGGACATTGGTCACCAACCCTGTGCAGGGTCAGTAAAATGTTCATTATTCTGGTTTAATGAGGCTCAGGGGGTGCCTGTGCTTGGGACACTGAGACAGAATTGATTCAGGAGCAGAGATGTTGTGTCAGGCTCTTCCTGCCTGCCCAGGGTTTAAAAAGGCAGCTGATGGAGGAGCATAAGGAGATTGGTGCCCAATGCAAGGTCTGCAATAGCAGCACATCCACAGTGCCCTGATTTGCAGAGCTGTGGATTGGGCTGGGGAGATGAAGGGAATTTGCCCTTTTCAAGGAAAGTCAGTAACAAAATGTTATTTACACTGTTCCTCAGCTGTCCTCTGCTGACAGGACAGCTCTCCACCATTTATCATTTTTCCATGGGTAGAAATTCCATGTTTGAAAGGCAGAATGGGTTCTGATCTGTCTTTTACAGCCTGCTAAAATAAACCCCCAGATCTAAACAACCCCACATTTTCTCATATTCAATTTTTAATGCTGAGGCTTGAATCCACATTTATTTATTAACTACAACACATTAACAACAGTTTAATTAGAAGCCCCCCTTCTACAGCCAGTGCATTTCTGATGTGAAGGAAACCAAGGCTATCAGAGTGCTTCCAAAACCTTCAGCATCCTGCTTCCCACCAAGAGAGGGAAATTGTGTTACATAAAACCTCTTGCTGTGCTTCTCCCTGAGCTCCATCTCTGCCTGTCTCCAGCTGGATGCTCAGAGGAGTTGCTGGGTAATTTACTCAGTCAAATGTGCATTTAAGGCTTCAACTGCTTCCTTGAGGTTGAGCCCCCTCATTCTGGATTTCACAGAAAAACAACAGAGAACTGAGGATGTAAAACTGAGTGCTTCAAAATGTGCTTTGCAGTCCTGGTTAACTCTGTCCACATCTCTGCAATCCTTTAAATGTACAGAAACATGGTGGAGTTAATGAATGTAATGATGTTTTTCATCATCCTACTCAAGAAACTTTGTCTTCCAGGAGGAACTGAAGCACCAGCAGTGCTGTGAGCTGTGTGGAACCGAGTTTCTGGATTTTTTAATGGATGTCTCATAACACAGCCAGGGTTCTGCTCAGCCACCCGAAAACGTTCAGCAAGATCAGCCTCAACATTTGGTTCCTCTCTCTTGATTCATGAAAGGAGAAAAGCTGCCCTGGCTCCCTCGGATGGATGAGGGTTGTGCAGGGATGAAATGCTCCAGAGCATTGTTAGCACAGTGAAATATTGGAGTTGTGTTGGTGGGAGGAATTAGTTTTATTTATTTACCAGCACCCCCTAAGAATGTGAGGCTATTTGTTGTATTAGCTGTGCTTGTCACGAAGAAACAATTCTACACTCACTGTGATAAACCTCAAGCCATTGTTTTAAAAGATGGGCTGGACCTGCGTTTCAGAGGGGGAGAATCCACTGGAGAATTTTAATTACTCAGACGCTGAGAGACAAAAAAGGTCGTGGTTATGTTTCACAGCACATTTTGGTTGAGATTTTTCATCCTTTCCTTGGTTGAGATTTTTCATCCTGATGAGATAAGCTTCCTTTTTAGGGAAAATTTCTCTCTTTCCCAACATATCCACTTGGAAGATCTCAGCCCCTGGGCTGCTTGATAATGGGATTGCAGATGTTTGCTTTTTTAAACAGATTACTGAGGTACTAAATGCGATATTGAGATTTAACAGTTGTTATTGGGACTTGTCTTCCTGCAGGTCTGGGATGGGAATTTCAGTTTAATCACTACAACTCAAGAGTTATGAAGTTCAGCTAAAATGACTATTTGCAATTATGTGGCTGAAGCCTCTTGAGAGAGCTAAAACTCACCTCAGACAGATTCAGTAAACAAATTCCAGCCCTTCCCTTTCCTTCCAGCATCCTTCTCTCCAGGAGCTCAGGTACTTTAACACCTCTGTGGCCCAAGAGAGGTGATGGGGCCAGGTTGGACAGGGCTTGGAGCAAGCTGGGATAGTGGGAAGTGTCCTTGTTGTGGAGACAGCCAGGAAATGCAGAGCATCTCACTCTGGAACACTTTCAGAAACCCTTAGCAAGGGATTTAAAATTATTTGATTTTAAAATATGACTTGGTTAAACATCCTGGGTGGATATCCCTGCTCCTCTGAGTGGGGAGGAGATTCAGAATAAAGCTTCTTTGATGGAAGCTGGGGCAGATTTCCCCCATTTGCCTCTCTGCTCACTGTAGTGTGTTTTGCCCTTTCCTTTTGGGACCTGAAGGAAGCTCTGCCTGTCAGAGCAGATTCCACCTGAGCAGAGTGAAAAATGTTTGCAAAGCACTCAGTGACTGCCCTACATCAGGAATTAACCTCTGGAGAACAAGACTGAGCACAACCCTCCCTCACCTCAGTAAAACTCAAGGCCATTTTCTCCATGGAACAGTGAAAAGTGAGGATCACTCCCTGCTGTGAAAAATGGGCATTCTTTGTGTGAGGGAAGGAGTGCTGAGGACTGTGTGTCCTTCAGGCTCCAGCTCTGCAATTCCATCAGCATTTTACATGACCTCTGGAGCTCTGGCACATTTGCATCCCTTCCTGCACTCCTTGCCCGTGAATGCTGAAATCTCTCGTGTTTTCAGCTGACCCACAGGCAGCAGAGCAGCAGGGAGCACAGACCCTGCTTGGAGCAGACTGAATTCCAGCCACAAAGGAACATCCTCTGGATTTTTCTTGCAGGAAATGCTGTGCTCTTCAAACCCCAGAGCACAACAAAAACTTCAATTATTGAGGCAAAGTGCTTGGGGAGTTTCAAATGAGGATTAGACAATTATCTGAATAAGAATGGGCGAGGTAGAAAGATGAGGGCTGTCAAGTTGCCTGCATCTGCTTATAAATTCCTCATCAGGATCCGAGGAAAGCAGAAATCCCACAAGCACTGGCACCAGTGCTCTCCTGTAGCAGTGACTTTGGGGTATCTCTGAGTTGCTAAAATATTGCTTTTAAACAGCTGTCATTTTTCAGGTTCTGCACTTTCTGCCACCCAGGTTCCTTTGTTGTGGGAAGAGATGATGCCTGAAATAGCTAAAACCCTTGGAATGCCTGTTCCCTGTAGAACAAGGAGGGTGTTGTCAATCATCTGGGGCTTAGTTGAGCTCAGAATAGGTTGATCTTGCTCATATTTTTAAATTTCTGCCTAATATATGTAGCAATGATTCCCTAGTGCCTGAGGGGAAGGGAGCAGGACCCCAGCAGTCTTGGCACTGTACAAATGCTACAAAATCTGGGGGAAGTTTCATTTTTTAGGTTTATCTTCCCCCAAGTGCCTGACAGTGAAATGTCCCTCTGGAGGAGGGCAAAGGGGTGCAGATCTGAGGGCTGCTGATGGTAAAATCTTGGCTTGGTGTCTGAGCTCAGCTCCTGGAGTGTCTCTGTCCAGGTTCTGCCTCCAGGGAGAACCAGAGCTGGGATATGCAAGTGAAGGCGGAGTTCATGGAGGCTTTGTGGCTCTCCTGCCTTCACAGTTCCCATCCCTCAGCTCAACTGCCTGTCCCAGTTCTGTCCCTCTGGGCTGGGCCAGCCCAGCTCCTTGTTGGGACCAAGCTGGAATGTGTCCCAGCATCTACTGGGATGTTTCCCAAACACATCTGTCTGTTTTCCCCTCTCAGGGACAGCCTTGGACCACATGAACCACATTTGTGTCTCCCTGGGCACTTCCAGTGCCAGCAGCACATCCACTGAGGTGAGTCAGACCCTCCTGAGGCAGAAAGAGGCTCCTTCTTCCCAAAATGGGGAATCCTTTCCCCAGAAATTGGGAATACATTTCCCTGAGGCTGTGTCACCCCAGGATTTGTGTGTCACACACAGGAAGAGTTTGGTTCTCTCCAGCAGAAAGAAGCAATGCCTGACACCTCAAATTGTGCTGAACTCCAGCTCTCTGGGACTCTCCAGAGCATGGCTGGGGCTGTGAGGCTGGAGAAGAACAAATGAATTTGTATTTCTGTGTGTGCATTCCCCGTCAGACAGCAGAGCTGGGCAAGGTGCTGGAAAATAACCCAGGAATGATTTTCTGTGAGGAGCTGTTTGATGGAACAGCAGGGCTGTGGATCAGCTCAGTGTGAGCTGCAGCTGCCAGCACAGCAGAGATGCCTTGGAGGAGGAGCTGGCAGTAGTTACAGGCACCTTCTCTCAATCAGGGCAGTGGAAAGTGCAGAAAAACCCAATTTCACTGAAGCTTTAACAAGCTGGAGGCTTTCTGTGGGCTGGCAGGGAACTGCAACGAGCACCCTCAGAGCAAAAGGTGAAGAGCAATCATGGAGATTTTGGAAACTGGTTGAGGAAAAGGCTGTGGAGATGCTGGAAATAAAGAAAAGAAACTTCTGCTTGAGAGGGAAACGTCAGCAGGGAAGACTCAGAGAGAAGGGGGAACAGACAGAACTGGGTTATATTTATCAAGGTGATAACCATAACAATATGTTGGGAGTCTGGCAGGGCTGCTCCTAAGAACACTTGGAACACTGAAAATCAAGACAAGAAAATTACCAGCTAATTTCATGCAGGAACACATCCTCCACGGTTATGTTAAGAAAAGAAGATGGGATAATGGAGAAGCTTTGCTAAATCACTTTTCTTTTTGAACAAGGAACAAGGTGGTGCCACAAATGGAGATTTGGGACCCCAGAGCTGCAAGAGAGACACAGAGAATGCACAAAGCAGCAAAGAGCAGTTCTGAATAAAACACTCAGTATGCAACAACCAGTGGGGATGAAACCATGAAACTGGGCTTGAGGAGGCTGCAGACCCCTCCCTCCAGCCTGTTCATCCTGATTTCTCCCAAAACAAAGCCTGAGCAAACCCTGGGAATCTGGATGTGGTTTCACATCCCAATCCCACCACTCAGGCTGGAATAAAAGCAGGACTCAACAGGCTACAAACCCTGGGATACCACAGGCATCAAATCTTTTCCTGATGAGAGATTTTCCAAATCTCTCCTTTTCCCTCAAACTTACAGCAGGGATGAATTTGGATCTAAAATGTCCTGACAAGATCCACATGAACACCAAGGAGTGAGCTCAGGAAGGAAAAGCAGCCGGGAAGTCACTGAACCACAAGCTCTGGCATGTCCAGTAAAACTCAGCACGTGGAATTTAGGCAAAGGGAAATATTTAAGACCAATAGTTCACCAGACTCTGCCCCAAAATATTTTGAGAAAAGTTTTATTCACTTGGTGTTTTTACTGTTTTTGTTTGGTTTTGGTTTTGGTTTTGGCTTTGGCTTTGTTTTGTTTTGTATTTTTAGTTCACTTTAGAAAAGTTCAGTTCACTTGATGTTTTTACTGTATTTTAATTTTTGCTCCATGGCCATTAAAATCAAATCTCATTGATTTTGAGTAGAAAAGGAAGCGAAATGGCCACATTTCATGCTATTCCTATGCCCAGGAAACAACAAAAAATGTTGGAAAACCAAAGTGTCCTTCCTGTCCTGTTCAACCAAGAGCCTCAGAGCACTGGTATTTCAGGATACTTGATCAGAGCCAAAGCTCAACCTCTGAGCCTCTTTCAGCTTGACCATTATTACTATAAGTGATGTTTTAATTTTCGTCTAAAGTCAAGAAAAGTGTTTTATTCTCCCCAGCTGGCCCAGAGATAAGGGACTGAATCCCCAAAGATTAATTCATTGAGCAGTTCTCATGTGCTGCTTTATTCCCCTGCTCAAAGCCCTTCTCCTCTTCCCACTGATCTCTGATATAAAGCAAAACAATCAGAAAAGAAAGGGCTTTAAAGTGGGGCTTTGAAATCTGTCCCACATTCAGGGCTGTGGCCCTTCCCTCTCCAGCCACCTGAGGGGTCAACTCAGATCCCTGAATTCCATCAGGGAACACTCCAGGAATTGAAATCTGCACTTTCACTGGGGTCTGTCTCTGATTTCACCCTGTCCAGGGAGGCTTTGCCATGCTCGGTTGGCTCCAGGATCTTGCCAAGACCCAGCACAAGCCCGAGGGGTCCAGGACAGGTTCAAGCAGTGACTGCAGTGCCAAAAGAAACTCCAGTCAAAGAGCCCAGCTCTGCCCTTGTGCCTGAGCAATAAAACCCTCCCTGAGAGCCCTCGGACACCAGAGGGTGCCAGGCACTGGGAAACACAGATTTCAGAGATCCCAGAGCTCCTGAGCACACGGGAATACACAGATAAGAAAATCAGCTTTTATTTTCAGCTCCCTCCTTGGAAGGGGAGATGTTGTGCCTTGGCAGAGTTCAGCAGAGCTGGACACAAAGCCCCAGCACTGGCACAGAGGTTTTCCAGGAGAACAGCCAGGTCCAGCCCCATTTTCCATCTGGATCCATGCTCCAAGGTGTTGGGAAGTGACCCACCCCCAGATATTCTCAGAGTGAGCAGCTTGTAAAGGACCTCTCTGAATTCTTAACCAACACCAAGAGCCCTGTAAGGCTTTCTCAGAACCTTTCTCAGGGAATTATTGAGGCTGGAAAAGCCCTCCCAGACTGTGGAATCTGACTGTTCCCCCAGCACTGCCAAGCCCAGAACAAACCCCTGTTCCCAAAAAAAGGGAAAATTGGAAGGGCAGTTCCTCACCGAAAATAAAACTTTTCAACTTGATTAATCAGCAGCTGAAGGTTTGGCCTAAAATCTTTCATTTCTTTGACAGAGAAGATAAAAATAACTTGTTCTTCTCTGCTCTTGTATTTTCACCTTTCCCAGCAATGGCAAATTTCCTCCCTTTTTCTCCTACCAGTCCTCTAGAAAGACCAAGGCCAGAAAATACCAGGCTGGAGCTTGGTTTGTCTTGCCTGATATCAATGTGGATGACAGGAACTTCAGCTGCAAACCCAGAAGTGAAATTCCCTCATTTTCAGATCCTGTTCCCACTGAAACATCCCCTGACAGTGGCAAGGTTAAACATTTGAAATGAAGGGCAGTGTTTGGTCTGCAAACCTTTAATTATCAAAGTGTGGGCTGAGCGTGGAGAAATATCCATGGGGTGAGTTTATGGGTGCTGGGATGGGGATTTATTGGCACATCACGGAGCTGGAACTCTGGGATGAGACTTTATTTCCCAGTTTATTTTACAGAGCTTCCCTTTGGTGCTGTAACAAATCCCTGAGCTCTGCTGGAGTGTCAGGCAGGAATCACCAGCAGCAGTGAAAGGCTGGGGGGCAGGGACAGGGACAGGGACAGGGACAAGGACAGGGACAGGGACAGGGAGCCATGGCAGAGACAAGCAGAACTGCAGGACTAACGAGGCAGCCGTCATGTGCCCGGGGGTGGCAGATGTGATACTGGAATTAGCCTGAGTCTCAGCTGGCTGACATTTCCAGCTGCAGAAGTGTCACCAGAGTGACTGGCACTGTCCCCAGAGGAGGATGTTGCCAGGAAGGGTTGATGATGCTGGGTCAGGCACTGTGGAGCCCTGGCACTTTAGGGCAGGGGTGAGCTGTGTGGGCAGTCCCTGCCCTGCCCTGGCACAGAGAGCTCTGGGCATGCTCTGGGAACACTGGGGGCATTCCTGGCACCACCAGCAGCTGTGGCAAACCTGGGCTCTGCCAGCTGCTCCTTAGCTCAGGAGCTGGAACTGAACTTAGAGAGTCACAGAATTATTCAGGTTGGAAAAGCTGTCTGAGAACATCGAGTCCAACATCCCCCAGCACTGCCAGGTACCCAAGTGCCACATCCACAAACCTTTAAATCCTCCAGGGATGGGCACTTCACCACTGCCCTGGGCAGCTGTGCCAGGGCTGGACAGTGCTTTCCAGGAAGGAATTTTCCCCAATAGCCCATTTAACCCTCCCCTGGTGCAACCTGAGGGCGTTTCCCCTTGTGCTGTCAGTTTTTACAGGGACAAAGGACTGACCCCACCTCAAGACCTCCCAAAACAGCTGCAGCAGCCTCGGGAGATGTGGCTGCCCCAGGATCAGGGAGCTGATGCTCTGTGCACATCTCTGCTTGACCATGGCACAGGAGAGGTGGTTCCAGAAAGGAAACTCTTCATAAAATCCTCATAACCCCCCAAAAAACCTTCAAACCAAGGGGACATGGCAGAACATCCTCCCTGTTCCCCAGGGCACTTTGCTCCTGCTCTGGTGATGGTGGATGGGGTTTGAGTCACACAGGGACTGAGTGAAATCACTGCTCATCACGAGCTCCCCAGCCAAGGTTTTTTTGTTTGACTCCCAAATTGCAATCAAATCTTGGTTCTTGGTGAAGCCACTGCCACCAGATGATGGCCTTGGAGAGGAGGTGGCAGCTCAGCTCCCACTGGGGCACATTAAAGATGGGACACACTGATGGATGGCTGGGCTGGCTGCTTAAGGCTTGATGTTCTTCCTCTCTGTCTTGAAATTGCTTTGGTTTGAGTCTCACAGCCAAAAGCAATCAATACAACCCACAAATGTGCACGTGAGAAAATCGAGGTGTAACAGGAGAACACAAGGAGGGTCAGGAATTGTTCAAGGCAAAAATGGATTTCCAGAGGGCAATGTCAGCTTTAGGGCTGCGAGGCCCAACAGCACAGCTCATCTTGTGGCAGCTTTCCTTCCTCGTGCTTTAATATATGTAATTATTATACTTCCATTAATTGCCCCTGTCAGCAGTGTCAGAGGTAGCAGGGAAGTTCTAGGATGGTAATTCCTGGGAAATGGAACCTAACAAAGCACTCTGCCCCTCTGGAACAGGGGACATGGCTCAGGGCAGCTGACTGTGGAAAGATCAGGGAAACCCTTGGGGTCAGGATGAGTGGGCTGATCCTGGAAACAGCAGGAAAAACACCCCCATTCAGTTTGCCTTCCCTTGAAGCTGCCATTGTCCCTGTGGATAAAGCCAGCAGAGGTTTCACCAGAGTGTGCTTGGTTTTACTGGGTAAGGACAAAGTCACCTCCAGTCCTTTTTCACTCGGAGCCTGAGCCCTTCACACGCTGCTGGTGACAAACACCCTGCACTGTCCCTGTCCCCCTGGTGCCCCTCTGACCCTAGGCTGACTCAGCCCAGCCATGTGCACTGGGTGAGCACAATTTCACAATAAAATAATCAGTCACTTCTCAAAAAGGGGCAAATTTACTCAACCACTTGGAAGAAAAAAGGGAAATGCAGCCTAAAATTCCTTTTATTTACAGTGGGAAATGAAGCATGAGTAAGATGATTAGAACTGTAATTAAACAAGAGTCAAACCCACAGACCAGCACAACATGGAGAAGGAGGCTCTTGGAGAGACAGCATCCTGAATCCTGAAGTATTTTTCCCACTGCAAGCCCCAGGGACACCTCTCCTTAATTTGCTGTCTAACAAGAAGCTCTGCCCAAAAGCCCCTCTGTTTACCTAGGAATGAAAGCTGGGCCTGAGGAAAAGGTCGAGCCAATTTTCTCACTGAAATATCCTGCACACAGAGACATGCAAAGATCCTGAAATCTGAGCTTCATTACAAAGGGGAAAAAACAATTTCCTAGGGATGACAGGGGAAAAGCCCAGAGCAGATTCTGTCTGCAGCCAAGTAAAGCTGGAGTCTGGCTCTAATCCTGAATTCCAGCCCTCTCTGGCACTCGCCAAACACCAGCTCAGCTCTGCAGATGCCATGAACATCCTAAAACCATGTTGTATTTCAGTCCCATCACTGCTCCTCTTCCTGGATGACGCAGTTCTTGGCATGTTTTCCACAGCTCTCCCAAGCCCACATCCGAATTCCCTGGGATAGGTTTCGATATCTTGCTGAGAGGCAGATAATCCACCCTTTGTCACTAGGGATTGATGCCTGTCTCGAAAAAAAGAACAACTCCATTGCATCAAAGAAAAGCAGTTAGGAATAAATTTGCCACTGCTAACAAGCTTGACTGGGTCAGAGCTTTGTGTGCTGGAACAAAGAGTTTAAGACCCTGGAACATGTTTGGATTGCAGAGGAAATTCCATTCAGTCCCGGGAATGCACTGGATCACTTGAGTTTGTAGATCAGGTCTTGCACCAGAGGAAGATCAGACCCTTACAGGGCACCTGCTCTGCTCTAGAGCTGGTTCAACAAGATCTGGGGTTTTTTGAAACAGAAGACACCGAATTCAGCACAGTGCCAAGGGGAAGACAATAATTCCCACCTCTGTCATTGGCTCATTCATCCATGCAGGGCTTAAATCCAACTGGGAGCTCAGTGTGCAATGGGAGCTGCTAGGAAAGAGTTCCAAGGGACAACTTTGGCACTTGGCAGGGGGGTGAGGAGAGCATCTCTGTGTCCTGGGGGATCTGGGATGGCTGGAGACTGCTGGGCTGCGCTCTGCAGCAGTGACAGACACGCTGCACTGCCTGAGCTGCAGAGATTTGTCTGGAGCTGTAAACACATCTGCTCTGGCCTTGCTCAGCCCTCCCTGCCACTCCCAATCCATGAATGTTCAAGCCAGGCAGTTCTCAGGAAGCTGGCACATTGGGAAAGGCAGATTGACATCTGTTTGCTCAGGTTTAGACAGCAAGGAGAATTTCTGTGAGTGTGCCTTGAGATGCTCAGGAGGCCCTTCCTATTCAGGGATACAAACCACACCCTTGAATTATTCGACTGTTAAAAACAAGATGTACAGCTCAAATTGCAAGGCAATAAACAAGAAGAATCTTGTAGAATAATTTTGAAACTGAGGATCATCACAACCTGCTCCTGGCTGTTCACTGGAACAGAGAAGGAAGTTCCTTGTGTGAGCTGTTTGTTCATACACTCAGCTCAGCCCTAAGAGTGACAGTGAAACTCTGTGATCTTCACTTCCCTTCCTGGACTCTGCTGGAAGGGGACACAAGTATCAGGTGATTCCATCACACCCACTAAGATGACATTTTATCTTCTTTCCATTAAAGTCATCCAGCCACAGCAACTGTGAAGGGAAAAAAGAAAACAACTCCACCAAACCTTTGCTTCCCTCACAGCCCCTCAGTGATTTTCCAGCTCTGCAAGTGATGCTTTAATTAATGATGTCTCCTGCCTGGGAGCAGAGTGGGAGCCTGTCCCAGAGCCCCAGCACAGCGTGGGGAGCAGGTCATTAATCCAAGGCAAAGCAACACAACCAGGGAGGCTAAAAATACCCAGGACACCTGATTGCTCCACCTGATTGTAGGGAGTTGAGGGGAGGAGAGGGATGGGCCCTGCATGCTGAGTGCTCGAGGCTGCTGCAATCACAGCCCCTGCCTGGTGGAAAACCTTTGGAAGGGAGAGCAGGGGCTGGAATGTTGTGTTACTGCAGCAGATCAGCTCAGAGGCAGCACCTGTTGGACTCCCTCAGCAACACAAGGGATGAGCTGATTCTGTTTGGTCCAGCAGATCCCTGGATATCTCGTGGCATGGAAGTACAACACCAGCAACCAACAACATTGCCCCAGAGTCATGGCACTAACATCTTCAGTGTCCAGGGATGCCAGCAGGAAAAGGTGGAAGAAACAGCACAGATTATTTTCCATGAGCTACTTTCAAAACCTCCAGTTGCATCATTTCGGGTCTGTCAGCACAGGCTGTAATTACAGCCCAGAATCCCAGAGTGGTTGGGGTTGGGAGGGACCTTAAAGCTCATCCAGTCCCTGCTGTGGCCGGGACACCTTCCCTAGCCCAGCTCACACAGGGATGTGCAACTGCTCACACAGGGACCCTGACACCAACTCAGGAGAGCAAAACTCACTTAAAAATCCCTTGGGGATAAGGGCAGTGCCAAGGGTTAAAGTCTGCAGGAGCCCCTGCCCAGCTCTGCTTTCATTCCTCTCAGCAGCCTCATATTCCCTGGATTAAGCTCCTTGTGTATTTCTCCTCTCTGGGAAGATACTTCACTATCTATTTGTGACAGTCCGAGTTCTAAAATACAGGCAGGATCTGTTCTCCCTGAGGCTCTTTTTGAGACAGCTCTTTCTTGACTATCACTCAAGTGAGGAAAACAAACTCCAAAGGCCAAATTCCCGCTGGTGTTTCAGCTGGCTTTGGCACTCCCTGCACATTCCTTGGGCTCTCTGCTTCCCAAATGATAGGAGCCAGTGTTTGGGCAGGCGCTGGGGGTGGAATTGTATCTAAACTCATCATCTCAGGGTATTTTTGGCAGCATTCTCTTGATGACACTTGTAGACAAAGCTCTGCAACAGCCCCTCTGGCATTGAGTGTGGGTGTCTGGCAATGCCCCCTCCCACTCTTCTTGCAGTAAAAATAGCACAAGAAATTGTTCTTTTCTCAAATATCTCCCCCAAAATGTCATTTTCATCTGCACCACACAAGATTTCACTGTTTTGTTGATAGAGATTTATTGTGTTAGATTTTATCTGCCTGTTAAACACTTCCTAAGTGTGGAGTGAGTAATAAAAATGAGATTACAGGAATTGCTTGGTGGGGAACAGACCAGACCTACAATTTAGCTTGCTTGTTCCTGCAAGCTGCAGAACTTCAAACTGATCTGCAAATTGCAAAATAAATTTAGAAAATCACTTTTCTGTCAGTACAAAACCTGTCCAGTGTGAGTGTGAATGGCAGAATCAATGTCAGTGTAAGGAACTCAGAGCAAGATCAAAAGAGTTTCAGATTCCTGTAGTACAGAGGAAATTCTGGAATAAATATGACTTCAAATGACAGCAACAATGGGTATCCTGAAGATGCTGTGGGCTGTACTCAGCAGTTCAGTCAAGGATGGGACATTGCCTTGGTGGCCTTGTACAGGACACTCCCTGCACCGTGCCAGTTCTGTCTTCCTTCCTCCCTTCCTTCCTTCAGCTGAGGTGGAATAGCCCCTTTTAAGTCCAATTCATTTCTGATCTGGGTGGGTTTTTATGCATTCACCTTCTTCAGATATACTCAAAGTGCATTTTCTAAGCTTCACACTGTGGCCTCGTTCTCTGTTTATTTTTTTTCTGACACCTCCTTTTGCCTCATCTCCCCAGGCTCAATAAATGGAGATTTCAGAGAGAAGATGGGCACAACCCATCTGGGACTTGGGAAAAGCTCCCTGGAGGAAGTCAGCTCTCTTTATTCCCTGAGATTCCTGCTCAAACTGATCCCTGTGGCACAAGTCTGGGGAGAAGCTGTGAGGGTGGCAGTGCCTGGCTGAGCAGAGCAGCTGTTCCTCCAGCTCTTCTCATCTCCACATCCTTATTTCTTCCCTCATTTTTTATTTTTGCCTTGTGTTTTTGCACTTTCCTTTGGGAAGAGGCGGAAGCAGCATTGCTATTCCACAGGTACATTTTGTGCAGTGCTGCAAAGGCCCCTAAGTGATGCCCACCCCGTTTATTATTAATCTTATAAACCATCCTTATCCTTCTGCAAACCCCAGGAGAAGCTACTGGGGGAAAAACGACTTTGGATCACGTGGAGCACAAACACAAAGCCTTAATTAACGAGCGCTGCCCCCACTAATTGCAGAGGAGGAGCCTGTGCTGCTCTGAACCGGGAATTACAGGGAATTACAGCCCGTGTGTCTCTTCTTTCTTTGATCTGAGGCTGTGTGGGTTTGTACGAACAGTAGAAAATATAGAATGTGGAATAACACCCATGGAAGCTGTCCCAGCCCATGGCAGGGATGGGAACTGGGTGAACTTTAATATCCCTTCCAACCAAAACTAGTCTAGGATCCTGATTATGGTATAATTAAAACCTGTAAATTTTCAGGTTCAGTACAAGATCAACAACAGTTAAAACCTGTGCATTCTGAGGCTCTTGAAGGGATTTTTTTCGGCAATTCAAGGTTTGGGTTGGAGCAACCCCCTGGGAAGCTGCTGCCTTTGGGGCTGTGAGACACCAACACTCACTGCAGGAGTGAACAGCAATTCCAGCAGTTCCCCGGGATCCGGGCTGGGCACCCACGAGACACAGCATCGTGCTTGGAATTTAAAATCCACGGCAAACAGGTCGAACAGGTGTTACTAGCTGTGGGAAGTGTGACAAGTGTTAAAGTGATATATGTGCCTCCAATCTCTTTCTCGGAGGGAGGATGCTGTCAGCCTGCTGCCCATCCTGACGGCACAGCTGATGGCCGCACGCCTTGAGGGGGATAAAAGGGTGTTTTTTCCTTAAATATTCCCTGAGAGCTTCGCGAACGCCGGTGCTGGGAGGGGAAAAGACAGGGGGAGATAATGGGACTGCAGTAGGATGGAGCGGAGGATGAGGGGTTCCCGGGGGCTCCGGGCACACCCCGGGGGCTCCATGAAGAGGATCTGGGCACACCCCGTGGGCTCCTGTCACATCCTGAGGGCTCGGGGCGCATCCCGGGGGTTCCGGGCAGGGGGTCTGGCACATCCCGGGGCCTCCGGGCCCGGTGGGCTCCGGTCGCTCCCCGAGGGCTCCGTGAAGGAGGTCTGGGCACATCCCGGAGTATTCCATGAAGAGGATCTGGGCACATCCCGAGGGCTCCGGGCACACCCCGGAGGCTCCTGTCGCATGCTGAGGGCTCCGGGCACATCCCGGGGGTTCCGGGCAGGGGGTCTGGCACATCCCGGGGCCTCCGGGCCCCGTGGGCTCCGGTCGCTACCCCGGGGCTCCGTGAAGGAGGTCTGGGCACATCCCGGAGTATTCCATGAAGAGGATCTGGGCACATCCCGAGGGCTCCGGGCACACCCCGGAGGCTCCTGTCGCATGCTGAGGGCTCCGGGCGCATCCCGGGGGTTCCGGGCAGGGAGTCTGGCACATCCCGAGGACTCCATGAAGGAGGTCTGGGCATATCCCGGGCGCTCCCAGAAGGGGGTCCGGGCGGATCCCGAAGGCTTCGGGCACATCCCGTGCTCTCCGGGCACATCCCGGCAGCACCGGGCGGGCGCTGCCCTCAGCNCAAACGGCCCGAGCGCCCTCGGGGCTGCGGGTGGCGGGGCGCAGCCGCGGTCCCCCGGTGTTGGTGGCTCCGGCGCTTTGTGGGGAGGGGGTTTCAGTGGTGGGCAGAGCCTGAGGGGGTTTGGGGCTGATTCCGGGATGTTTCCTTTCTGTCAAAGCGCGGAGATTCCTCTCAGTCCCCAAGGGCGAACCAAAAGATGCTCTTTTTTCCCATTGAATTAAGTGAAACAGGAGCTCCGGGAATGCTGTACTGAAAGGAATTGCATTTATTCAGGCAGCAGTGGGTAGTTTAATTATGTCCTTCACTGCAATGAAGGTTGTTGTTACTCGTTTTATTCTGTAGGACGTTATTTCGGGGATGCTCCTTTCTCCCTGCTTTGGGGCACTCTGCTGGTCCTGGATGTCTGTAGTGCCCTGAAAAGGGCAATATTATATTTAATTGTTATGTCTGCTGAAAAACACGACCTCCTAAGAGGACACTGAGCCCAGGCCTCAGCTCTCCTATTTATTTTTTTTAGATTTTCCATAATGTACTTGAGACATAAGGAAGTTCACGCATTCAATACCGAGCACTAATCTATCATTTACAGCTAAAACATTTGTTTTCATTGTCCATCTAATTATTTTTTCCTATTATTTCTGCTTAATGGTGAAAGAAAAATTCCATCTGCGTTCATTAGGCAGCAAATAGGCCAGGAGAAAATCAATCCAGCGCTGTAGCGTATTTTATTATTTCTGCGCTGATGTTCTTTAAAGCTTTTTTTTAATTATTAATTAGCTTGGTGTGGTTTATGAAATACAGTTGTAGGCCAGGAAGTGAGTTACAAGAAGCAGCGACTAACAGGGAATGGGCAGTGGGAAGTCAGACTGGAGAGGGCTGTTCCTTTCAGAGCAACATGTTAATGACCCTGAGCACAGACAAGTCTTTCCTTTGCAGTTCTTTGTCTTGTTATTTTTCTGCAGCCTCACACTATAATGAACTGGGATCATCTTGGCTACAAATCCAGTAATCCTGTTAGGATTTGCTGGTGCTGAACCTCAGCTGTTTGCTTAACCTTTATGGCTGTAATTCATGGAGAAATAATTTGAGTTTGTGGTGTAAGACTGACTTGGTATTGCAGGGGTGACTTCAAATCTTGTATTTTTCTATCTTGCTTCATGAGCTGTGTATTAGAGGTTGAAAGAACAGAGTTCAACAGGTGCTTAGGTAGTTCTGCCATCAAAGCTGGACTTGGAGGAATTTCTCCATGGAAAGGGTGTCAGGCCTTGGAAGGGGCTGCCAGGGAGGTTTGGAATCCCCATCCCTGGGGGTGTCTGAGGAACAACTGGACGTGGGCTGGGTGACAAAGTGGGAATTGGGCACAGGCTGGACTCAGTTATCCCAGAGGGCTTTTCCAGCCTCAGCAATCCTGGGATCCTGTGGTGCTTTCATGCTGTGTTCCTGCTGCAGGTGGAAAATGTGAAGTTGCTGGATCGCTACGCCAACAGGAAGGCAGCGAGCGGGACCTTGTACCTGACAGCCACACACCTGATCTACGTGGATGCCTCTGCTGAAGTCAGGAAGGAGACATGGGTATGGTGGGCTGGAAACACACCTGGAAAAGCTGCTTCAGGTCACAGAATGGATTGGATGGGGAGAGACTTGAAGGATCATCCCATTCCAGCCCTGCCACAGGCAGCGACACCTTCCACTATCTCAGGCTGCTCCAACCTGGCCTTGGACACTTCCAGGGATGGGGCAACCACAGCTTCTCTGGGCACCCTCACAGTGCCAGGGCCTCCCCACCCTCACAGCCAGGAATTCCTTCCCAATATCCCATCTAACCCTGCCTTCTGGCAGTGAGAAGCCATGCCTCCTTGTCCTGGAACTTAATGCTCTCATTTCCAGAATGAATAGGTTTGGGAATTCCAGAGTTGTGGTGGTTTTTTAGAGCATTTTAATATTAAATGCTTACCAGAAACAGCTGGTTCGGAAGGAAATGAGCACAATGGTGACATGACTTGATAGAGTTCACTCATGGAATTAGTGTCAGTTCAAGGAATGTAAAACACTTGTGTAATTTCCTATCTCAAACTCAATATACAAATCCACTAAATGTGATTTTACAGCTTTTAGAAGTGCAGAATTAGCACTGAAATGAGCCTATTTTATTAATTCTAAGGTGAAATGGGAATGACAGAATGTATTTCATATGGAGGTGGAAGAAAAGCAAAGTGCACCAGGTAAACTGAACTGCACATCTGCCTCTGAAAGTAATTTATGTACATCTGTGTTTTTTCAGTTCTGCTTTAGTTCCCTGGGTTTTGGGTGTAATTTATGTTTGATAAATGTCACAAATAAACTCATTTTCTGCTGCTCCTTAGCTGCAGGAAGCATAAACAGCTGATTGTATTACAAAGGTTTCCTATCTGCTTGCACTGCTCACGGCTTTATTAGTGACAAATGATGTTTATTCCTTTTTCTGCAGATCCTGCACCACCACATCTCCAGCGTGGAGAAGCTGCCCCTGACCACGGCTGGGTACCCCCTACTCATCCACTGCAAGAACTTCCACGTGGCTCACTTTGTGATTGGGCAGGAGAGGGACTGCCACGACGTGTTCACCTCCCTGCTCAAGCTCTCCCAGCCAGGTACTGGCGTTGGGAATCTCTGGAATGCTCCAGGCTGAGCCCTGGGAAAGCTCTGCTGCCCCACAGATGGGTTTGGGAGGGAGGGAGAAGGATCAGAATCAGCTCCCAGCACCAGGGATGATGGCAGGGCTCGGGGAGCTGAGCTCTGTGGAGCAGGACATTTGCTTCCAAACTAAACACTGTCTGGGGAGCCAACGAGAAAGATGGAGAGAGGTTATTTACAGGAGTGTGGAGTGCCAGGACAAGAGGGGATGGATTCACACTGAGAGAGCAGGGTCAGATGGGATATTGGGAAGGAATCTTTACCTGCAGGGATGGTGAGGCTCTGGCACAGGGTACCCAGAGAAGCTGTGGCTGCCCCTGGATCCCTGGAAGTGTCCAAGGCCAGGCTGGACACTGGGCCTTGGAGCAGCCTGGGACAGGGGAAGGTGTCCCAGGGGTGGCACTGGAGGAGCTGTTGCAACCTGAGCCTCTCTGTGATTCTGTGACCCTCTGGCAGTGGGAGTGACGTGATCTGCCATGAGGAACTTGTGGAGAGCTGTGCAAAGTTCTCTGCCATTGCCAGTCCCTTGTGTCACCCAGCTGTTGGCTGTGAGCAGTTCTGTGCTTTACAGCTGATCCAGACATTCACAGAATGCCCAAATCCCACACATTAGCATCTTTGCTGTGTTTCCAGCTGTGTGTTTAGGCTGCTCTGCAGTGTTTGCTCACTTTTGAAAGCCTGTGCTTCACCCTGCCCTGACTTGGAGTCACTCTTAGAGTGTGAGCCAGACACCCTCAAAAGCCTGTGCTCTCTTCTAGCTCCAGCTTTTTATTCCAGCATGGATGAATCTTCAGGATTTTCTTGCAGGACAGCATTCCACTGAGCTCCTACCTGGCTTCTGCCTCTGGCAGCCTCTGCTTTTGGGGTGCTGGAACCAGTATTTGGAGTTGTGTTATTGCAAGGATGTCATTTGTAGTTAAAATTTGTGATGATGTCACCAGGCTGAAGGAGGAGAATCAATGGCACAAGGCAGCTTCTTGCTGGCCTTCACACAGGGCTGGGCTGGAAATCCTGTATGAGAAATGGGCTTTGCAGAGTTTAAATTTCTTTAAAATTGATATTAAGGTCTGTGTCTATTCCCAGCACCCACTTGGTGCTCTTTAGACTTTTCTTAGTTCCAAAGTTCTGCCTCTGATGCTGTAGCTGGCACTTTTGTGGTGTTACATTTAAAAGCTGTCACTTTGAGGTTTGAAAATTAGAAGTCTGGGTAGTGCCTGAAGCGTGGGAGGTGTCACTGCAGGGGCTCACACCAGTTTGCTTTGGTCTCAACTGTGTAAATGCTGTGGCTCTTTCTTTTCTTCGATTTCTGGATTGCAAGAGCACATTTCTGTTGTTCTAAGATGTCTGAGTGTGCTCCCTTCAAGGATGTTTGGCAGAGCACAGCATTACTGATGATTTGCACACGTGTGATGGACACCTCTGGGTTACCTGCTCAGTACCCAGCTGCTTTATCAGCCTCTGACAGGTTTCCCTCTGTCTCTGGAGCTGCCTTGGGAATCAGCTGGATGAGTTATTGGTTGGATTTGCATTTTGTGAAGAGAGGGAGGGAGGTTGGGATGGTAAAGGGGCACTTGTCAGAGCGAGCCTGAAGCCTTTGTTGGGCTGACAGCAATATTCCAGACATCCCTCAAGTTTTCCAGTCTCAGAATTTGTTGTTGAGTGATGACCTTACAGGACTGCAGCAGCTGTTGTATGAACTCTTCACAGAAAACAGATCTTTTAATCCATGTTTTCATGTGTGGGTTAATGGTAATGATAGAAATTCCATCTAACATGCTTGCTGTGGTGGATTCAGGAGGAAATAATTTGTTTAGGAGAAATTACTTCTTCCAGTTTGGGCTAAACACTTTGTTAGAATTAATGTACCTTCCTGCATTTGGGAACTGAATATTGGAAATTCCTGTGGATTTCAGGATGGATTTCAGCACTTGGTACTATCCCAACCAAAAACCTATAAAAGGCTGAGAAGTCTTAAATACTTTGAGTACTCCTCTGTAGCACTCAGTCATTGATTTCCAGAAGTTTTGGCCTTCCTGGATGTCTTTGCATTTCTAACTTGATGATTTTTTTCTTTCTGCTTCCCAGTGAAACCAGAAGAACTTTATGCTTTCTCTTACAATCCTAAAATGTCCAAAGAAAACCGGGAAATGGGATGGAAATTGATTGATTTGAGACTGGATTACCAACGCATGGGGATTCCCAATGACTCCTGGGAAATAACAGATATTAATAAGGACTATGAGGTAATTCCTGCCCAAAGGAGCCATTTCATGCACTATCTCCTTGTTGTTATTAATGACAGCCCTGCTGCTGCCTCTGGGGAGGAAGGAGCTCACTTGGTTTGAGTCAAAGCACATCATCTTGATGGGGAGTTGCAGATAATGATGCTCCAGGAGAGCTGCAGAGTCACCTTGTTGTGTTTGATCCTCCTGGCAAGGGAGCAGAGCCTTGTTTTTCTGCAGAAATGTCAACCCATCTGTTAGGCAAAGCCTCAAGTACCCTGAGCTGCTTTTGGTATTTCCAAAGCCTGTCCCACCTGGCTGGTGAAAGATGTGGAGGAGAGAAGGAAATGGCAGCAGTTTGGATTGGTGGGGAATGAGGCAGAGTGGAGAGGGACTAAGGAAGGAAGGGAGGGAGGGAAAAACAACAGTGGAAAACAGACCTTTTTTGCTTTCTCAGTTGGATCTTCTGCTACCTAAGGGCCCTCTGTCATTTCAGTCTGAGCTGCCTGCTGCTGTTATTTTCCCTGAAAGGCCAACTTGCATCTAAACAACATGAAACAAAAGCATTTGTCAGCAAGCTTGTTCAAAATCCTGCTCCGCATTATTTCCCTTTTTATTTCCTCTGGGGCTGTGTGCAGTCAGACCTGGTTGTTAAAAAGCAAGGCAAGCAACTCCGAGGAAGACACCAACATATTCATAACCCTGAATCCCTTTCCCTGGTAACTTTTTTTTACTTTAAACTCTGGGTTGAAGGAAATACAAACCTGTGCTTTCAGAGGTGACTGCCAGTTTTACTTGCCTGTGCCTTTGGAGCTTGAGCTGAGCTCTGATGTGAGAGCTGCTGTTTCCAGCAGCTGCTGAGGGCACCTGGATGTGGCCATCTCAAATCATTAATCACTCTGAGGCTTTGCTTGCTGCACTGGAGCTCTCAGGTGCTTTAGAGTTTCCTCACGGTTTCCAGCCTGTGTTTTAGAATTGTCAAGCCTGATGTAAAGCCAGGCTTGGAGAACAGCTTATCTGTGAAATCCATGCTGCAAAGACTGTAATGTTTGAGGAGAAAGGATGAAGCTGCTCTCTGAGGAGTCCATCTGAGTGCTGGAAGTGCCTTTTGAGTTACATCAGATTTTAAAGAGAACTTTTTAAATACAGTTGTTCTTAATTTCTCCTTTTGTGAGAAGGAATTGTTCCCTGTTGGGGAGGTGAGGCCCTGGCACAGGTCCCCAGAGAAGCTGTGGCTGCCCCTGGATCCCTGGAAATGTCCAAAGCCAGGCTGGACAGGGCTTGGAGCACCCTGGGATAGTGGAAGGTATCCCTGCCATGGCAGGGAGTGGGATGGCTTTAATGTCTCTTCCAACCCAAACCATTCTGTGAATCTAAATTAGAAACTTCCATCAAATTTGTACATTTAAAGAACTTCCTTTGAATCTGCATTGTGCAGTCCAGTTTTAGGCTCAGCTGCAGAGTCGATTGTTTCCTGCATTGTTTTCCTCAATACCTCGTAACCTATTAAGCCAAAGATGAATTTTTCATGAATTTTTAAGTGCTCAGGAGCAATATGTGTTTTTTTTTTCTCTGTTCTCCCTCAGGTTTGCAGCACATACCCTCCTGAGATCGTGGTGCCTCGAGCTGCCACCAAGGCCGTGGTGATGGGAAGTTCAAGGTTCAGGAGCCGAGGGCGGATTCCGGTGCTTTCTTACTTGTACAAGGAGAACAATGTTAGTGCTTCACTGCCTGCTGCCTTGGGGGGAATGAGGGTTCTCCTTTTTGTCCAGTTCCCTTCTAATGAAAGGAAAGAATAAGATAATTATTAGATTTGAGGCCTTTGAGAACTGTGCTTCTCTTAATGGCTTTCGTTCTGAGTCACAGAATGCGCTGAAGGCAAACACTTGGAATGCATCCAGAGCTCTGCCAAAAGCACAGACTTTCCAAGCTTCCTGTTGGGAATTTTTTCTTAATCAGCTTTCAGCAATTCCTTCTGATGTGGGGGTTTTTAATCTCTTTAGCTATACTTAATAATGTTTTACCAAGTTATATGTTGACTTGGCTGACTTTTCTTAGTATTGAAGAGGAGGAACCACCCTGAAATAAATCCCCACTAGTTTAGAATAAGTGAAGGTTTCATTTTTTTTTTCCACTGAAGACCAGAATGTAAATTTGTAACTTTGCTGCCTCAGCAGTGTTTTAGATGCTGATGTTAGGAAAATTCAGTCACAGCCAAATTGTTGTTTTCCTGAAGAAGCGTGCCTTGACCTGGGCACTGCCTGGAGTTGTGCTGGAAACTAATAAAATTTCCTTAAAATACACCCAGTGCTGCTCTGAATGTGCAACAGCAACAACTGATAAGGAAAATTTAAAAGAATGGTTTGGAAATAGAAACCAAATGGAAGATAAGAGAAATTGCTGCCTTCCAGTACCTTCAGGAGGCTCATGGAAAGGAGGGAGAGGGAATATAGTAACAGGGCAAGTGGGAATGGTTTTAAACTGCCAGAGGGCAGGGTCAGATGGGGTATTGGAAGGAATTGTTTCCTGGGAGAGTGGAGAGGCCCTGGCAGAGAAGCTGTGGCTGCTTCTGGATCCCTGGGAGTGTCCAAGGCCAGGCTGGAGCACCCAGGGATAGTGGAAGATGTCCCTGCCCATTGCAGGGGATGGAATGAGAGATTTTTAAGGTCCTTCCCAGCCAGCCATTCTGGGGTTCCATGAACTGCTGACATTTGGGGTGGTGACCATGAGGCAGAGCAGGTTGAGCTTCCTCACCCTCACTACTAAAAGTTTCCCAAAGTTCTTGCTTTGTGAAATGGCCCAGTGTGTGTCCAGCATAGCAGCAGCTCTTCAGGAGGAGCACAGAGGACAGTTAACCTGTGACTCTGAGGGGTTTGGGGCAGGAGGAGAGGCTGAGGCTGTGATCCCGGAGGGGTTTGGGGCAGGAGGAGAGGCTGTAGCTCTGATCCCAGAGGGGTTTGGGGCAGGGGGAAGAGGCTGTGGCTGTGATCCCAGAGGGTTTTGTTGCAGTGGGAGCAGGCTGTGGCTGTGATCCCAGAGGGGTTTGTTGCAGTGGAAACAGGCTGTGATCCCAGAGGGTTTTGTTGCAGTGGGAGCAGGCTGTGGCTGTGATCCCAGAGGGGTTTGTTGCAGTGGAAACAGGCTGTGATCCCAGAGGGTTTTGTTGCAGTGGGAGCAGGCTGTGGCTGTGATCCCAGAGGGGTTTGTTGCAGTGGAAACAGGCTGTGATCCCAGAGGGTTTTGTTGCAGTGGGAGCAGGCTGTGGCTGTGATCCCAGAGGGGTTTGGGGCAGTGGGAGCAGGCTGAGGCTGTGATCCCAGAGGGTTTTGGGGCAGTGGGAACAGGCTGAGGCTGTGATCCCAGAGGGTTTTGTTGCAGTGGGAACAGGCTGACTCTCTCTCTCTCTGTGTTGCAGGCCGCCCTGTGCCGCTGCAGCCAGCCCCTGGCCGGGTTCAGCGCGCGCTGCCTGGAGGACGAGCAGATGCTCCAGGCCATCCGAGAGGCCAACCCCGGCTGCCCCTTCATGTATGTTGTAGACACAAGGCCAAAGGTACCTCCATGGGCTCTGGGCTGCTTTTAAATCTCTTGTCTGAAGGAGCAGTGCTGTTTGCAGTTCATTCTGTCACAGTTCTGGGTCAGTGCTGCAGCAGGAATGTGGGACTGGGCTCCTGGGTCAGGGTGTACAGCTGGAATGTGAACTGATCCTAAGGATTTGCCCTCCTGGAATATCCTGGGTTTGAGGTCTCTGTTCAGGATGACCCAGTGGAAGTGGCAGTTGTGAACCTGGCTGGAACAGTGATGCATTTTCCTGTGCAGTCCTAAAGGAGAGAACTGGAAGTGGAATTGGAGAGAAGCGTCAGGATTCAGCTCTGTGAGGCTGAAGTGCTTTTACTGGCTGATCTTGGAGGNCGTCAGGATTCAGCTCTGTGAGGCTGAAGTGCTTTTACTGGCAGATCTTGGAGGAAGAGAAGCTGTGAAAAGCAATCTCTCCTTTTTTTTTTTTTTCCCTTTTTAAAAATAACACTCATGATGGAGCTTAATACAACTCAGCCCCACTGTTTGGGGCTAGAACTTGAGAGCTGAGGGTTTCTTTGAGAGGAAATATTTGCAAAATGAAAATTTTAATGACTGTCATCTTGAGGAACTGAATTTAGAAACCAATTCCAATGATTCTCTTGTAAACATATGAATTAGGAGTGTTAGTAGAAGCCAAGCAGAACACAAGGGTTTTCATAGCACACAATTATTTAAATGCAAAGATTTAAATTGCTTTGATTATTTGGAAATGGAGCTTTCTGAGAACCTGCTTCACTCTTCAGATCTTGGAGTTATTTTATATAAACTACAAGTTTAGTTAAACAATGGCAAGGGTAAGAAAGAAAAAGTCTTTTTGGGGAAAACAGGGAGTGTTTCACATCTTGGTCCAGTGTGTATTTAGGCTTTTTTAGTGTTACATTTCCTAGAGATCTCCTGTTCTGCAGTGGTATGTGCATTTCTTCTGGTACAGGCAGCTGCCAGTGGCAGAGATGTGCCACTGAAATCCATCACTGGTGGCAGTTTGTGCTAAAGCATTTGGTGAGATGTCGAGAATTTATAATTGGAGAATTTATAATTCTCCTTCTAAGCCAACCTGTCCCACTGTGGCAGAACTGAAGCACTGGGGTTATTTTACAGTTATGGAGGGATCTGCACCATATCTGACTCTTCCCTCCTCTCCCAAAAGCTGCCCAAATTGATAAGGAGGAGGTTGAGCTGCTCTGTTTTCTGTCCCCACCAAAGCTGTCCTGGTAGCTCTTGAACTGCTTTGGGGGATTGTTAGAGCAACTGGCTTCTTTTCTACTTCTCTCCTGCAGTTGCTCTGTTCTTTCTGCTCAGCTTGAATGTTTCTATGTTTCCCTCAGGTGGCTTTGTTTCCTCTCTGCATGTATGTCTGTGAAAATTGGGAATTCCCTTGCTATTTCTATACCACCATGGATGTATGGCCCTGTTAAAAATGGCTTTCCTGTGCCTGTCTCTGAATTTCCTTAGGTAAACTCACAGTTAGGGCAGGTTTAGTGTCTCTGATAGCAGAAACTGCTTTATACTACCCTAAGCAGGGTTTTAATGAGCCTCTGACTAATGAACTGCAGTAATTTTAATGAAACAGCTGAAAGAACTGTCTGGGAGGTGGGGAAGTACAGCTGAGTAACAGCTTTGTCCGGTACATTTTCTGGGAGATTTAAACAAAACAAAAAAAAGGACTTGCAAAACAGCCTCTCTGAATTTTGTTGTGATTTTCTCTTTCTGTTCTGCTCCTTAAATTTGCCAGTTGAATGCCATGGCAAACAGAGCTGCTGGGAAGGGCTATGAGAATGAAGATAATTATGAAAACATTCGTTTTAAATTCATTGGCATAGAGAACATCCATGTGATGAGGAGCAGCCTGCAGAAACTCCTGGAAGGTGGGTACAGCCCTGGGAAGGGATTTTCTTACCCCTCTGGACACAACTTCCTGCTGAATATCCAAATGTTCCATGCACAAATCTGATGGAAGCAAAGTCAGCATCTTGCTTTGTTTGCTGCATTCAAGTGGCTGAAAGTATTAATGCTGTTAAAATGCTTTCCTGCTTGACATTTTCTTTGTTCTTGTGCTTGGTTTTATAGTGGTTCAAAAATAGCAAATAATACTAAAAACATTCCTTGATGAATGTGCCAAATTAATAGGAAAAGGTTAGAGAATATTACATTTAACAGCTAAGACGGTCTCATGGTTGCCTCATGACTTATTGAAAGAAAACCAGCAGAGGTTGTTCAGAAATGCTTTTTGGGATTTGCTATATTTGGAATATTGACAGTATTTGTGAGCTGAAATACAATTTTGGCATGATCTTCCAAAGACTTGAGTCTCATACATACTTTGTTCTAACTTTTTGTTTATTACTGATTCCTTTTAACCAAACTTCTTTAAAACACATTAATGTTTTAATGCATAAATGTATGAAAATGCAGAGTAATAAACTCATTGTGATCATAGGGAAGAATGCAAAGCAGGGCAAAAAGAATCACCTGAGCATTGGGGATCAAGAGGGTGATGAGGCCCAGAGTTTCACCAATAGAACTTCAGAGAATTTTGCAATTCAGGTGCTGTCATCCAAAATAGGAGTTTAATGTTTTGGTAATCAACATAATGCCCATCTTTTTTTCAAAACAGTTGAGTAATTGATGCTCCCAGGTGACCCTGCAGGATCTGTGGTGACCTTGGACAAAAATGGGGCTGTTCCCACCCAAAAGAGAGGCCTGATCACAACTCTGAGTCCTCAGTTGCCTCTTCCTGGCAGATTTATTTTGTGGTGGGAGAAGAGGCAGAATAAAAACTTGTTTGCTCCCATGTTCTTCTCCAACAGTGATAAAATCTCGTTCACTGGGGCTTATGGACTGTTCTGAACGTTATTACTCCAAGTATTTTCTGTGCTGGGTTTCATTAGAGCAGCTGAGTTGCCTTCAAGGTTAGACTTGTTATTTCTGTCTTTTCTGTCTCTAAATTAGAGAGAAAAAACTTCAGCTCTTTGGGAAGTGAGTGAGTGGTTATAGATGTGGTGGTGATTTAGAGTGAAGAAACAGCTCACTGCTGGAAAAAAACCCACAGCTGAATAAATAATGAGTTACCCTTTAAACAAAGAGCGGGAGGAGATTTCCAGAGCCTCAAATTCTCACAAAACCAGCGATTTTTTAGTTATGCATTTTAGATACACAACCATTAGTGTGTCCTTTAGACAGGATATTGCTGCAGGCACTTACAATTTTGGGAGAGATAATGAGGAGGTGCAGGGGATGCTGTTTTGATTGTCTGTGTCTGCTCCCAGTGTGTGAGATGAAGTCCCCGTCCATGAGCGATTTCCTGACGGGGCTGGAGAACTCGGGCTGGTTACGGCACATCAAGGCTGTCATGGATGCAGGTGTCTTCCTGGCCAAGGTAAAGCTGCTCTCCAGCTCCAGCTGTGTTCCAAAATGCCTCCTGGTGTGCTGGGGACTGCTGCAGGGTTGGGAAGGTGGCTCTGGGGAGAAGGTGGTGTTCAGGTTGGCTTAATCTCTCCAAAAATGTTGGGTCGTGCAGCTGCTGGGCAAATACAAACCCTGTGTCCTGTATTGCACCAGGGCTTTATTAGAGCTCATTTGAAACATAAGATCACAAAATGTGAATAAATGACCTTTATAAACCTTTCTAGATAGCTGTGCACACAGCTCCTAACCCTGTGCTCATTATTCATCCACTGCTCTGCTTTGATTGAGGGATTGTTTTGATCTGTTTATTTTCTCCTGATAAGATGTGATGTGGACCCCAGTTTTGATTATTTAACACAGCCCTCATTTCTGCAGAGCTGGTGGCTTTGCAGGGCAGGCAGAAGGAAGGAAGTCACTCAGGGGTGGTAAAGGGTGTGCAGGAAGTGTGTGGTGAGAGGAGTGAGCAGTAAATGTTGGTCATGGCTCACAATTTGCCCACATCACAAGAAACTTCTGTGTTTCTCTCCTGCCTTAGGTGTCAAAAGGTGATGTAATAGGGGGAAATTGGGACCAACTCTTCTAATTTATCTTGAAGTTCTAATCCCTAGATGTCCAACTATTTTTTATTTATCCACCTAATTTCTTCCTCAGAGGAAGAGCCTGGGAATCCTTGGCCTTCCAGAGATCACAGGGGCTGTTTTTTACCAGCCTGCTGCAGCACTGTGCTCTAGCTGGGGCTTCTCTCCATGGACTGGTGCATTTCCACAGGCCAGAGGAGAGATGAGCACCGTTCCCCCGGGGTTTGGGGTGGTGCAGGTGAGGGGCAGCATTTCCCTGAGCTCTGTGCTGTGTCCCTGGCAGGCTGTGAAGGAGGAGAAGGCCAGCGTGCTGGTGCACTGCTCCGACGGCTGGGACCGCACGGCCCAGGTCTGCTCCCTGGCCAGCCTCCTCCTGGACCCCTTCTACAGGACCTTCAAAGGCTTCATGGTAAGGACACTGCAATTCCAGTGCCAACAGGCCCTGAGCAAGGGCTCGGGACATTTCCTGGGACAAGGAAGGTGACCTACATAAAGCAGCTTTGGTTCTGTCATGAGCTGGAAGTGCTGTGAGCAGCACAGCAGCAGCTCATTGCCAATTCCCAGTTCCTTGTTTCCTGCAATGTCTACATGGGAGCCACTAATGAGAGATGTCAGCAAAGGATGCAGCACTGGCAGCAATCCACCAAAAAGTGCTGGAGGAGTTTGTCCTGCAGGTCTCTTACCTGTTGGGATTTGAAATGGGTGAACTCAGTCCTGTCCCCTGTCCATCAGTCAAATCTGCATCATTTCACACCTTATTAAAAGCCATTTCATTTTAATTTGGCTGTTTGCTTCTAATGCAGGCTTTTTCTTAATTTGCAGCCATCCATGCATGAATTCAGGGCAGTCTGTGATGTTTCTTTCCATTCATCTCTTGTTAAATGCCTGAAGAGCTGCTCAGTCTCAGGAGAGCTCCTTGAAAGAATCCCTGAAATCAGAACAATGCAGGTTTTGCCTTTTCCAATGTCAGAACTGTTTCCTTGCATTCCGTGCTGGTTTTATTGTTTCTATTTTTGTTTCTGGATTATACTGCAGTCTTTTAACAGTTAAAATTCCATCAGCACATGAAACATCTGCCTGGGCTTTGTCTCTGGACAATCCTGCATGAACTGAGAATGAGGATTTAGCTCAGGAGCAGTGACACAGACACGTCCCTGTCTGTCCTCATGGTTTGTAGGCACAAGCCCCATGACAATGGCTTATTCCTAAAGGAATTCATCAGCAGTGCAAGGAATGGAAAAATTAAAAAAAAAAAAAAAAAAAATTAAATGAAGTTTTCTAAGCACGCTGTTGTGAGTTTCTGCCTTCCTCCTCTTAATCTGAATAGCAGGAATTATCTTTACATATGATCCAGCAAAATAATGATGGATGCAACTTCAGTCATGTGGTTCCTTGTGAGACATCTGTAAGGAAAACAGATTATTTTATCTTATTTATCTGTAAGGAAAACAGATTATAACAGTTATTATTTTCTGTAACTACAGGCATCTATTTGAAAAATGCCACATAATTCTGATTTCATCCTGAACTCCTCATTACACAGCTGTACTTCACATCTTTTTGTCTGTTAAACATTTGTTGAACTTCAGTTTCTGATTTATTTTGCTGAATATACAACAATTTTTTTTCCAAATTAAATAGCACAGTGTAATATTAAGCTGTTAATTCTTTGAGTTCAATATATTTATATATTATGATTCTAACAGCTTAGAAACTCCCTCAAAATGATAGTTTTGAAATGAGTTCTGATTCCAGCAGGGCCATTGCCTTGGTAACTGGATAATCTGTAAATCACAGTTCCTGTTCCCATTGATTTCTAGGGCTATATTTATAGCAATAGGGTCAGCAGGTTGTCAGCTTTTTAAGCTTTAACATTAAAGGCTTCATTTTGCTATTTTAACCAAATTAATGCTCTTTTCTTAATCCCTGTTTTGAACCTGCAGGTCCTGATAGAAAAGGAGTGGATTGCAATGGGCCACAAGTTCTCACACAGGTGAGAGGGGCACGTTCCCCTGGGGGAAATGGAACCAGAACTGTCTGCAGGTTTAGGGGATCCCATGAAAAACTGAAATGAAAAGGAGAAAACATTGGGAAAATATTGGCATTGGTGACATAGAGCCAGGGTCTGCTAAGGCTGTTATTTCATCACTGTGTTTTTATTGCTTTACAAAATCATGGTTTGAATTCTGAGTGTTTTCCTACCTGCAAATTTCTGTTATTTGAGGAGTGCTAATCATGGAATCACAGAATCTTGGAGTTTGGGAAAGACTTCCAGGATCATGAAGTTCAGCCATCACCCAGCACCAGCCCTAACCCATGTCCCCAAGTGCCACATCCACACATCTCTGAACACTTCTAGGGGTGGTGACCCCACTGAGGGCAGCCTGTCCCATCCACAGTGCTCCAGCCAGGCCTGGTAATTCTCCTGCAGCCACCTGGGGGAGGATCCCAGCCACCTTCTCAGGACTTGGCCCAAGTTCAAAGCACAAACTTGACCTGGAAGAAAACTGATGGCAAAGGGACGTTTTGTGGTGGGTGACAGAGGATTTATTCTGCTTTTTGCACCTCTCTAGGTGTGGCCACCTGGATGGGGACCCCAAGGAGGTGTCCCCTGTGTTCACACAGTTTGTGGAGTGTGTGTGGCAGCTGATGCAGCAGTTCCCCTGCTCCTTCGAGTTCAGCGAGCGGTTCCTGCTGGAGATCCATGACCACGTTTATTCCTGCCAGTTTGGCAACTTCCTGGGCACCTGCCACAAGGAGAGGGAGGAGCTCAGGTGAGCTGGGGTTTCCACAGATCCCTTGGGATGTCTGGAAAAGGGGTGGGATGGGTCTGTTTTATGGAATTGGAGATTGGAGAATATAACCATCAAGACAATGTCACTCTTAACCAACAGGAGAAAAGAATATGAATTAAATCCCAAAAAAGGTGTTTTAGTTTGGAGCACAATGATAACTTGCAGTTATCCCTTCTGGAAAGGAGGACCTCCATTTTAATATCCTGTGCTTATGAAATCAATCAGATCCAGCATAAAACCAATTCTTAGCTCCCTTAATCTAATTCTACTCACAACAGCTGCAGTTGTTAATCCACTTGCTGCTTTTTTTTTAGTGATCAGATGTTCTTTGTACTTGCCAGAATATTTGAGAAGACCCATTCCCTGTGGCCTTTCCTCTTACAGAGGAAGCAGGAGTTGAGAAATCCTTTGTACAGAGGGTTTACAGCTTACAAAGAGCTTCAACCAAACACTCTACCCTTCAGTTTCCAGTAAGTGGCTCAGTTAAGAAAGGGAAGAAGGGAGACATTTCTTTCATTGATAACTCAAGTTAAATCAAATAAATTTGCACTGATTAGCTTGGTTTGTTTTACCTTTCCCCTCTATTCCTCAGGCATAAACTAAGATGACCAGTGCAAAGGTGAAATAAATTCAGATAACTTGCTGCTAATTATCAGATTAATTCAGATTATTTATTTGTAATATTATTTCTAATTCAAAATAATATTTTTAATTTGGTGTTGAGAAAAGAGGGTGGGGAAAGGCAAGGAAAAGCAGAACTTCAGACAGAACCACACACACACCCTGACTGCTTGCTCTGCCACATTGAAGTGTTTGAAAAAGTTCCTCTTTTCCTCCTTTTTAATGTATATCAAGGAAGTTTTTCAAGCAGGAATTTTGGTGTCCAGTTCAGGGTTTTTCCCAGGCTTTGTTTCTGCCTCACTCCTGGGCCCTGCTGAGAGAGAGGGGGATGAAAATGGGATTTTAAATGTTGTATATGCAAATTAAAGTTGGGAGGTTGGGCAAACCAAGATAAGCTGCCCAAGCTTCCAATAAAATTTTTTTAAAAATTAATAATAATAAAATAATAATAATTCTTAAAAAGTATTTTCATCCTATTCCAATGTTTACTGCCAGGTTTTTTAACTTGGAGAAAAGTTGCCCATTGCTACTGAATTTAATAATCCAAGGCTGTGGCGGGTTTTAAAATTAACTCCTAATCTCAATTCATTAAAAACATTACCCAACATCTCTTTGCTGGCAATAATGCCCAGCTGAGCCCCTAATTGCCCTTTTTTCGTGTTGCTGAGGTTCTGGTGTGGGATGTACAACCGCTTTGACAAGGGCATGCACCCCAAGCAGTGTGTGCTGGATCAGCTGCTGAGCTGCCTCAGCCAGAAGGTGACACTGGAGGACAACGCAGCCGACCTGGAAAACGTGAGGCACCACCCCTGGGGGGGTTGGAAAGGTTAACTGGGATGAAATTGTGGCATTGAAGGGTTGTTCCAGCCAGCTGGGTAAAAATGAGGGGGTTGGTGGTAAAGCTCTGTGTGATAAAAAGCCCAAAACACCCCCAAACAAATGGAAATACAGGTTTTAAAGTACACCAGTGAGAAGAATATCAGTGTCCTTTGCTGGGGTAATGTGAATGCTGAAAATTTCAGCTTTATTAATTAAACACTGAAGTTTGTGTCAGACATGGCAGGATCTGTGTCCAGGTATTTATGATACTTGTGTCAGACATGGGAGGATCTGTGTCCAGGTATTTCTGATGTTGGTGTCACACCTGGCAGGATCTGTGTCCAGGTATTTCTGATATTTGTGTCACACCTGGCAGGATCTGTGTCCAGGTATTTCTGATATTTGTGTCACACCTGGCAGGATCTGTGTCCGGGTATTTCTGATGTTGGTGTCACACCTGGCAGGATCTGTGTCCAGGTATTTATGATACTTGTGTCAGACATGGGAGGATCTGTGTCCAGGTATTTCTGATGTTGGTGTCAGGCATTTGAGGCTCTGTGTCCAGGTATTTGTGATGTTGGTGTCAGGCATTTGAGGATCTGTGTCCAAGTATTTCTGATGTTTGTGTCAGGTGTTTGAGGATTTGTGTCCAGCTACTTCAGTGCTGGATTTCAGAGCTGGAAAGGGGGCACTGCCACAGGGCAGTTGTGTTGGTTTTTGTCCCTCTCTGGTATTAATTATTTGGTTTTATGCTTTTCTCTTTGTGCAGAAACTCCCTATCCTCGATGGCCCCTTGCCCAGCAAAGGCTGCACCTCACCCAAGGCAGGAGCTGCTGCTGCCAGAGCCCCAACTCCTCCTGAGGACTGTGCAGAGGGAGCAGCCCCTGTGCTGAGCAATGGCCCCTCCCTGGGGCACCAGAAGCACAAGGAGAGCCCAGCCCAGCCCCAGGATCTTGGAGCCTCCAGGGAGGATGGGCAGGCTCAGCACCAGGGATGAGCTCTGGGAGCTGCTGGGAGAAGCTCTGGGGCGCTGGTGCAGCCCCCATTTGCAGCTGAGTGTGAGTAGGGATGTGCAGGGCTGGGGGAGCAGCTGCTGGGGGACCCCTCCTGCAGCTCAGGTGATACAGAGCCCCAGGAGCCTGCCTGGCGTTCCTGGGAACTTGGCTTTCAGTGGGAACACGTGCATTTCTGAGGGTTAGGGCTGCCTGCCAGCACTGCTCTTTGAGGCTGGAAGGAATCTTGCCAATTCCATGAGGAACTGGGCAGTAACTGCAGGAGGAAGGATGCAAATCCCTCTGTTCTCAGTGGTGGTCCACCTTAAAACGAGAAAAAATTTCAGTCCATCTTCAAATGGTAAAAAATCCCCAACCTTTCTTAGCTGTGAATGAATCTCTGCATGGACCCTTGCCTTGTAGCAGAACTGATTCATGTTTTGTTTCCTATGCATATTTGTTACACAAAACCAAACCCCCTGTGCCTTCTCTGAGACTGTGTCCGTGTCCAGCCAGGCCATGGCTGGGTTTGTGTTGGAGTTTGCAATGTGCTCTTGGTCCTGTCTGTAGTCAGTGCTTGTGAGGAGGTTTTCTTCTGCTGCAGCTTCTCCAGGGTTTTTGCTGATCCCTTGAGTTCAGCAGCTTCTTTCCAAGCTGACCTCTTGAAGAATCTGTGGACTTCCTGTATTGATGGGAGTGCAGCAAGCCCCAGAGCCAGCCTGTAACACATGGATTTGTCATAAGAGGGAGGATTGGCAATGAGGAAAGACAGGAGAACGTTTATGTGGAATTTTTCTCACTTATCTTATGATCTTGGTTAAGCAAGAGAGTAGCTGTGTTCCAAGCTGTAATCATTGATGAGACAGCAATTACAGATGGGGTGTGTTCTGGTATTGAAATGGGGCCTAAAATGATGAAATCACTTGCTGATTCTAGGGAATGTTCAAATTCAAGGAACTTTAGTGATGTTTTGTCTGTCTCATGAACAGTATCTCTCATGGTAATGAACTTGGGAAGAAACAAGGACTTCTCTCTCCCAGGGATTGGGTGTCAAAAATCAGTGTTTGAAGGTCACCCAAAGAATCCTTGGGAGAGGCATCAGCAAAAACAGGTTTGATACAAAAAGGTGTGACCAAATTCATTGGCAAGGTTCACTCTGTTACTTATTAAATGGGTAAAGCACACAGAGAAAAACTAAAATAGAAAATCAGGCAATCTAAAACTAAAATCAACCAGTGTGGAGGCTGGAAAAGGGTCAGGATGAAAGGGAGTGAGGGAGATTCTCCTGTTGAGTCATAAGGTTCAGAGTGGAGCATCCTGCCAGACTGAGCCCTGGAATTATCAACAGTTCTAAAGGTTTCCTGGAATCAGAGAATCAGTAGCAGCACTTGAACTCAACAGCAGAGAATCAGCAGGTAAGGAATTGAACAAGGGCTTTATGTAGAATTTCTTATAAGCACAACAGGAGCTCCCTTAAAGCTGAACTCACAAACCCAAATACTCCATAATCCAGGAGAGAGGGCATCATTCCCAGTGCTTTGGCTCTGGCACAGCCCCAAGGACCAGGTCCAGGTGTATCCCTGGGAAAAATTCCCCTGGAGTTCCCTGTTCATAGAGAGTTGGTTTTATCAGAGTCACTTTCCAGCCTGTCTGCAATTTGGGTCAATATCTTCCTTTGAAAGGCCAACAGCAAAAATGTTCCACTTGGGTTGTTATTCAGGCAAGAAAAATCAGATTCCAGGGCTGTTGGCTGAACCCAGGAGTTTGTGCTCCAGCCCTGGGAGCAGCCAGTGTTGCTGATAAGCTCAGGGTGCTGCTTATCAAGGCCAAGGCCTGGGGACATTTCTGAGATCGTGGTGTGGCCTTGGAGCTTGGAAGGATTCACCCCCACCCCAGGCAAGCTGTGCCACTGTCCTTGTTCTGTGCTGAATTGCACAGGATCCAATCCCCCCGTGCAGCTTTATTCAGCCTGCTGCTCTGCTCTCTTTTCAAGCTGTTTCAATTAGGTGCTGCCATTAAGTTTTCAAATCACTTTTTCTCTTTTTTTTATAAAAGTCTGGAAGCCAACTGAAAATATTTGAGCCTTCCCAATGTCCAGTGAAAGTAGAAACACTCCATTGTAACACCAGAAACTGGAATAACTGTGCTCATGGGCTTTTAACCCATGGTAAAATCACTGGGTAGATCCAGTGTCCAAAAACCAACCCAAACCTCCCTGAGTGGCTCATTCTGGGTAAGAAAATACTGATTTTTATAAAGCAAGTTAAAGATCCAAGGAAAAAGAGCACAGTTTCTCCACTGCCTGGAATGGCAAAGAGGAAGTTTTTTAATATTGAAGGTTTGTCAGACTTAAATGAAGTTGTTGTCAAGAAAGGAGTGGGAGCTGCAAGAGTGATGGATTAAAAATTAAACCCTGGAAATGCTGAGCCAGGAGTGACTGATGGATCAGCCCTGTCTTTCCAGGGGGTAATGGGCACCATCCATCCCCAAATCAGAGAGAAAATGGGACATGAAGCCAAGACAGGCACTTTTTAGGACCAGTTATTCTATAGATCATCAGTTCTTCGAATATCTTTAATAAATACTCTGATTTTTGTTAGAAATCCAACACTGGAGATGATTTTGATTGACTACTGAAGGATTTAAGGATGCCATTGGTTAATTATTGCACAAATCCAGCTTGCAGAAGGCTCCTGGAAATGTTTGTATGTTGCTTTGCCTTTGGAGTTGCCATTGGAGGAGTTTAATAATCTTTACTTGTTTCTAAAAATGATGTCTCCACAAAACTCCAATGTTACTACAAGTGTGTACAACTGCCACCAGGTTACTCAGTGTTGTAAGCTTGGAGTAATATTGCTGCTTTTAACTCCAGTGGCAAAACAGAGCCAAATCCCCAAATTAATGTCTCTTAAATCCCTTGAATTATGTGTGTACAGGCTCAGGCAAGGGCTGCAGTGTATTTAAAGCCTTTTATGCTGATGCTGGAATTTAGAAGCTGGAAAAGATTCCAAGGTTTCTTCTCTTTCCACGAGTTCATGGTTTGAAAACCAGTGAAGGAGAAGCTTTTTGGTTTTGGTGGTGACCCTGGGCTGTTGGAAGAGCAGAAATGAGGAACTGTTCAGAGCCCTGCAGTGTCCTGAGCTCAGGAGGGATCTGCTGCTGCCCAGGAAAGCTGTTCCTGCTTCTGGAGTGCCCTGCCTGGATTCTCTGCTCCCTGGAAGTGTGGAAGGAATGGAGAAGCTGTTCCTACTATTGGGAATCTGCTGCTGCTGGGGAAGGTTCCTGCACCTGATTCATTCCTGGAGAGCAACCACACTTTGTGGGGTCAGAAATGCTGCTTTTATTTGGAGCAGTGCAGTTCCTTCCATTTGGAATCCTGTGACTGGGAGAACTGGGAGGGCAAAGGGAGCTGATTGCTGCAGATGATCTCTGCTTGTGTAAAACTCTCCCTGTTCTGGAGCTGCTCCTGCTTCACCAGGACATTCCATGGCTTCACCAGGACATTCCATGGCTTCACCAGGACATTCCATGGCTTCCTGCCTGTTCCCAGCCTCTCCTGTTCTACAACCAGGTGTAACCTTGTAGTGGGCCAGTGCCCATCCTACTCTGAAGCACAAGAGGGACTCGTGGAGCTTCATTTGAAATGTGAACTCCATTCTGAGGGTTCTTAAACTGGGGTTTTCTTCTGCAGTTGTCACCTGTGGGAGAGAAAATCTAATGCAGGGGAAAAGTGGGAATAATTGGATTGTCCGTAATTTTAGCTCTCCATGGCCTCTTTAGGGGTGAGGAAAAGCAGTTTGTGAAAACTTTCAGGTCTGATTTACTCTTGGTCTGTTCCTGTGCTTAGTGATTGCCTTTCCAAGTTAATTCCTTGGAATAAAACCCCACCTGCTGTGATGCAGAGCCATCCTGACTGGGATGGAGGAGGAGGTGGGCTTGGAGCAGAGTGGGATTTGTCAGGAGCTGAGGGTGCCCTGAGCTCCAGAGGATCTCCAGGTGGGGATGTTGGTGTGGAGCAGCCCTGTGGCTGTTTCCATCACCTCTGGAAGCAGAGAGCCTTCAGAGATGCTCCCAAAGCTGAGGCATCCCCAGGAAAAGCCTTGGGAAGGGAAGAGCTCCTGGTCCAGGCTCCTTCAGCTCCTGGCAGACCTGGCCTTGGGCAGCCTCAGAGCCCAGAGGAATTTCCTGGCCTGATGCAGGGCTGGGTATCCAGGAGTGCCCAGGAGAATTCCAGATGTGTTTTCCTCTCCTCCTCACCCCTCTGCTCCATGCTGAGGGCTGGGGTTGTTTTTACAGGGATCTCTCCCAGCTATTCCTGGTTTCCATCCCTCCCTCATGCACATCCAGCATTCCCTGGGGGAAGAACCCGCTCTGAATGCCCTATTTATGTTTTAATTATCACCCAGCACTTGATTAATTAGCTGAGGAAGCAGGGAATGGTAAAACCTTTGCCTAGGACCAGGCAGCCAGGTGGGCCATTCATTAGGGCAGGTTTGCTAATGACATTAATTAATGTGTCCCCCTGGGAGCTGCAGGGGCAGGGCCAAGGGGTTGTTTTTGTATCATTGCTGTATTTCCATCTATTTAAAGGAGCAGAAACCACTGGAGTAACTCAGCACTGGCTCCCATCCTCCGGCTGATCCTTGTAGGAATGTCCCCAAAGCCGTGTGTGGTGCTGCCTGGGAATGTCCCCGTTGCTGTTTGTGTTTGTGTCACTGGTGAGGGACATCTGGGGGGGGTGAGCCCCCATTTGTGCCCCGAGGGCTCTGTGGGGCACTTCAGTTCCTGCACTGCTTGAAGCTGATCTTGTCTAGAGGAGAATTGTGTCTTTTCTCTCTGTCTGTCCCATGGAGTCTCTCTTGGATTGCAGGTATTTTTATTCCCTACAAAAATAAACACTTTGCCTTTTTAAAGGAAGTGGCTGCTGTGTTCATTGGGTGATAACTCAGAACTCCACACTTGGAAAGGTGAAGTCAGTGAAAGGATCTTAATTAATAAAGTGAATGTGGAGCCACTTCCCCTCTACAGAACAGAAATGGGGTGACCCCCCTGGTTTGGGGGGGAATGGGGAGTGCAGGGTGTTAAAAAAACCCAAAAAGGAACATAACTAATGGGAAAAAAAAGAGGAATATAATCAATGGAACTGTATCAAATCTCGGTGTCTGCTGCAAACTCTGCTATTCTGGGTCTTTTTTTTTAATTTAGATTTTTCTTTCTATATCAAACCCAAGTATCTCCTCGGTGTTTCCTTGCTCCTGGAGAGCTGTCTGTCTGTCCCTCACTCACCTGGCACAGGTGTCTCCAGGCTGACTTCCAGAGCTTCTGGAGGGAGCTGAGTCCCAACTTCCAGTGGGTCCAGTGAAGAGATTTTTTTCTGATGGCTTCAGAGTGAAGACCCCACAGTGCAGCTGCTGATGGTATCCTGGAAAAATCCTTTTTGGCTGTTCTTTTTAGTCATGGATAGTGAAGTGTTAAAGATTTGAGTGCAGACAAATCCAGCTGAGATGGGAAGATGCTCCAGATGGAGATTCCAGGAACAAAACTTGTCTGTGAACTCCAGCCCCATTAGCCAGCCCCTGGTGAATATTTTCCACCTCAAAAATGGGCATTTTCTATGTTTTAAGGCAATGAAATGGGCCTGGCACTGGGGTACACTCTGTCCCTGGCTGTTTCTCAGGCTTTTTCCCTTCTTGCTAATTTTAAATGTTCTTAATGCTGCCAGTGAAATCCTTCATTTACCTTAATTAGACTCGCCTTGCATTTAATTGGATTATTAGCATTAACACCAGCTAGAATTGATAAAGCTGCAGTTTAATTTACGGGAAATTTGGACAAAAGGTGTATTAATTGGAGTTTCTCTTGCCTGCAAACAGCTCATGGATTCCAGTGCTCTCCTAGAATTTTATTTTCCTTCTCTTTGGAGGAGTGGAGGGTATGGGAGGGGGATTCAAAGCCTCTCTCTCAACAACAGGTCTGGGAGCTGTGGGAGAGAGGAAAGGGATCCAGTGTGAATGAATGGGAATCAATAAAAATCTGTAAATAACCAAAAACTGCCATGGATGGAGCAGGGGGCTCTGGGCTGGGCAGCTGTGGCTGCCCCTGGATCCCAGGCAGTGTCCAGGGCCAGGCTGGACAGGGCTTGGAGCACCCTGGGACAGTGGGAGGTGTCCCTGCCGTGGCAGGGGTGGGATGGGATGGATTTGAAGGTTCCTCCCAACCCAAACCATCCTTTTATCCTGTGGGAAGGGGCTCCCTGAAGGCAGTGGAAGCAGAGAGATGAATTCCTGGTGCTCCAATGCTGCCAAAATTCCTAAAGGAAAGACTCATGGAGGAGAATAAACTGCTGGATTCCTCCTTCCTTCCTCCCTCCATATTTTGTGTGTTGATGCACCAGATAAATTTGGAATTTCCATCAGCAGGGCCCTGGCAGGGCTGTGCAGTGCAGCCAAAGGCTGCTGAGCTGCTGTCCGTGCCCTCTCCTGGATAATTCCTGCTTCACACCTGGATCGCGGTGCTGCTGGAGCCACTCCCATGCTGAGCAGGGAGCCGGGAGAACCCCCAGGGCTGAGTTTGGAATGTGGGGAGCAGATGTGGGACACAGAGGAACATTCCAGAGCTGTGCTGTGGCAGTGGATCCCAGCCCAAAGGCAGGAGACACAACAGCCCTGCTCCCCAACTCTGCTTTCCCAACCTTGAGCACTGTTAGTAAATCCCTAATCCCTGCAAAATCATTTATTTGGGACTGTTTAGCTCTAAACTTTTCACTGCTTAGCTCTCCTAAATCCACAAGCTCATTAGCTCTCTTCAGCTGTGTTAATAACAATAATCTCTTTAATGGAAGCAACTCTGGACAGGATTTACCTTCCCAAAAAACTCCTTGACTGTCAGTAAATACCCTTCTGCCCTCTAATTCTTCCTCAATTAACAGGGAGCTGATCAAGAGCTGCTGTGCCCGGAGCAGAGACCAGGTCAGCCCTGCCTCAGGCCCTGAGCTCAGGCACAGGGTGGAAGCTTTTCCTGACTCCTCATCCTTCCCTGGAGTTTGGAGCATTGGAAGTTTCTCCGAAATGGGTCAGGCTGGGCTGTCACCTCTCCCTGGGCTCCTTCTGGGGCTGGTCTGGCTCTGCTGCTGGAAATACCCCTGGGATGTAAATAGTGGTTCCTGCTCAGGATCCGTGTGGGATTCCAGCCAGGCTGGGGGTGGTTCTCGGGTTTGCCTCGTTAGAGCTGGGTTTAATCTGCTCCTCGTTCCTAAGATCTTTCTTGGTTAACAACTAAACAGCAGCAGCAACAACAAAAGAATAAGCAGTTTATCATTCATTTGCCATTCAAGGGTTTTCCTTTCATCTCCAAGTTTCTTACATTTCACATTTTCTAGCACTTCTGTTGTCTGCATTCCCTTTTTTCCCTTTATAACACTCTGTCTTTTTAATGGCTGCTTTGATTTCTGTGGTTTGTGGAAGGGGTTTCCAGCCAGGCTTGGCTTTTGTGGCTGCAGCATCCCTGTTGTGGTTGCATCTTCCTGACAGTCAGGAAAAATAAATCCAAACACCCCTCTCCTGCTCCAGGGTTCATCCACATCACACTCCATAATTCCATCCCTGCTGCTGGCTTTGGGGAATTGACCTCTGTGAAGCAATAATCTGTTTTTGAGTGAATTGGGAGAGGAAAACCAAAAGTCTAAACCAAATCAACATTGACCATTTTCCTGCATTCCAGGCTTTCCACGGGGAGGCTCCAAAGCAGGAATGTGGTGGTGGCACAGATCCCACATTTCACAGAGCACCCTGATTTCGCTTCTTGCAGCAGTGGGGGTTTTCCTGCTGGATAATTTGGGTCTCTCTCGTTATCTCATACCATGATAAGGCTGCCCCAAACCGCCAGCCCATTCCTGCTCCAGTGCCAAGGACTTTGGAGAGGGTTTAAAGGGAGCTGGATAAAATAGGATTGCACTTCCCAGCTGACAGCTCTTGATAAGAGCCCCAGTGCTGCTTCCCACTCCTTTTGTTTGCTCTGGGAGGTTTCCTGCCGTCCTGGGTCCTGTTCAGCTTTGGGAAGCCCTGGCTGTTGTTCCTTCTGGCAGGTGCAGCCCAGAGTGGCTCAGGTGGGAAATCTGGATCATCTTCAGGACCTTTTGTCCTTCTGGTGTCTAATAAATCATTCTGAAGGTTGCAAAGGGCCGTTTGTGTCACTCTGAAAAGGGGGACAGAGAACAGGAGAGGAGTTAAGAGGGAATTCGAGCAGCCAAGGTGAGGTAGAGGCTGGTGCTGCCCTGGCAGGGACCCCAAACCACCCCGTTCCCTGTGATTTCTGCGAGGAAACAGCAGAGAAAAAGCTTTGTGTGTGCTCAGTGGGGTCCAGCACCCTCCAGCACCTGTCCCAGCCCCCCCACCCCGCTGCCCTCTCTATATTTACCCAGGGGGAGCTTTCCAAGAATGGAAGTGGTAAGATAAAACCCCAGAGGGGCTAAAATTAGCCCCGGCGGCCCGGGCCGGTCCCGCCGTGCCATTTCAGCTGTGAGCAGCACAGCCCCAGCCCCTCACAGCCCCGGCCAGCCCAGCCCTGCCAGATCCTCTCCTGCTCTGCTCATTTGGGGGTTAAACCATGGGAGGGTTCCCCACGGGACCCCCCTGGCCTCGGATGCTCTGAGCATCCCCCACGCCCAGGTAAGGCGGCAGCACCGGGAGCTGGGCGGGCCAGGGAGGGGACTGGGACCCAGAGGGACAAATGTGTGCTCTGTGTGCTCTGTCACAGCCTCTTTTGGGGTCTGCAGGTGCTTGGAAGGCTCAGGGGGGGACAAAACAGTGCGGGAGGTGAGGCCCTGGCACAGGGTGCCCAGAGCAGCTGTGGCTGCCCCTGGATCCCTGGCAGTGCCCAAGGCCAGGTTGGACATTGGGGTTGGAGCAGCCTGGGACAGTGGAAGGTGTCCCTGCCCATGGCAGGTGTGGGATGAGATGAATTTTAAAGTTCCTTTCCAAACCAAATCATTCTGTGATTCCATGAATCCTGGTTTGGGCTTTCTGGTTGAGGACCCTCCCTCATCTCCCCACACAAGATCTCAGGCAGTCCCAGGAAGTGGACAGTCTTTGGAGGTGCTGTTTGTGTGTGCAGATGCTCTTTTACTTTCCCACGCAATTTCCCTCAGGAATATAACTGGGAACACAACTGTCCTTTGGACTCAAATCTGCAGTAACCCCCAGCCCATGATCCATGTGGGTGGAGTGATCCCAAAGCTCCAGAGCTCGTTCCTGGTGTGTCCAATGAAGGGCAGCAGCATTAGAATTGCCCACATTTCTGTATAAACTGGGCTGATGGATAATCAGAGCTTTGATGCCATCAGACTTGTCTCAGTGTCCCCAGCTGTGCTGGTGGCCTTGCTGGGGTCCCCCTGAGCTGGTGGCTGTGTCCCCGTGGGTGATGTGGGACAGGTCCCCTGTGACAGGCTCGGGTGCACAACGGGGCCGATTGCTCCATGCAGCCCCTTGGCTAATTAATGCTTGCAGCGGCTCCTTTGCTAATTAATTGCTCCGTGCAGCTCCTTGGCTGCTCCCAGGACAGGTCAGCCCCTGCTCTGCCTCCACCGCCTCTCCCGAGGAAACCCGAGATGCCGCAGGGCTGCCGAGAAATTCCTCTGCCCATCCCGAGCGTTTCCAGCTGCTCAGGTGCCAGCTGGGGTGTCCCATCCCTGTCCCCCGCTGTCCCTCGGCCCCTGAGGCCACATCCTGTGTCCAGAGCCCAGCGGGGCTGGCAGGGTTCAGTCCCACTCGGTGTGATCAGCTCAGCGTTCCCACCCTTCCCCCAAATTCCTCACCAGAAACACCCCAGACCCTTCGTGCAGCCGTGATCTTCGGGCTCAGCAGGCAGGAGGGAGGAAAACTGTGGAATTCTAACGCTGGCATCATTTTGGGAAGGGAAACGCTGGAAGATGTTTGATCTCTAATCAAACTGACCACTTCACATGTACCTCATCCCTCAGGACTGGGGACAAGGGATGGAGGGACAGGACCCAGGGAATGGCTCCCACTGCCAGAGGGCAGGGCTGGATGGGAGATTGGGAAGGAATCGTTTCCCATGAGGGTGGGCAGGCCCTGGCACAGGGTGCCCAGAGCAGCTGTGGCTGCCCCTGGATCCCTGGCAGTGCCCAAGGCCAGGTTGGACACTGGGGCTTGGAGCAGCCTGGGACAGTGGAAGGAGTCCCTGCCATGGCTGGGGTGGCACTGGGTGGGATTTAAAGTCCTTCCCAACCTAAACCATTCCATGATTTTATTGGATCCTGACCCATGTACCCACTACAACACTGAGCTCTATTGTCCCCTCAGCCTTTCATCCACGTGGATTTCCTCACGTGGTGCCAGGGCCATGAGCACATCAGCAGCATCCTCATCCAATGTTTGTCCCTTTTTTGGAGAATCTTCCTTATGTGGAGCATAAACTCACACTAAACTGCAGGTGTCAGGGTTCTAACCCGGGGGTGCTGCTGGTTCTGCTGTCCTGCAGATCTTTGGCCTCATCCCTTACCATGAAAGCGGCACATGAAGCACAGACCAGACAAAATGAGCCTGATGGACATCAACAAGATGTTCTCCCTGCTGCAGCCCAGGGATGATGAGGAGGACAGCGGGGAGAGCGAGGAGCTGAGCCGGGCCGTGTGCCAGGACGATCACAGGACCCTGGCCAGGCTGCTGGCCCAGGACAGGTACAAGAGGCTCATCAACCGCCGGAGCGGCTGGGGCGTCCCCAGCACCCCCCTGCGCCTGGCGGCCACCCGGGGCAGCGTGCGGAGCCTGCGGGTGCTGCTGGAGCACGGAGCCGAGGTGGACAGCCTGGACGTCAAGGCTCAGACCCCGCTCTTCGTGGCCGTCAGCAACGGGCACCGCGAGTGCGTGCGGCTGCTGCTGGAGGCCGGCGCCAGCCCCCTGGGCAGCGTCTACAACAACTGCTCGCCGCTGCTGCTGGCAGCCAGGGACGGCCACACGGACATCCTGCGGCAGCTGCTGGAGCACGGAGCCGAGGCCAATGTCCACGCCCGGCTGCCCGAGTGGGCGGCCAACTCGGTGGCGTGCTCGGGGCCGCTGTACCTGGCGGCCGCCTACGGGCACCTGGAGTGTTTCCGCCTGCTGCTGCTGCACGGCGCCGACCCCGACTACAACTGCACCGAGCAGGGCGTGCTGGCTCAGATCCGGGAGCCCAAGACCCTGCTGGAGACGTGCCTGAGGCACGGCTGCCACAGCGACTTCATCCGCCTGCTCATCGACTTCGGGGCCAACGTGTACCTGCCCAAGGTGCCCGCGGACGGGGCGGCCCCGCGCAGCGAGGGGATGGAGCTGCTGCTGCAGGCCAGAGGTGACCTGGCTGTGTGCCCCGGGGCTGCCATGGGCACAGTTTTGCTCTGATTCCCTTTTCCCCATAGCCACACCCAGGTTTTCCTTCAGCCTCGGGTCCCCTCGCAGCATCACTTGGCTGTGTGGGTCTGTGGCTGCCCCTGGATCTCTGGAAGTGTCCAAGGGTGGGTTGGACAGGACTTGGAGCAACCTGGGATAGTGGAAGGTGTCCCTGCCCCTGGAATGAGATAAGCTTAAATTCCTTTCCCAACCTAAACCTCTCTGTGATTCCATGATTCCCACAGCCTGGGTTTACTTCACTTGTTGAGTTAGCAGCTGCTTTTCACCTTTGCTCTCCTTTCTGCTGTTCAGCTTGGGCTCTCTTGTACCCCCCAAGTCTAAAATCCTGCACTCATTTCCATGAGGGGATGGAAGATTTCATCTCCATATTCAGCTCCCATGGGAGCTTGTGCCCAAGCCCATAGCCCCAGCCCCAGCACAGAGGCTGAGTTTTTACAGGATCGTGGAATCTTCATAGGATCATGGAATGATCTGGGTTGGAAGAGACCTTAAAGATCATTTTTTTCCAACCCTGTTTGGTTTGCTCAATCCCTGTCCCTTTCCTTCTCATAATGCCGGGCGGGAGGGCAGCAAGGTTGTGTGTCTTGAAGGTGACCATGTGATTTTCCTTCCACAGCTCATCCCAAATCCCTGCTGTCCCAATCCCGGCTGGCCATGAGGCGTCTCCTGAAGCAGCCTGGCCTCTCTGCTGCCCTTGGAGAGCTGGAGATCCCCGCAGTCCTGGCCAAATACCTCCAGCACCAGCCGTGATCTCAGCCTGTGCCCAGGGACACCCAGTCTGAGCACCCCCATTAAAACCTGCTCCACCTCCTGGGAGTGAATCCCTGGAATCTGTGAAATCCCATGGAGGTTGTGGTCACAAGTTCGTTTTTGCTGATGAAGTGTCTCCAGAAAGAAATGTCCATGTGGAAAGGTGGGAAAGGAAGGAGGACAGAGAACAGGAGACCTCAGCTCCTGGTTTGCAGCAAAGCAAGGAGAGAGCAGGATCTGATTCCCTTGGGTTTGCCTTGGGCCATCTTTACTGAGGGATTTTACACCTTCAGCTGATTTTGGCTGGAGAAGGGGCTGGGAAAGAGTGTGGAAGAATTCTTGGCTGTAGGGATGGGAATTCTGCCCAGTGAAGGCAGGACTGGGGCTGGCCCTGGCCGTGTGTGCCCATCCCAGGAGGGGCAGAGCTCCCAGCTGGCAGCACAGGAGGGGCTGGGAGATGTATCCAGAGCCCCAGCATCACTACTCCTCTCCCTGCCCCAGCTCTGACCCTAAACATCGTCTTCTCTTCCCAAAAGTGCTTCATGTGGCAGCCGAGGGTCTTTTGTGATTGGGCGGGGCTGGGGTTTGAATTAAAAGTGTTCTGTTATTGATGTTAAACTGTTGTGGTCTGTCTGGTGAAATATCCCATGTCTGGCAGCCCTGCCAGGGTGGCTGGGAAGGGAGGAGGGAATCGCTGCAGATGGGGAATTTCAGGCTGGAGCGGGGCATCCCAGCACTACCTTTGTATCCCTCCATCTCTTCTGCCTTGGACACTGGGATCACCCTCACCAGAGGGGGCTGGAGGGGCCTTCCTGGCTCTCCCCACAGCCAGGAGCTGATGGATGAATCCCACTGCTCCTCAGCAGCTCAGCACCCACCCAGCAGTCATGTTCTGGGCCACTTTTGGGATGCAGCAGAAGGTGTCCTGTGGTTCATTCCTTCTTGCTTCCAAAGGGAAGTGCTTCCAGGGGACAGAGCTCTGTGCCAGCAGCTCCAAGGGTCGCTCTGGGCCAAACACAGACACCTCCGTGCAGGATTTATGGGCTTGTGTCAGACGTTGTGGGATCTATTAATCAGCATCTATTAATTAGGCTGTGGGGCGTCTCCCAAGGGGAGCATTAGGGCTTGGAAGCAGCCTGGACAAGGCTCCGTAGGGAATGATGACACTGGTGCCACTTCCCTTCCACCCAGCCACCTTGGGGAGATGGGGGCTGGGAGAGGCTGCCCCGTGGGGACATCGCCACGCTCTGGTGTGATTCCCACTCGTGGCATCTCTGCTGTCACACTCATGACAATTTGAGTGGCTTTCAGGATTTGGGCGTCCCAAAAATGGGGAGGGGTCTTCACAGCCGGGCTGCTCAGTGGGTGTGGGACTGTGGGTGTGAGCAGGTGTGCAGCAGGTGGGTGGCTGGCAGCGGCGTGGCGCGGGTGACACGCCCGTGGGTGACACAGCACACGCAGGGAGGTGTCCCACGGCAAACACGCCGTGTCCTGGCCCCCCCGGTGTCACACACAGTGTCACATTCCTGACCCCGCAGTGTCACACACCAGGATAGGACAACCCCCCGTGTCCGTGACCCCCTGTGTCCCGCGGGGGCCGCTCCAAGGCCCCGCCCCGTGTGAGACCACGCCCCTCACACTGGACTGACCACGCCCCCTGTCAATCACACCCGCAAACGAGGCCGCGCCCCAACACGGGGACCCGCCCTGAGGCCACTCCCACTCCGCCACGGGATGCTCCCGGATCGCCCCGGGCCACCGGGGAAGGCACCGTGGGACGGCCGTGGGGGGACACCGAGGGGACCGCGCCCAGCGGCCGCTTCCCGTCACCGTGACCCCGCCCCGGCCCATTGAGCCCAGCGTGGAGACCGCGCCCTCCCTCACGCTGAGGCCAGGCCCCTCCGCCGCCGCGCCCCGTCAATCAC
>VWYP01003621.1:63328-79560 GCA_013400435.1 Pycnonotus jocosus | reverse complement strand
GGGGGAGCGTCCCCGTGCGGGGCTGGGCGGGCCGCGGGTCACTCAGGGTCCCCTCTGCGGGTGAAACGCTGCATTTCATTGTTACGGTGCTGCTTTTTGTTGCTTTTAAACCTTATTTTTCGTGTTTTATTGGTCGTGGCTCTTTGCCCTCGGTGCCCTTTATTTCTCTTTATTTCATTTTTTTATATATTTCATTTTTTTATCCTTCTCCAGCCTCCCCTCCGCGGCAGTGCCGGTGCTGACGTGGAGCTGGAGAGGCGTGATTCCCAAAAGGAATTTTTGAGATCCTGGCTCTGCCTCATGCCCTTCCCCGGCTGTTTTCCAGCAGCCCTTGTCCAGGTGCGGGTTTGGGGTCATTTCACCCCCCCAATTTTCCAGCAGCCCCGCACATGTCCAGGTGCTGCGGGTGTTTCTCCCAGGCCTCTCTATCCAGATCTCTCCAGAGGCTTTGGAGGCACCGGGGACTCGTGGTGGGCTCTGGCAGAGCTGGAAAGGCTCGGTTCGCCGGTGGGGAGGTGGCTGTGCCAGCCAGCTACGCCCCAGCTGCTTCCAGTGGGACAGGTGAACGTGAGGGGTTATCAGCAATCCCAGAATTCCAGAATCACGGAGTGGGTTGGGCTGGGAGGGACCTTAAAGCCCGTCCAGTTCCAGCCGTGCTGAGGGCAGTGATTGCGGATCAATATAGAGGCAAAGCAACCCAGACCTGAGGAATAAAAATAAACCTGGCATTGCGGGTTTGCTGTGGGGCTGCAGGAGCAGAGAGCATCGTTTGGATGTATTTTTAATTTAGGATCTCTGGCTAAACACCTCGGGAAGGTTTCCTGGCCTCCTGTCAGTCAGAGTTCAGCCTGGGGCATTACAGCTTGAGAGCACATTAGGATTTTATTGCATTTAATTTCTCCACTCTCACCTCTGCAAAAGAAACATGATTGTAATAGTTTTATTTCTCATTTCCTGACAGCAATCCAGGGTCAAATTTCAAACCTACCTCTCTGCTTCCGGGATAATCTGATCAGGGTGTTCACAGTGGGTGTTTTTAAGGCGATTCTCTCTCGCTGGACAGATTATTTTAAAAACAACTGAAATCTTCTATTAAAAAAGCCAGGGTAGTAACCAAAGTGGTTTTTCCCTGGGGACGTGTGTAGGGAGGGCTGTGTCCTGGTTTGGCCTCCCTCAGGATGCTCTTTGGAGCTTGGCATGAGGGCTGGGAGGGGGTTTGGGAGGTGCTAGCTCTCTAAGGTAGCCAAACCTCATTACCCTGGGGACAAAAAATCTGGGAAGCTGCAGGGCTTGGAGCGAGGAGGTGCAGGGGTCAGACCTGCCTGTCCCCAGGGATTCTACCCAATGGAGATGTGTGGTTTTCCTGCTCTGGCAAACTGGTGAATTTAGGCGACATTTTGGTGCCTGGGTTTTGGAAGCGGAGGGAGAGCTTGGAGGCTCCTCCAGCCGGTGCTGGAGCTCGGTGCCTTCAGCTGTGCCCCTTCCGCTGGCGTGTCCTCACCTCTGCCCTCTCCCTGTGCCGCAGGTCGGCGGTGATGTGCCCATCCCTGCGCCCGGAGCGCCGCGCTCCCAAAGCTGCCGCTTCCAGCTAGATCCAAGCCCGCCCCGCTGCCATGGAAACGGGCAGCCCGGAGGAGCGGGACCGAGGGGACCAGCGGCGGCAGGAGGGCGGGGACGCCCCTCCCGACAGCGCCAACGGCTCCGGGGGGGCGGCGGAGCTGCAGCAGCCGCCCCCCGGCAAACTGAGGAAAACGGCCTTCAAACTGTTCGGGGGCAAGCGGAGCATCTGCACCCTGCCCAGCTTCTTCGGCGGCCGCGGCAAGAAGGGGCTCAGCAAGTGCAAGACCCACGACGGGCTGAGCAGCGCCGCCTGTGACAAGGGCGGTGGGACCGGGCCCGGCAGCCCCTCGGACGGCAGCAGGGATGGGCAGCCTGGGCCCCTGCCCAGCTCCCGCAGCGCCCAGCTGCCCGTGGACAGCAGCTCCAGGGGGGATTTGGGCCAGCAGGACGGCTCTCCCCCCGGCAGCATCGAAGGCTGTGATAAAAAGCCCAACGGGGAGAAATCCTCTTTCCCCAGACCCAAAAAAGGGCTGAAAGGGTTTTTTAACAGCATCCGGCGGCACCGGAAGAGCAAGGCTGCCGAGAGTGAGAAGGCAGAGCTCCCCGAGTGGAACGGGGACACGGAGGAGGCCGGGAATGCTCCTGGAGTGGGAGTGGAGAGCCGAGGGGCCGTGGAGGGCAGGGGAGCAGGGCCGGTCCCTGAGGCCACAGTCTGCCCGGGGGGCTCGGGGGGTGACTCCAGCTGTGGAGAGGCCTCTGAGCCCACGGGCCCTGCGGCTGATGGAGGCAGCTCCGAGGGTGACACCATGGCCGTGCCAGGGAACGGGGATGTTCCAGATGCTAAATCAGAGGCTGAGGCTGCTGCCTGCACTGAGTTTGACCGTGAGAGTTTGCTGCTGGCCTTCCACCCTGATCTCATGGACAATGAGCCTCCCTGCCTGCACTCCGGGGACCTGCTGAGCCTCATGCTGGGGGACGTCACCTCCCTGAAGAGCTTCGACTCCCTGACAGGGTGTGGGGACGACATCGCCGAGCCCGACATCGCCGAGAGCAGCATCTCGGTGGAGCGCAGCCGCGATGCCACCAAACGCAGCTCCTGCCTCGTCACCTACCAGGGCGGTGGCGAGGAGATGGCCATCCCTGAGGAGGCTGAAGGGTACTTGCACGAGGTGTGGGACAGCAGCGTGCCAGGGGACAGGAGCTACGGGGCCCAGGTGTCCAGCAGCAGCCTGGAGACACACGCCTCTCACGAGGCCGACGCCCACCCTTACATGGGGGACGCCATGGACGGCGTTGACCTCCTGACACCCCAGAGTGACCAGCAGGAGTCTGCCCCAAACAGTGACGAGGGGTATTACGACTCCACCACGCCAGGGCCGGAGGATGAGGCTGGAGAGGAGCTCAAGAAGGACCGACTGCCCCGGGACAGCTACAGCGGCGATGCACTTTATGAGTTTGATGCCCTGATGAGCCCCTCTCATGGCGAGGAATCCCTGTTCGAGGGCAAAGTCCCACGCCAGGGCATCTTCAGCTACTTCATGGACTTCTGCCTCCCTGCAGAGAAGAGCCTGATCCAGCAGATGATGGATCAGAAAAGAGGGTTGATGGAAACTGAAGAAGAAGGGCTTGCAGCCATCCACAAAGAGCTGCTGTACTGGGAGCTGCAGAGAGAGCCGGTCCTGAAACGCCTGGATGTCTCCAGCAAGGAGAAGTGTCCCCGGGAAAAGCAGTGCATTGAATGTAAAACCAGAGCAGCCAGCTCCATTGGCAAGAGCCAGAGTGGCCTTGGGAATGAGCAGGTGGCCTCACACACCCCGAGCCGGGCTGTCAGCGGTGGGGTTGCAGTGGCTAGGGCTGAAAATGCAGAGTGGAGGGATTTTCCAGGGACTCTGTGTCCAGAAAACTGTTACAACAGCCAAAAAGGCCCCGGAAGTTGCCTTATTCAGCTCACAAAGAACAACCCGGGGTTCAATGCAGACCTGGACTGTGGGATGTTTGGGGACCCCATGCACGGCAGTGTGGCCCCAGCCAAGGCAGGGATGTTCCCTGGGTTCAGGCTCCCGGAGCAGGAGTGCGGCGGCGGAGCAGAGCCCACCCCCGGCGAGCCCCAGGTGGGCGGGGAGCCCGAGCACGCCGTGAGCTTCTCGCAGGCTCTGGTGGAGTTTGCCAGCAGCGGGACCCTCTTCTCCAGCCTGTCCGAGAGCCTGGGGAGCTCGGCCTCCAGCTCGTCCTTCACCCAGAACCTTCCCGCCCTCCCCACCATGGTCACCTTCGATGTGGTGGATGTGGAGCAGGACGGGGAAGGGGAGTGCGAGCAGCACCCGGAGCTGACCGCGGGCGAGGACATCGCCGAGGCCTTTGATGATGGCTACGGACAGAAAGAGTCGTTGGCTGAATGTGACGAGAGAATGTCCCCGGGCTTCTCCCCGGGCTCCTTCCAGAGCTGCAACTGGGGGGTGGCCAGCCTGCCCCGCCACCTGCGCCTGCACGGGCTGAGCCCCGCCATGCCCGCGCCGCTCTCCGTGGACCGCAGGAGCCGCTCGCTGGACACCGAGAGCCTGGAGTTCGAGCTGGCCGAGCCGCAGGGGGCCCGGGGCGGCCCCCAGCCCTGCCAGCTCTGGGCCAGGCGCGAAGCTGGCAGGAAGGACTCTGCTGGAGCCAGGAGAAGCAGGAGCAAGGAGGAGGGCGAGCTGGTGGCTCCCGAGGGTGGCTTGAGCCGGCCGGGCCTGCGGCACCTCCAGCACGGCACTGACACGGCTCCCGGCGGGATGGAGCTCTGGGGCTTCGCTCCAGCCGGCGCCGTGGAGAGCGTCTGGGAGCCATCGGAACCGCCCGACACCGTGTCCCCTTTCCTGCCCCTCTCCCGGGGTGGCATCGGGGAGGCTCCGGAGAGGCGGCCCCAAGAGGCAGAGCTGAGCAGGCACCCGCTCCGGCCCTCCAACCTCCCGCTGCAGCCCGAGGCGAGGCGGGCCCGGGAGGCGGCCGGGTCCTACCGGTACCACGGGGACGTCCCCAAGCTGTCCCGCTTGTTGCCCCTGGGACAAGCCGAGCTGCCCCCGAGCTTTGGCTTCTGCTCCCCGGAGCACCGCGCCAGGGGCAAACCCGTGGGCATCACCCAGGGCGTGCCACAGCATCCCGGGGACAGCAGCGGGGACACCCAGAGCCCGGAGCGCTGCGCTGAGCCCCTCAAGGGCAGGGCCAGCCCGGGGCACGGCGCCTGCTGGGGCACCCTTTGCAATGTCACCGACGCCGAGTAGCTGCAGGAATGTCACCTTGTCACCGTGTCACCAAGCCAAGGGGCTGCAGGAATGTCACCGTGTCACCGAGGCTGAGTATCTACAGGAATGTCACCATGTCACCCAGCTGAGGGGCTGCAGGAATGTCACCATGTGTCACCGAGGCTGAGTGTCTGCAAGAATGTCACTGTCACCAAGCCAAGGGGCTGCAGGAATGTCACCGTGCTGAGGCTGTTCCAAGCAGGGGTGAAAGGGGGGCAGAGGGAGGGAGCAGTTTTGGGGGGACTTGAGTTTGAGCTGGGCTGATGCTCCACTCCTGCAGCCATCATGGCCTTACCCCTGTGGATGCTCCAGAGGGGTTTGAAGCTGCCTTCAGGATTCCTTCGTCGTCACTGAGGCACTCTCTGGTTTTCCAGCCTTCTCCAACACCAAGTGCAGCAGCAGCCCCTGGCAGAAGCTGGGGATGGACCCATTGCTGGTGTGGCAGGTTGGGGTTTGTGCAGGGCTGGGAGAACAGGCCTTGGGCAGACTTTGGAGGGAAATGGGGCTGTTTTCCTCTTCTGGGTGAAATGTTTTGGTTCAGACTCACTTTGAATGTCTTCCACCCTGGGCTCAGTGTGGGGAGCTGGGAGGAAGGGTGCCGCTTGTTCCAGAGCGAGGATGGGGCAAGGCAGCTGGAAAGTGGAACTTTGCAGCAACATTTTTATTTATTTCATTTGTCCTTGCCCCAAAGGAAAGCAGGAGCTTTTGTGTGCGTGCCCATAATGTTCTCCAGGTCTAGTTTCAGTTTGCTCAGAGATGTGCTGTCCATGGTGTCCCTTTGAAGAACAAAGTGTTGGTCCCTTCTTTGTTGTGGTCTGTCTTCACGGTGCAGAATTCCTGGTGGAAACCTTTCCCATGCTTTGTCCTGGCCTCCTGGCCTCTCCAGGGCCATGGGGACAGGGATGAGGCCTTTGAAATAAGCTAAATTTGCATCGTGCCTGTAGCTGTGAAGTGGCAGATGCTGTTACTTTCTCAAAAGGAAGCTTTGTGGCTTTTTAATTTAATTTTATTATTTTACAGTTGTTTTCTTTGCATAAACCCATAGGAGGAAAGTTTTGTGTTCCTTGGAATTTGGGATGGACTGCAGCTACATTGGGCTTCATTCCTCCTGACTGGAGGGAACAAAAAAGCTGGAAGCTGCTGGAGATTTGGGATTTTTTGTCTCTTTGAAGGAATGTGGAGGAGGGACACAGGCTGAGGGGACAGACTTTGTCTGAGGGGTCCTGTGAGCTCTTGTGACATCTGTTCCAGCCTCCTGGTCCCCTCTGTGATCCCAAACCCCCTCAGCTCTGATCCAAACCCCTAATCCATGACACAAAGCTGCTTCCCTGTCCTGTCCAAGCTCTGTGTTCTGACTTAATTCCATTACCAGGGATTGTTGTTTTCCCCCCACCTCATTGCCATTTTTCTTTGCAGCAGAGTTTGTAGCATTCAAAAAGAAAAAAAAAATCCCAAAGTGGAAATACTGGAGTTTTACCACATCTGTGGAGCAAGGGATGGCTCTGCCTGGGCCAGACTCAATTTTCCTGCTGGGTCCTGCCCTGCTGGGTCACCCCCCTGCTGCTCTCCTGCTCCACGTGGATGTGGCTCCATCAGCTGCTCCCTGCCATCCCTGGATTTCCAGGCACAAGGAGCTGGTTTGGGTTTGATGAGGTTTTTTTCCCCCCAAGCAGAATGAGGATGTTCCTTTAGAGAAGAGATCCCTTCTGCCCTGTCCTTGGATGTCTGGGAAGGAGGAGGGACAGGCAGGGCCAGGCTTGGTTCAGCCTGTGTGTGATGTGATTTTCCTGCTGAGGCAGAGCAGATCCATCTGTGCATCCACGGGCTCAAACCTGAATTTTTCCATCTTTTCCTGCCAGCCCTGCTGCAGGGAGCTCCACAGGAACCTGCTGTGCCTCGGTTCTGTCCCCTCATCCCTCTGGGACACACCTGGCTCTTGGTGCCACTGCCACACCTGGAGAGGAGAGTGTGGTCAGCCAGGGGAAGGTGCCCTCGCTGGGAGGTTGTCTCCCCTCATTAGCACAGCTGCTAATGAACATTAGAGCAAGGACAGGGGCAGCTCTGTGCCCATCTTACTCCACTCCCAGCACACAAACCCTGTTGGGGACACCACAGGGACACTGTCACCCCGTCACGCCCCTGGCTGGGTTTCATCCCTGGTTTATTTCCTTTCAGCGTCTCACCAAAGGCGTCTCGGGGGTTCCAGGCTCTGGAGCTTTGTTCAGCCAAAGTCCTGCTGAGGGCTGGGAATGTCTGGGTGCTAAATGAATGTTCCAAGGTGTCCACAGGAGCCTGGGGTTGGGTGTAGGTACGAGGTGGGGACCTTCAGTGGGAGCAGTACAGCCAAGGCTTGATAATCTGACTTTATACCAAAGGCTTCTCCTCTTAATTCGATGGGAATTCAATGAGGCAAATATCTCTGGAATTCAAATGAGTTTTCATAATGCAGTTTAGTCACTAATTTGCTGCGTTATTGGCAGATTCTGCCCCATTAACCCAAAGAAATCAGAATTTCCAGTGCAGTAATTCAGCCTGTAAATGATGACTGCGGTAGGGATTGGATTTCACTGCCTGCTGAGCCACTCTTCCCCCCCAAAAAACCCCACAGAGGTTCCATGGGAACAAACCTGGGCTGGAGCTGGATCAGTCCAACACTGCCTTACCCAGAGCTCACATCTGGGGCTGGTCACTGAGGCTGCTTATGCAAAAGGGCTTCCCAAGCAGAAACCAGTCAGAAAAGTCAGGAATAGCAGAATGTCCTGCCAAGATATTTAGGAAAAACCTTGAGGAATTTGCCTGTCCCTTGCAGGGAAGGCCTTGCCTGAAGTGAGGGACTGGGGCTGTGCAGTTGTGGTGGAACCACTGCCCTTGGGGTCAGCCTGCCAAGAGGTTCTGTGTTGCATTCTGGGGACTCGGGGGTTTTCTTTCCTTTGTTTGTTTTTATACACATAAGAAAATCGTCAATTTTCTCTATTTTTGTATAGTTTTGCATTTTATAATCATGGGGAAATTTTACAGACTGTTCTTTTACTCGTGTGTCTTGTCTTTCCAAGTGGTGTGGTTTGCTTTTCCCGTGGAGAAAAGGCCATTCCTGCTGCTGCCGTGCCTGGATCTCACCCTGCTCCCTGGGAATGTGCTGGGGCCTCTTCCCAGCCCCTCACCAACACACTTTGCACACACCTGAGACGTCCTTAACCCTCCTCTGTCACACTCAGCTGTCCCTTCTTTGCTTTTCAGTGTTGTTTTTAATCTGAATTTGTGCGTTTTGGTGATTTCTCCCTCCCAAGTGTTGTAAAAAGCCCACAGGTTTCAGTTGAGGCTTTCCCTGCTCTGCTGATGTTATTTTGTCTAAAATTGGGGTTTTTCTCCATTCCCTGTGCAGGAGATGCTGTTGGCTGGTGCATGGAAATGCTCTTGGACAGGTTTCCTCTCCCCTTGGTGCTTCCTGGCTGGGCTGAGAGCTGGGATTTCACCCTGGTGCCTGAGGATTGCTCCTTAAATAATCCTGGGATTAGCAGGGCTCCCCACCTTCTCCTCCTCCTGCCTCCTCCCGGGAGCTGCAGCCCTGTTCTCTGCTTCACTAAAACACCTCCCTGGAATCACACTGCCTTGAACTTCGGGATCAGAGGAGAGGAGAGCTTCTGGAATGCTAAAATCCAGCCCAAAGCAGATTTTCCCCCCTTTTCTTCCCCAGCAGAGGTGGCAATTGTCACTGATTTGGCTCTGCATAGATTTTTTTTTTCTTCTAATTAATAACTTGTCACCTAATGGTGTTTTTAAAAGTTTTTCTGGATTGAGTTTGCCCCATTCCCCACAGGGATGGATGGGAAGGTTTCTCATTGAACATTCCTGGGGCTCTCAGACCCACCTCCCACATTCCCTCTGCCCTGGAATTCTGGGCTCCCTCCTCTCCAGCTGGGGCTTCCTGCTCTTCTCACCCACATGGAGTCACCCCAAAGCTCCATTTGGGTGAAGTGAGAAATTCCAATCCCAAAAAGCCTCTCAATTGTAAGGAAATAAGGAATTAGCCCTTGTCCTCAGCTGCCCCATCCCGCTGCCAGGCTGGCAGCTCCTCCCAGGTGACCCAACCTGGCTGAATTTGGGTTTTGTTTTGTTTTTTTTTCATTTCCTTCCTGGTCTCATTGCTACTAGTCCTTTCAAGTTTTTAATGTATTGATTGTGTTTTAAAATGAATGTTCCTTTCACTGAATTCTAATGAATAAACTGCAGATTTTTAGAGAACATTGGATTTCACTGGTGCTTTGGTGTTTTCGTGCTTATTTTATCCTTGCTTTAATGTTTTTCTTTCCTTTCGTCTCCTCTCTGTTGGTTATTTGCCAGTGAGGTGGAATTTTCCATAGGAGAAGGCAACAGGGACCCTTTGGAACAGGATAAGACTCCTCAAATCCTTATTAAATGAGCCCTGGGAAATACCCAGCCTTTCAGGCAGATTTTCTCTCTCTGGGCTCCAGCAGTGAGAGGGAGTCCCTGGCTCTGAGGTGACCCCACCTGGCTGGGCCGTCCCTGGGATGGCAGAGAAGGGCTGGTTTTATCTTGGATCCTGCTGGATTTGTACCTCAAGTGCCTCTCAGGATTTCCAAATGTGTTGGAAGACCCAGGAGAAGAGTCCTGCCCTCCCTGGGCAGAAATGGAATTGGTGAGAAGCTGTAATTATCTGGAGAGCCTGATGAGCTGCGCCCATAATGAGGGCTGGGGAGGCTCTGTCCTTTCCCTCTCCATCCTTTCGAGATCCCCGGCCAAGCAACAGGCTCTTCTCTGCCCTGGGGAGGAGCATCTCCTCCTCCTGGTGCTGCTCTCCCCCTGTCCCAAACCTCCCTGCCCTGTTCCAAACCCTGGCTGAAAATGCTGAGTTTCCATCAGAGCTCCCTCTCTGCTCCCTGGGCCTTCCCCAGGGTAGAACTTTCCCATTCCCAGCCTGGATCCATCCCTGTTTCCTCTTAGACCCAAACAGGCTCTGCCATGGCCACGGATTCTGCTCTGGTGCCAGCAGGTGGAAAAGCTGGAAAAGCCTCCCTGTGCCTTTAGATACTCTTGAGGCACCTAAGGAGTTTTTCCAACATCCCAGTGCAAATCTCCTCCCCCTGTGACCCCACAGAGAGGGCTCAGGGCTGCCCCAACCCAGCTCTCCTTTGAGCAGAAGTTGCTTTAAAATATTTTTGAGTACTTATTTATTAATATATAACAAATATATTTTAAATGTAACAAATATATTTAAAATACATATTTACATATATTTTATTATATGCTTTAAAATATTTAAATATATATGCTTTTAAGCATTTTAATATTTATNACATATGCTTTTATACATTTAAGTATATATGCTTTAAAGTATTTTAATCTTTATTAATACATAACATTTCTATAAAAATATATAAAATATATAACTACATATATTTATTTTATATAACATGCTTTTACATATTTAAATATATATGCTTTTAAATACTTTTACATGTTTATTTCATTATATTGAAATATTCAATTTTTCAGCTGGGAATAACCCCCTCATCCCCCTGGGAAAGCCTCCAGCAGCTCCCAAAGCTCTGGTGCAGAGGGCTGAGGCTGTGGCTTCTCCTCTGGGGTTGAACAAGGCACAGCTTTGGCTGTGACACTCCTGTTTGTGCAGCTCTGGTGGCTTTTACCCCAAACAGGAGCTGGGGGAGGGGGCTTGGGGCAGCTCCAGCCTTGCTCTGTCCCCAGGAGCTCCCGCAGGAGCCTCTGCTGTGACCTCCCCATGGTGGGGACAGCGGGGGACAAAGGCGGCAGCTGGGACAGCCAGCAGAGGTGACCCGGAGCAGAGGTCACCAGCCCATTGCTCCCGGGGGAATGGGGCTCCCGGGAATCCCTGGTTGAATTTAGGGAGGGAAAAACTGCCCAGGCAGGGCAAGGGCAGAGGGCCTGAGCCTGCAGCTGCTGATGGATGAGCTCTGATGATTTTCCTTCATTTTAAACGTGGGAAGAGTCTGGAAGGCAATCAGCTGGGAAAAATGACACGGGGGGCTGGGTCAGCACTGCCAAGGCTGGAAAACTCAGCCAGAGGAGCCAAAAAAACCCCTGGAAAGGCTGGGCAGGGGTGAGTGTTGTGTGCCTGGGAGTTCCTGGGTCATGAGCTCAACATTCAGGCTCCAAACTCCCCCTCTGGAGCTGGGATCCCACCCAGCCTCCCTGGCTGCTATTCCAAGCTCCCTCCCTGAATCCCAAATCCTTCCTGGTTTAAAGAACATTCCCCAAACCCCGGGGTTGCCTTTCCAGATCCCACTCTGAGCTCTGAGCCTGCAAAAGCCTCAAGGGCATTTTCTCCCGAGGTGACAGCAAAGCTGGGATTGATTCCCTGGCAGGGACTGGGGTGATCCAGGGAATTCCTGGCTCGTGCCTGGGGGTGTTTAACGCCCCAGGAATATCGCCCTTGGCTGCACCCCCAGCTCTGGCAGGGATGGATGCCGGTGAGCAGGGCATGCAGGAGATGGATTTTGCCATATCTCGGGGTTGTTTTCTCCTTCTCCCACCGCCTTCCCGCTGCTCCAGGTGGCAGTGGAGCGTGGATGGTGATGAGGATCAGCTCTTGGGATGGCCCATCCCACTGGGAAAGCTTCAAACCCTCCGCTCTAATTGCCTCCTTGTAAACACAAATTGACTCGTTTGCTGCAAACAAATTCCAGCTGACAAAACCTCGCTGGAAGTCGCTTGTCATCACAGGAATGTAACTCACACTTTGAAGTGTTTCTCTTTTTTCCCCTTTTTTCTCCAAATTGATTTGAAAAGCGCCGACACAACAACTTTGCTCCGTGTGAGGGAACACGAGGGGTTTGTGGCACTGCCAGGGTCCTCAGGCCCCTGTGCCCGGGGGCTGCAGGGAAACGGCTCTGGCACAGCCTGGTGACCTTTGTGTCACCCCTGGGGCAGCTGAGGTTCTTCCTTCCCTATTTCCAAGGATCAGGTGGAGCTTGTTCATCCTATCCCATCCCTACCTGATTTTATGGGGTCAGTTCCCAGCTGGTGGCTCCCACTGGGGCAGCACAGGCAGGGACAGCCCTGGGATCCCTGTCCTGGGATCCCTGTCTGGGACCCCTGTGATCCCTGTCTGAGATCCCTGTCCTGGGATCCCTGTTCTGGGATACCTGGCTGAGATCCCTGTCCTGTGATCCCTGTCCTGTGATCCCTGTCCTGGGATCCCTGTCTGAGATCCCTGTCTGGGACCCCTGTGATCCCTGTCTGAGATCCCTGTCCTGGGATCCCTGTTCTGGGATACCTGGCTGAGATCCCTGTCCTGTGATCCCTGTCCTGGGATCCCTGTCCTGGGATCCCTGTCCTGGGATCCCTGTCCTGGGATCCCTGTCCTGGGATCCCTGTCCTGGGATCCCTGTCCTGGGATCCCTGTCCTGGGATCCCTGTCCTGGGATCCCTGTCCTGGGATCCCTGTCCTGGGATCCCTGTCCTGGGATCCCTGTCCTGGGATCCCTGTCCTGGGATCCCTGTCCTGGGATCCCTGTCCTGGGATCCCTGTCCTGGGATCCCTGTCCTGGGATCCCTGTCCTGGGATCCCTGTCCTGGGATCCCTGTCCTGGGATCCCTGTCCTGGGATCCCTGTCCTGGGATCCCTGTCCTGGGATCCCTGTCCTGGGATCCCTGTCCTGGGATACCTGTTCTGGGATCCCTGTCTATGGTCCCTGTCTGTGATCCCTATCTGGGATCCCTGGCTGTGATCTCTATTCTGTGATCCCTGTTCTGGGATCCCCATCCTGGGGACACAGCAATGCCCCCACCTCACCACAGCCGTCGTTTTTGGGGTTCCTGGTTCCTCCCCAGCTCAGCCAAGCCCCCAGGGCAGCCCCCAGCCCCGGGTGCCACATCCCAACAGCCGCTCCGTGCTGGAGGATTATTTCTAATCCCTCTATTTTTAGAACAATGCTGAAATCTGTTTAATGCTGGAGGGATTTGGGGAAGAAAAAGACAACAAAGAAAGAAGAGTAATTTTTTTTTTTTCTGATGCAGGAGCTGTTAGTGAAGGTTTTTTTTGTGGTTTTTAATTTTGTTTTTTGGGAGGGTGTCTCTTTGTTGAGTCCTATTTGTCTGTCAGAAGGGAGGAGGGAAGGAGGAATTGAGCCGTAAGGAAAAGCTCCGAGGGGCTGTCCTGGCTGTTCTGGGCATGGAGGATTTCACGGCAGCAGTAGCAGCAGGACGAGGTCACCCTGCTCCCCAAAATCTGGGGCTGGCCAGGCTTTCCCCAGGCAGGGGCATCCCCCGGGTGGGGGCAGCCACAGAGCTCAGAGCAGCCCGTGCATGGAAAGGAGCAGGAGAGCCCCCGGGAGAGCTCAGCTTTGGGAATATCCTCCGGCAACACCGAGGGGAGGGGCTGCAGGCGCCGGGGACCATCCCCTGCCCACCCTGAAGGGCCTTGGTAACCAAATCCCAGCTCCTCGCAGGGATCGCATCCCTCCGTGGGGAATTTTGGAGCAGTTTTGGTGCTGGGCTGACCTCTAAGGGAGAGCTCCGTTATTGCAGCTCATGGAATCCCAGAATCTCGGCAAGGCTTGGATTAGGAAGACTTTAAAGCCCATCCATGGACAGGGACACCTTTCACTATCCCAGAGTGCTCCAAGCCCCAATGTCCAACCTGGCCTTGGGCACTGCCAGGGATCCAGGGGCAGCCACAGCTGCTCTGGGCAACCTGTGCCAGGGCCTGCCCACCCTCCCAGGGAACAATTCCTGCCCAATCTCCCATCTGAATCTCTCCTCTTTTAGTTTCAAACTGTTCCCCTTTGTTCTATTATTATGTCCAGTGCTGAGCTGGGTGTCCCCAAAATTCCTCGGAGGCAGCCTGGGGGCCTGGAGCAATTTTGGGGACAGGACAGGGGAAAACACGGAGATGAGCCAGAGCTTCACCTTCCCTCAGTGCCCTGAGCCTGCAGCATCAACAACTCTGAGTCACAGCCAGGGTGAGGTGTGAGGGGCTGTGACACACTGGGGACAGACTGGGAGGACAGGAGCTGCCAGAGGGCAGGGCTGGATGGGAGATTGGGCAGGAATTGCTCCCTGGGAGGGTGGTGAGGCCCTGGCACAGGGTGCCCAGAGCAGCTGTGGCTGCCCCTGGATCCCTGGCAGTGCCCAAGGCCAAGGCTGGATGGAGTTTGGAGCAGCGTGGGACAGAGGAAGGTGTCCCTGCCCATGGCAGGGGTGGCACTGGGTGGGCTTTAAGGTCCCTCCCAACCCAAATCAGTCATTCTGTGCCCCTGGAGGGGTTTGGTGGCTTTGGTGCCACCTGAAATGGCACCTGGCTGTGAGGGGGCTGCAGGTGCTGGGAGCTGTGGGGGTTTGTGGGGGTCTCACACCATGAGGGGACCCTGGGTGCCAAATCTTTGTGAACCCAGGCAGGCAAAGCCAGCCCTGCAGTGCCCAGGCACCAGTGGCACCAGTGAGCCCAGTGTGCCCTGCCCCAGGGACTGGCAGGGGGTGGCTTTGGGTCACTCCCTTGGTGGGGGGAGCTGCAAACCTGCCCTGTGTTAAAGCCCCCTCACCCCCACAGCACCCCCACACTGCTGGTGTGTGTTCAGCCCCATCCCACAGAACAGTTTGGGATGGGTTTGGGATGGTTTTATGGTTGTTATGTTTTTATCTCCTGTGCAATCTGGTGAAGGTTGGATTCTGATGCAGAGCCAGTGGGATGGGGTGAGGACATGGAATGTTATCCCACCCCAAAGCCCCAGTGTGGGCACCACAGGCCCCACTGAGCCCCACTCATCTCCTCCCAGTCCCACCAGTCTGGTACTGGGAGTATGTGGTGATGCCTTAAGTTTTATCTTTCATATTTTCCTGTTCTGTGGTGCCCAGGGGTGCAGCTCTGAGCTCACAGTCAGGCTCACTCAGCTCTGCACACAGCACGGACACAAAACAAATCCTTTTCCTGCTGCACACCAAGGACAACTTTCAGCCCCAAAGCACAACCAAGGGTGGCTGAAGGGAGGAACAAGAAGGATGGGACTGCACAACCTGGAGCTGGAATTGGACAATTCAACCCCAATATGCAAATGGACCAAAACTTATCAAAGTGTGAGACCTCGTGACTGTTTGTCCATTTTGGTTCCATTTTGGGTCCACCTTGGGTGTAGCCCTGGCCAGGCTCTTGTCCTGCCCAAAGTGTATCCTTTAAGGCCTTTCAATAAATCCCTGCTTTATTCTCCAGCTCTGTCCAGTCTCTGTCCCAGCTCAGCCTCCCCAAGCCATCAGTGGATGTAACCCAAGGTTCACCCGGGAAGGTTCGGCTGCCCTGGGATATCCCGCAGGAAGCGGGGCAGGAGCTGCCGCCTGCCCGGCACCGGCTCCTCGTGGGTTTCCTCCCTTTCCGTGCTGCCGGTAAAGAGCAAATCCTGTTTTCCAAAGGAGGGCAGGCTGGGACACGGAGTGCCTGAGGCAGGGCGGGCTCGGCACGGATGGGAGGGGACACCGAGGGGCTGGAAAATCAGAACCAGGAGTTGGTGTCCGAGCACTGCCCGTGGTTACTGAGGGGTGGTTTTAAGCAGAAATTTGCCATTAAAAAACTCACCCCAATAAAGGGGGGCTGAGTTCCTCAAGAAACTGCTGGAGGAGGCCATGGAGCCCCTCTGGAGCCAGGCTGGGAGGGTTGGGAATGTTCACCTGGAGAGGAGAAGGCTCCAGGGAGAGCTCAGAGCCCCTTCCAGGACCTAAAGGAGCTCCAGGAGAGCTGGAGAGGGATTTTGGTTTTAAGCTGTGGTTCAAGAGCAGAAAGCAGTGATAGGAATCTCCCTGGGTTTTCCAGGGCTGGAAAAGTCTCTGGAGTGAAGGTCAGGATTGTCTGGATGAGACCTGGAGCTTCCACCTGGGAGCCCTGGGAGTGTTTTATAGGAAGCATCTCCGAGATTAAGGAATGCCAAAGGCAAAGGAGACTCAAATCTGATTAAAAATTGATTAAGGCTGAGTGTGAAAAGCAGAACCAGAGGAAGGAATTCCTACAGGATAAACAGAGAGTCCGGACTCCCCTGCAGGGTCAGCCTGGGGAAAGGCCTTGAGCCCCTGTAAGGGCTGCTGAGAGCCACAATGACCCCAACACTGGCCAGGCTCTCCCTGAGCCCCAACTTCCATCACTTCATCCTTTTTTTGGTCATGGCATCTCCCTCTTGCTCCGTGCCCACAGGATGCCTTTGGAGCCAGCAGCCCTGAGGGCAGGGATAGCCCTGGGCACACCTGGGGCCACACCTGGGACCCAGGAACAGCCTGGCTGCTCCAGCCCCCCCGGGCTCCAGCCCCCAGGGATGGGGGCATTCCCAGCTTCATCATCCCTGGGGTGCCCTGCTTGGCCTGGGCCACCTTCCTTGTCCTGCTCGGGTTCCCTTGGCCAGTGCTGGGGGTGCCACC
>VWYP01003621.1:0-54123 GCA_013400435.1 Pycnonotus jocosus | reverse complement strand
GGCTCCCCCTCCGCCGTCTGCTTTTGCTTTTCAACTTGAGTCCCTCGCAGGAGCTCGAGCCTTCGGGCGCTTTATTTTTTATTTTTTTTAAATTTAGTATTCTTTTTTGGTGTTTTAAAACTTTTTTTAATTTTTGAGAGGTTTTTTTAAAAAAACATTTCAACTTTCCGACGCCAGCGCAGAGGTTTTGCCCTGATCGCCGGGACCGCGTGCGGCGCCGAGGCCATGCGGTGAGCGAGGTAAGAGCGGGGCTGGCACCGGCACCGGGGCCGGCATCGGTACCCCCGTCCCGGCGTGGGGCTGGGGCGGCCCCCGGAGCCGCGACTTCAATGAAAGTAAAGGGTCGCATCGCTTCTCTTTGTGTTCTGACCCCATAAATCTGTGTCACCCCCGCGCAGGTACCCGCAGGGCAAACCCTCCTGTCCCCCAGAACGGTCACAAAGCGCGAAGTTCGGATTAGTTTCGCAAAACCTCCCTTTTTTTATGTAACATCACGTGGGAGTCTTTTCTTTGTTGGGGTTTTGGCTGTGTTGGAGCTGCTGAGGAAGCACCGGCTCGAAGCTGAGCGGGGCAGTTCCTGCCGCGGGCCCGGGTCCGGGTTTATTTTCCGCCGCGTTTCAGAATCGAGCGGGTTTGAGCCCGGTTTACCCCCGTGTGAGCTCCCGAAGAGCTGGGTCACTGCTGCTCAGGCTGATTCAAGGCGCGGTTGAGCCCAGGGGAACATTTCAGTGGGCTCTGGAGGGAGTTCCGTGGTTGGGAGCGTTCCCTTCTTACTGGTTTTAGTGGTCTTGGGGAAGCTGATGGAGAGCAAGTCTCGCTCAGGTGTTTACAGAGCCTGGCTGGAGGGTTCCTGTTCCCACCCCCACCTTGGTGAGTTGGTTTTACACCTGAACATTTATGAGATGAGAGATTTCAAAACGCGGGGATTAATGGCTGGTATCACCTCCCTGCTCCTCCCTCGGGTTTTGTTATAAAACCAGGCACGACTCCTTCCCCAAGTGACGACAGATCCCGGCCCCGGCTCCGTGTTCGTGCGGGCCCGGGTCAGCCCTGACCCCCCAGCGCTGGCTGGGTACGGGCTGTGCAACCCTGGCTCTGCCGGATCCAAACCTACTGTAGCTGTTTAAACCAAGTATTTACGGAATGCTGCTCACTCCCTCGCCGGTATCGTCCCGGATTGGCTTTGGGGAAAGTAAAATTGCCAAATTTAGGTCTGTTCCAGTCAGTGCTGGAGCAGGTGGATGTTCTCTGGAGCTCCTGCACAGAGGGTTTGGGTGCCGTGCCCCAGTGCTGGCAGGACGGCTCATTCCAGTGGCATTTGGTGCCTCATTGAGCAGACAGGGACTGGGAGTGCCGAATTGCTGCTGTGCCACCTCCTTCTCCTGGAATTATTTTGACTTTTGCGCATTGCGAGAAGAGCTGCCCGGTGTTTGTGTTGGGGTGGAGAGGGGACACTGCTGCCCAGCATCCGTGCTGTCCAGGGAAGTTACGGACCCAGAGCCACTCCGTGTGTGACACTGAGGTGCCCTCTGTGGCCTCAGGGAGGGCTTTGTCCTTCAGAGAGGTGACAATGACCTTGCTGTCTTGCTCTCCTCTTGCACAAGGAGCTGTCCCAGAGCTCGGGGGTTCATCCAAGTGGGACCCCCAGGGGCTCTGGGTGGTGCCATCGCTGGCACAGGTGGAAGGGGGTGGTCCAAGGGAAGAAGCCGCTGGTGGGGAGGAGGAAGAAGCAGGTGCATCGTCACAAGGGGAGGGGAAAATGCATCCCCTCCTTGGAGGAGTCTCCTGATAGTTCAGCTGGGAATGCTACAGAAAGCTCTGCTTTGGAAAGATGAGGCTGGAAACTGCAGTTGAGCTAGAAGCTACAGGTGCAACAAGCTGATTTCTGGTGCTTTGCTCCATTTTTGGTTCATCCCACACCTGTTTTAAACGTTATTCCTTCCCATCCTGGTTCCCAAGCACTGGAGGCTCCTGCCCGCTGTTACCCGCTCGTTTTCCTGAGTGCTTATTGCTCTCAGCCATCCTGTTCAGTGAGCTTTTGTTCTCTCCAGCTTGCAGGATCCCGTGAAAGTTCCAGGTGAAGTTTGAGAATGGGTTTGCTTTTCAATTTACCTCACTAAGCCTCAGAAATAGTCTGGGGGATCCCGAGGACATGAGTCCGGGAGCTGAAAACCCCACAGTTAATTACTGCAACCTAATGACCCTTGGAGCAGGTATTTCTGCCTGTATTCCTGTATTTGTGTCTTGTGATCCCAAACGTTTCCCCAATCTTTGCCCTGATATCAGCTGAATTAATAAAATTGCTGTGCCTCAGGTGGGAGCAGCTCCATGGGCCCCTGCATGGGCCACCACAAGCCAGGATTGTCCCCAACGTGTGCTGCCCTGTGGGCCCTGCCAGCCTTGTTTCAGGGCACAGGCATCACCAGCTTTGATTTTTGTGGGGTGTTTTGTGTGAAAAGCCTGTTGTGTTTGGCTTTCTCGCATCCAGCACGCAATAGCTGTGGGAAGGAGGTTATTTCTGGCTTGGTGCTGACATTAGGACACAGTATTAATTTTCCGTTAAATGACAGATTTATTGGAGTTGTCTTCATCTGTACGGTCTGACCTGAAATCCTGAGCTGGAATTTGCCAGAAGAGGGGGCATTTTGCAAACATCACAAAGGATTTTGGTGGCAGGGTGAGCTTGGCTGGAGAATTAGGCAGTGATGCGTGGCTGGGAACCACCGTGGAGTTTGGGGGAAAATTCTCATGCAAATAAACACTAATAAATGAATTTTGGGTCATTTAGTGCTGAGGGCTGAGTGCAAGGAGACCAGTTCCAGTCCCACTGCAGCCTGCTGGCTCCAAGTAGTTGTTAAAATAAGAAACTCTGGAGTAGCCTTGGATTTTTTTTTTTTTTTCCTCCCAAGGAAACTCTTTAAAAATGCCTCTTCCAGTTATCTCCCAGTAATTGTTTCTTGCTGGAGGTTGAGCTCTGAGAGCTCTGGGGCTCTTGCATGAGGTTTCTCTGCTTTTCCTCTCTGGAAAGAGGCTGTGGAGCCCACAGCTGTGTGTCCCCTCTCTTGGAAGGTGTTGCTGAGCTGTTGCTCATCCTGTCCCAGTCCTGCCCAGTAAAGCCAGTCCTTCCCTGTGGCACACCAGGAGCTGTGCTGGAGCTCTGGGGGTTGGTTTTTTGCACAGGGTGTGTTGGATTTGGGGTCCCAGGCAGTGTGTGCTTTCCAGCCTCACTGTCTCTGTCCTCACCTCTTCTGTCCCCATCCCAAACCCAGAGCTCTCCTTAATCCTGGCATCGAGGCTTGGCTGTCTCTGCCTTTCAGCGTTTACCTGCTGCAGGTGCAGGGGGGATTTGAAGGGGCTGCTTGGGGCCAGCCCTGCCCTGGACCCACAGCCTTTGCTGGTGGGAGCGTGGGTGAGAACCTCATCGTCTCTTCAACCCTGGGAGAACAAGGCAGAGACAAATTAGGGGAGCTGCTGGAAAAAACGAGGTGAAAACTTTGTTTGTATTTCCTTGGTTCCCTCTTTGATGTCCCAGCTGCCGGGTTACAGTTTGTGTGCTAACTCCAGCAGGAAGAGACTGAATTTGGCCAGTTGTTTGTTCCAGGAGGTCTCATGGAGGTGCTGGAGCATCCCCAGTTGTTCAGGATCGCTGCTAAGCTTGGCTCAGGTGCCATCACCCATTTCCTGAGCTTTTTCCTTCTGCAGTAGATGCTGATCTCTGCACATCCAGAGTGATGGGATTCCTGGGGTGATGGGGAAGGTGTGCAGAAATAAAACAAAATCTTAAAATCACCTTTCTATTACTCCTCCCTTCTTCCCAGGCTTGACTTCTCTCCCAGTTTCTTCCCTTTCTCTTCCTCAGTGGTGCAGGGAGATGGAGAGTGGTGGCTGTGGCCAGCTCAGCACATCTTGGCTCTGCCCCTCCTTCCTTCTCAGGGTACTCCTTGTGCCCTTGCCCTGCTCCAGCCTGGGATCATCCACCATTCCTGCTTTGCTATAGGAGCTTGTCCTTGGCTTTTCTCAGTGTTTGGGGCTGTGCTGATCCCTCATTCCAGGTGGGAGCTCCAGCACTGGAGCATTTTGGCTGCAGTTGCTGCCTCTGGTGCCTGATGCCATCAGCAGCTCTGTCCTTGCTGCACCTGTGCCATCTTTCCAGGAGAGATGGAGACATTTCCATGAGCCTCCCAAGCCCAGCCTGCTCCGTGCTGCTTTCCCAAGCACTGCAGGATATGAAACATCTGTGAGAGAAAAGCCAGGTCCAGATGTTGCCAAAGGCTGCTGTGATAATGGATTACCCACAGCCATTCCGGGCTGGATGCCTTCTGTTCCAAGCCACTGGTGTGGTTTTTTCCCTGCTTCTCAGCCTGGGCCGGGTTGTGGTGCTTTCCCTGTTGCCAGAGGAGCATCCCCGCTCGGGCAGGAGGCTGGAGGAGCTGCTCTGACGCCGTGTTCCTGTGGCAGAGCTTTCCCAGGGTGTTTTCTCCCAGGAGCTGGCGCGCGCCGCCGCACAGGAAATTCTGGTTGCACCATTATTGCAGAGCCTATTGTTTGGGGCAAGGGCAGGATTCGGGCTTGCTCACATCCTCCAGCGTCTCGCTGTGCTGAAAGGATGTGGTGGGGTAGCCGGGGCTGCAGGAGGAGCACAAAGCTCCGGCCTGGTTTTGTGCACAGTTCACGCTTAGCCCAGATCCCTGAGTTTCTGCCCAAACCCGCCCCTCTGGTTTTTCATGGGAAACCTCGGGGTTAAGGAAAACTTGGAATGAGGATGAAGCAGGGCACAGTCCTTTGTTGCAGTTTGCAGTGTTTTGCTGCTCAGCCTGCTCCTGTTCTGTGGATGGTGTGTGGTGTGGAGCAGGCACACCCTGAGGGATGTAAAATCGGGGTTTGGAGGGATACAGAACCCACCGGGTGCTGCCTTTGAGATGCCGGCACACATGGCCTGGATCTCGGGGTGTGTGTAGGCAGCAGAACACGTGGCAGCTCCATTTTCACCTGCCACAGCCTCATGGTGTGACCAAAGCTGCCTGTTCACCTGGCCATGCCTCAGTTTCTTATCTGAGTGTTGGAGTGAGCTGCTCTGCTGTGTTTGCTTTCGCTTTGCCTTTCTCCCTTCACTAATTTTTGTGGCTGAGCTGGTTGCAGGGATAGCTGCCTTTCCCAGGCTGGGCTCTGTGCCTTGCAAAAGCTGCTCCTCACTCACCTGTGTGAGCCACAGCTGCTTTCAGGGATGTTTTGGCTGCCGGCAGGAGCAGGAGGATCCCAAAGCTTTGCTGTCCAGACTGCGGGGCTGGCTGCTCACCCTCCTCCGGTTTCTCATTCCCTTTTGGCCGCCATCCCAAAACAGGGAAAGCACCAAAGCAGGGCAGGTGTAGAGAGCGAAGCTGCACGTGTGACATTACTGCAGTGCCACACTCCAGGGCAGCATTCAGCCTGGAAGTTCCCAGGGCTGTTGGCTGAGCTTGCAGTGCCCCAGCAGAGCCCCGTGGGCTGTGCTGGTGTGTGGAGCAGGGTGGCTGAGCAGCTGTGAGCTGGCATGGAAAGGGACCCGAGCACTCCTGAGCTGTGCCCGTGCTGCCACGTGCCTGGCAGAGGGACGGGGAGCCTGGCAGCAGCTGTCCTGTGTGCCTCAGCTGAACAAGCCACACTGGCAGTGCCTGCAGCTCTGCTGCTCTCACGCTGGCACAGGGCACCAGCTGATGCCGTCCTGCTGCCACTGGGCTGGCATTGTCTGCCAGGGGCCTCCCGCACACTCAGGGCTTGTTTGAGAGAACCATTAATCAGTTTAAAGCTGCCCCGTGTCACTCGTGGCTGTAAGAAGTGCCCATTGTGTGAGGGAACAACAGCGGCGATGTGAGCGGCTGCCCCGGCACGGGAACTGTGTCACTGCAGGGGGAGGTGACACGTCCTGCTGGCCTGCGGTGGCTGCAGCATCTCCGGGCCGGAGCTGTGGCCGGGCTTCACCACGGCACCCTTGGGCCTCCTCTGGGGCAGGGCTGGCACCAGGGTCCTGCCTGAGCCTGGCACTGCAGCTGAGAGTGAGAGGAGGAGGAGAGCATTCAGCCAGTGTTTGAGCAGTGAAAGGTGCTGGGTTTGCACTGGAAGGGCGCTTCCCATCGGGCACCCCCAGAGTCTGTCCCCACCTTCCCATCCCTCCCTTGCACTGCAGGGAGCTGGACAACGTTCCTGGGTGCAGAGCATGTCCTAAAGTGGGTTTAGGAAGAGCAGCACAGGCCGTGTCCTTCTGCCCTCACACTGGGAGCATCCACTCACAGATAATTGGGAAAGCTGGGAGAGCAGCAGGGCTCAGGGTGCTGACCTGGCATTTCCACAGAATGCTCTGTGCTGCATGCTCTGGGTGATGCCACCAGGCTGGGCATGGCCCCACGGTGTGGGAATGCTGAGTATGGCCAGTGTGGGTGCCTGGCATCCCTGAGGGATGCTCTCTGCACCCTGTGCTCTCTCTCTCTCTGTTTTCCAGGGAGATTTCACGCACCACTGGCTGATGAGATGGCTTTATGTGGTGTAAGTCCTGCCAAAACAATTTCTTCCTGTTATTGCTGCTCCAGTTTTAGAGGAGTGATAAGAACCTTTTGCAGGGACCTGGTTTCTCCCAGGGGCTCTGAGGTGGGAGCTTTGAGCAGCAGTTCCCAGGGTGACTTTCTCTCAGTCCTTCAGTTAAATTCATGGTTAGATTTAGTTAAATTTTTTAAAGAATGACTGAGTATAGTCTGTGTAGGGTCTCTGCACAGCCAGGTTCATTTTTGGTGGTAATTCCTTCAGTTGCTCATGGAGGTGATTAATGAAGGGCAAAGACCTTGTGTTAAAATGAAAGCTGAGACAATCTGAGGCTGTGTTTGGATCTGGACTGGAGTTGTGGGACCATCCCAGGTCTCAGCACTGGTGCCTTCAGCTGATGGTTTCTCTTGTCACACTATTTTGTTTCCATTTCTGCAAAGAAAGATTTTTAAGGCCAGACCTTAAATATTCCAATGGGAATGAGGGTGGATCTTAAAACCCCCTTCTGCTTGGTTTTTAATTTGTTTTGAATGAACAAACTGAATATAAAGCAGAGCCAGCAGAAATATAGAGTGGTAGAATGGTTTGGGTTGGAAGGGACCTTAAAGAACATGTTGTTCCAAGCCCTGGGTAGGCAGGAACACCTTCCTCTGGAAGGTTGTAGGGCTCCAGCATGGCTCTGTGCCAGGCAGTGCTGGGTCAGCTGTGGTGGCTGATGATAAAGGAATAATTCTGGGTTTCCCAGTGGCAAACAGAGCTGGGAGGGCTCCGGTCGCTGCTGAACAATCGGGATTGAACAGGCTGCACTCCTGTTCCTGGGAGAGGGCTGCTGGCAGGAAGGAAAACCAGGAGAAAAGGCACTTAGTCACTGGGGTGAGGGGCTGCCCCTCTGCACAGTGGGGCAGGGCTGTCCCAGCACCTCTCACCTCAGGAGGGTGAGAGAAAACTCCACAAAAGCCCCATGTAAATTCAGACATTTGTGCTGTGAGGATTCTGCAGCAGGGAGGAGCTGGAACTCCTCAGCTGGGCTGTCCACAGGGACCTTTTTGGCCAGGTCTGATGCTGGGAGCTGTGCAGATGAGTTGGTGCTTGCAAACAGGGGTTCTGCAGAAGGGCTGTGCTGCAGCAAGAGCCAGATCTTCCCTTCTGGGGTTGATGTTTTCTCACTCTGGGATGCAGCAGCAGTGTCTGGAATTCTCCAAGGGCAGGAACTCCTCTGTGGCCTCTCTTCAGTCTGTAACTGGTCCCTGTGACTTCTTCCCATCATGATTAAAGCCAAGTATTTAAATAAACTTTTGTAAAGATAATGAGCTGCATTAGGTAGAAATATTTGTGTGAAATGGCAGTAAATAAATGATGTAACCCAGCCTGTGTTTGACACAGGTAGAAGCAGTTTTCTCCAAGACACAGATTATTCTGTAATTGCTCCCTAATGAAGTTCTTGCCTCTTTCCTCTGAAGGGTTTGCCCTTGTCCAGAGCACAGGAGGAAGCAGCTGGTTATATTTATATATGTGTATGTATATGGAAGTTTTATGATCCAGGTTGGCCTATTTGTACTCCTTAAAGCTCATCTGTCATCAGTGGCTTTTGCACCCAGAAAGGATGAGGGCAATGCCACAAAAACAGTCTGTAGGAAATACAGGGGGTCTGTTCCTGTGATTTCAGGCTGGAACATTGTTTGTGATAATTACTCTGTAATCTTTCCAGGCACCTTGCTTTGATTCTTGGAAAGTCTCACCTTTATTTACAGCTACAGCATAAGCTGTGAGTGTTAATTAAGACAGTGGAAAAATACGATTTTTTGTGGGGGGGGGAAGAGCTTTACTGCAGGATGCTGCAGGACAACTCCATGGAATGTGGATTGATTGCTGGATGCTCCTTGAGGCACTGCTCAGAAGATCCAGCACACAAAAGGTGGTGTAACTTTGGCTGGAAGCAGGAAGGAGCCATGGATTTAGGTGGTGTCGGAGGGACCTTCCCTGATTCTTTCTCTGCCCTCTGCTGCATGAGGATAACACATGGCAAGGATGAGTACTGAGATCCTTAATTTGAGTTTAATTTGGGCACCTAAATACACATTGGTGGGAAATCTGATTTTGGTGTTAAAGGCACAGCTTTCCCCCAGGAAGGGGCTGGGTTAGGGGTGTCTGAGAGCATTTCTTGTACGTGCAGGAGGGTTTCTGGAGAAGTGACAACCTGGGACAGGATCTTCTGCAGAGTCCAGCCAAGTAGCCTGCAGAGTCTGCTCTTCTGGTGGTGGTAGAGAGTTGGGGTTCAGCCTCACATGGCTTAAATTGTGATTTCTGACTGTGGAGGTGTGGGGACACCACATTTTAAGCTGGATAAGTAACAGCTGGGTTTGGTCTGGTGGCTGTGGAGCTTCATGGTTGTAGAGATGGGTCAGAACTTTGTGTTCCTGAGTTGGAAGGGACCCACAAGGATTGCTGAGATCCATCTGCTGGCCCTGCACAGGAGCACCCTCAAAATCAGCATATAACCCAGCCCCCAAATGAGAGGCTTAATTAATTTCTCCCTTCCTTTGCTCCTTCTCTGCCTGTACACACAGGGGAGGGGCAGCTTGGGAGGGGAGTTCAGCACAGGCTTCTGCCAGGGTTGGAACAGATGAAACAAGGGTGATGCCTTGGACCTGAAGGTCACAAAGATTTCACTGGATTTCATTGATGTTCATTGAGTATTTCATTCCTGCCTCATCCCTGCCCTCCTGGACCTGTCCTGGGGGCTGTGGGGCAGAGGGTCCCTGCTTGAGCTGTGTTTGTGTGTTCACAGGCAGGACTGCAGCACCCACCTGCCCTGTGCCAGGGGTGGATCCTTGCAGCCCTTCCCAGCTGCTCTGTCTTTCAGGGAGATTATTTCTGGCACGCTCTGTCAGGTTTCTTGATTTTCTTGCTGCAGGTAGTTGTGAAACAGCAGCTGTTCTGCAAGTGCTGCTGCTGGGCTGGCACTGGTTTGCCTGCTCCTGTGGGGAAGAGGGAGAGTGAGTTAAGGGCAGGCAAGAAAAAGAGGGATTAAAATCAATGGAAGATCCCTCTGGTTCTGTGGGAATTGAGTTTTGCTCAGGTTTTCTGCTGGACAAGCCCACAGTCTTTAATTTTTTTTTTTGTTTTGTTTTGTTTAAACACGTCTGTTGTTTCCTCTGAAGGAAGAAGGGGTCACTTTTTCCACGCTGCTGACGTGAGCTGTGAATCACGGTGGTGTTGGGAAGGTGCTGTCCCTGGGACCAGTCACCTGTCAGAGTATTTGCTGCCCTCACCCGATGTCCTGAGGCATTTTGCAGTCTGTGTGCCAAATGGTTGGGTATGAGCACAGCTCAGGATGCACTTAATTTTTTTCTTGAGGGGGTGGGCAGGAAGGATTGACTCCTTAAAGGTTTGGATTTCCAGGCAGCGTTGCAGCCTGTGGATGGGAGGTGATTTTATTACGGGGTGGGAATGTGTCAGCACTTAGCAAAGATCCAGCACATGGCCTGGCAGCCAAGGGGGTTTTGCATTGGTGCTCCAGCCACAAGAAAGGCACAGCTCTGGAGAGCCCTGCAGAGAGCTGAGCAGGTTTTGTGGATGCTGGCAGTGCTGGGGAGCCCCTGGGAGCTGGGGCTGGTGCTGCCCTGCCTGTGCAGGCACGTGGAGCCTGCCCTGCGTGGGAGTTCTGCAGCTCCTGGTTTGAAACCCAGCACTGAGGAACCACGAGCTGGGGTGCCCTGGCTCACTGCACCCTCCACAGGGTGCATATCCTTGCAGAACTCCTATCCTTGTCTTTTCCAGGGATTTGCAGCCTCATGGCTGGCTGCTGTGGAGCTCCAGGGCTTTCCAGAGCTGTGGAAGGGTATCACTGCTGCTCAGCACTGGCTGAGCACTGTCACCTGTAAAGAATTTAGGGTTGTGTGACATGAGCTGGCAAATGAAGATGTTGTTTTTTGCCTGATGGCAATGTTTGGATATCCACACTGTGCAATTTCCTGCAGAAACTAGATATTGCCTGCACGTGTTCCCAAACTATTTGTGTTTTAAAGCCTGGCTGGAGTTGCAGGTGTGCTGGGCTCATCCTTGGATCTGCACCTCAGAGAGGATGGGCATTTTCAGGGTGACTGGTCCTGTCCTCCCCTGCTTGTGCCTTTTGTGCAGACTTTTGCCACACATGGCAATAAATTTGTTTGCTGTTGAAAAAGAGTCATTGGAGAGACTACAGAATATACAGAACGTAGAAAAGGGTGAAATAGAAAGGTGCCTTATACTCAGAACACAATCCCAGCTCCTTGGAAGAAGATTGAGGGTTTGTTCCATAAATAGGGGCAAAGGGAACCTTCACCTGCTGCTGCTCTGCTGAGTTTTGATCCCTAAAGAAGAGGGGTGAGCAGCCTTGGGGAGAGCAGGGTGGGCAGGCAGAGGAGACAGGGCTGTGGCCACCTGTGCCTGCACAGCCCCATCCCTGTGCCAGGGGCAGGGGATGAAAAGCTCATCAGCAGTGATGTTAATTGGATGCAATGTGGGCTCCCTGCGTGGCCCCAGCGGAGTGTGGCCGGCTCGAGCAGGCCCTGGAGCGTGAGCAATGGGAGCTGACAGCTCCTTTTGCAGGGCAAAGCCTGGCTGGGGACACCGAGCAGGGGCCAGACAGGGCTGTGCTCCCTGTCCCGTCACCTCGGCTTGGCTGGATTATTGTGCCTGTGGGATCATCCCGGTGGGCTGGGCGTGATAAACTGGGGATTTGAAGCCTTGGGTTGGGACATGAGGAGCAGCTGGGCCAGGCTAGGCTGCACAAATGCAGGATAACTCAGCAATAGCAGCATTCCCACCAAGTCTGAGCTCCAGACATCACCCACCCACTGCAGTTCCTGCAGAGCATTGCTGTGTGCAGACCTGGGCTCAGTGTGTGCTTCTGCAGTGGCTCTGGATGGAGATAAGGGTGATTTGGGGTTGTTGCTGTTAAGGGGGAAAGCAGCAGAGAAGTGTCAGCCTGTTTAGGAGGCACCTCTTGAGTGTTCTGCACCAACCTTGTGGGGGAAAAGTAAGGTGCAGGCAGGTGTCAGACCACTAAAAGTTCTCTGTGTGACCCCTAAAAGTGCCTTTCTGGGGTGAAAATCCCCAGCCTGAGAGCAGGCCAGGCACGGGGCAGTCACTGTGATTTTCTAGAAGCACCAGAGTAGTTTTTTTCATGTGCCTAAAGGCGATTTAGTGCAAGACCAGTGGCCATCCTGAGCTGGATATCCCAGGATGCTGTGATGGACAGAGGCACAGCAGGTGTCATTGGCCTGTTTGGGACATCAAACCTTCCAACAGCCAGAAACTGCATTGATTTCATGGAAAAACAGTGCAGAAAATTCTTCAAAGAATTGTTTGCTGCTGAGGCCAAAGACATTTATACACTTTATACCTGAGGCTCTAAAGTGAGACTTGTCACCAATTTCAAAGCAGGGTAGGGAGATACCTCACCCTGTACTCAAAAAGCTGTGCTGGATCAGTTGGGTTTTGTACAATGAGGTGCTTGGAGAGGTGAGAGCCAACCAGCCCCTGGCCAGCCCCGTGCTCCTGTGGTTGTGTCCAACTGCTCTGAGGAAAAGGGGAAGGGAGAGCAGGATAAATTCCATCCATGCAGCTGCCTGAGAGGAGCAGGTCACTTGGGATCTGCTTGGAGGTAGAAATAGAGCTGGAAGTGAGACAGTGAAATAGAGGTAAGGTGTTCTTTGACATCACAAGGGCCACATCAGGGAGTTGCTGAGTAACCTGCTGAAATAACCTTTGGAAATGTTTGAGCAGAACAGCTTGCTGCCTGTGCTCTGAGCCTTTCTGCATGTGAATTTGGGGCTGGCGTTGGCACCCAGCTCTTTGTTCCTAATCCTGATCTGAATGTGCTGAACCTACATTAGCACAGAATCCCAGATTGGGAGGTCTGTAGCTATGGCAGTGTCCTCCAAACGTGACCCTCTGCTCATCTCAGCTCTGGCATCAGCGAGCTGTGCCGTGTAAGGTGGCACTCCTTTTTTCTAGTAGTAAGTCCATGTCAAAGAGGAAATATAAATAAACTCCCCAAACAAAAGAAGCAAGGAAAAAATAATTCTTTCAAACATTTGAGTAGGAACAATAGGGTAGGATATGCACTCTCTGGGGAGGGGTAATGGCTGAAACCGATAGGAGCACAGTGCTGCCTTGGTCTGTACCTAACCCAGGGCCTGGCTCAGCGAGGAGTATTTATAGCAAATGTTATGGCAGAAGCATGTGTGACCTGCAGGCTCTCAGCGAGGGGAAGAGCTTTCCTGTGCTGTCTCTGGATACAATAGACAATTATTTAGACACTATCTTTGTCTCAAGATATAAACAATTAAACGCTGGCTACTGATTTCTGCTCTGATGTTCAGGCCATGCTTTCTTGCTTAGGGATTTGTGGAGAAGGCAAGGATTTTTTAGAAATGTCACAGCTGTAAAGTTCCTGAAGCATCTCTATCAAACTGGCTAATTGGGAATGCAGGGTAATGTCACAAGCACCATGAAATTGTTGCTTCCCAAAGTATGGTGACCAGTGGTTCAGTGTTGTTTAGCTGCCATTAATGGGGTGTGGATGGGTGTAGACCCCTGAATCTGCCTGTTCTATTGTGTTTTGGCTCATCACTGTGGTATTAAAGTACCTACAGCTGCTACTGGATAGTAATTAAATGTTCTTAACTTATAATTAACTGCTTTCAACTGACTACTGAACATCTTAAATAATCTACATGTAATGGCAGATATTTTGGTATTAGATTGGTGACAGTTGGTACTAAATAGCTGGAGAGGTTGGGGAAACAGCTCTTGTGCATCAGAACAGCCTTGTGCTGGCAGATTTTTCTTTTCCTGGGAGTCCCTGTCCATCCTGGGTGCCAGGTACCAAAAGGATCCTTTTGGATCTCTTCAGGACTCACCTCAGGTTTATTTTCTGTAGAGCAGAAGAATTTAGAATTGCAAAAAAAGGGAAATGTGGAGGAGTGTGCAAGGGATGATGCTGCCATGGTTCAGTGGGCAGAGGGTGAATCTGCATCTGCGGTTCCTGGGTCAGCAGTGTGAGTGTGGAGGAACATTCAGCACAGGCACAGTGCCAGAGGTGTGTGGGTTTTGTGAGAGGTTTGGTCTGAAATTCACCTTCAACAAGAACTGATGTGTCACGTGTTCATTGTTTCATTCCAGTTGTATTCCAGGGATTTTATATCTCTGTGTTTTTATCTCGAGTCTCTCCTGCTCAGCTTTGCACAAGAAGCTGGGTGCTGGCTCTCTCCCTCTCCTGTGTATATAAAGCTGCTCCTGGGTTGGTGTAAGGTGTTAGTGCTCACCGTGCTGCAGAGCCCAGGACTGGTTCCCTGTTCAGCCTCTCTGCAGTGCCAGCCCATCTCCAGTGTGGAGCTGTGGTGTTTGCAGTGAGCTGCTCCCTGCCTGGCAGCACCAGTGCCAGCCCATCTCCAGTGTGGAGCTGTGGTGTTTGCAGTGAGCTGCTCCCTGCCTGGCAGCACCAGCTCCAGCCCACTTTGTCTGACAGATGCAGTGGAGCAACTCTGTCTCTCTCTTCCCCTCGGCCGCAGGCAAAATGAGTCTCCTGCTCTAATTTCATTGTGTTTAGCCACTGCACAAACTCTAAAGCTCCCTGAAATGGGAAGGAAGTAATGTTTAAATTATACATGAGTGAACTGACTTACTCAGCCTGAAGTTTTGAGTTCCGTCCTTATAAATACAGGGCTGGAGCTATCAGTCTGTGCATCCATCCGTCTGCCTGGTGAAGATTGAATTAGCAGGAGCACAAATGCAGCTCCAGGACTATAAAAGCTTTGGCTTAAACCAGTGCAAACCATGTGGGGCAGATGCTGCTGCCACAGGGAACGTGGTGTGTTTGCCTGGGGTTATCTTGTCTGGTAGTCTGCCCTCAGTGATGAAGGGACCATTGCTGCAGGGTCCCTTCTGCCACTGGCAAGTGGTGTAGTCACTGTCCCTGGGAATACTAAAAGAGTGTGTGGATGTGACACCCGAGGACATGGTTTAGTTGTCAGCGTGGTGGTGCTGCTGGGTTGATGGTTGGAATTGATCTTGGAGGTTTTATCTAACCTTAGTGATTCTGTGATTCTAAAACTCAGTGTTTTGATAACATCTATCCACTCCCGACTGGGAAGGGCTTCAGACTGCTCCGCTGTCTGCCTCCTGCTCCTAATGAAGGGGTTTAGCTTCCTGTGGAAGGGATTTTGCAGAGCCTGTGAAATGCTGGTTCAATTCTCTGGTCGCTTCCTATGGGCACGGGCCCCGTGCTCCTTGGGGAGCCCAGTGCCGGAAAGTCGTAACCGCGCTCGCTGATGGCCTGGAGATCCCTTTTGCAGATGTTTCACCCAGGTCTCTCCTTCCACCTCTACTGAAATGAACAATCAAGCTGCAGAGCTGCCATGCCTGCCTGGGGCCCAGCAGCAAACCATCCTCCTTGACCCAGAAACAAGATGCTGGATTTTTGTAGGGGCTGCAATGGTTTTGTGGGGTGGAGATCTGCTGGCAGGGATCTGCCAGGTGGCCAGGGACTTGATCATCAGGCTGCATCCTCAGGGTGTGCTCTGTGACCAAACACAGCTCTGCCCTTGGTCCTTGGATGTGGCACCCAGCAAGTCTGAAATGTCTGCGGAGACATAAACAGAAAGAGGGAGAAGTCACGATTCTCTCCCTATTTGTTTGACCTAAATACACTGAAGTAACTGTACCCCCATGAAAGAGATAATTTCCTGATGCTGGAGAGCTCAACATCTGTTTCCTCCCATTTTTTTTCGGTGGTAGAACATGGTAACGGAAGAACTGGCGGGGTTTTCTTTCCTCTTTTTCTTTTGTATAGCAAGAGGCGCTGCATGCTTGGGCTAAATACGCTCTCCGAGAGCAGACAGGTTTCTCTCAAGGGTTATATGATCATTTGTTCTCTATTTTCTCTCCTTCCTGCCTCCCCCCACCCCTCCTGGAGAGGAGCGGATACAGCGAAGCCCAGGCAGGACTTCCTTAGCTCAGCCATGCCTTCTGGCAGGCTGCGCCGCGTGCCCTCTCCCCGTCACCCCCCTCCCCCGAGAAACAATGGCCAAAGGCTCCTTCTTGTTTGTTATTTTGGATCCTGCAGAGGAAGAGGCGAGTGGAAGATCGTGTCCCCGGGGGCCCTCGGTGCATTCCAGCTCCAGCGAGGCTGTCGGCGCCTGGGCTGCGCCGGCCCCGGGCCTTTCTCTCCAGCCGTGTGGTGCTGGGGGGACACAGGGCTTGGGAGCAAATGTAGCAGTGCTGGGAGGTGAGAGGAGGGGATGGACAGCCTTGGAGGGGTGTCTGGAGTCGCTGCTCCACAGTGAGTGTGAATCCTGTCCTTGGAACGTCCAGCATGGCACAGGTTGTCGCAGTGCCAGGAGGAGCCGGCTATTCGGACATTGTTTGAACCCCCCAGCTTCTCCTTTGCACATGGGGTGCAGTGAGCCTCAGACCCTCTATCTCTGACTCCAGAACTCTCCAGGATGACCTTTGGTCTCTCCAGGTGTGTTCAGCCAGCGGCTCTGTGGTGGAGAGCCTGTTTCTGGCACGTGATCCGGTCTAGGCTGCCCCAAAGGCAACCCCACCACCAATTTCCTCTTTGTTCCCTTTAGAGGTTTATTGTTTCTCAGGGCCCCAGTCAAAGTAGTCCTTTCGGGTCACTTGATAGAAGGGATTTACCATTTGCCTGGAACCTGGAATATGTGTGCTCCAGGATCCCAGGACACTAAGGGATCCTGGAATTACAGAATGGTTTGGGTTAGAAGGAGCCTTTGAAATCATCTTGTTCCACCCTCTGCCATGGGCAGGGACACCTTCCACTATCCCAGGTTGCTCCAAGCCCAGTCCAGCCTGGCCTTGGAAATTTCCAGGGATCCAGGGGCAGCCACAGCTGCTCTGGGCAGCCTCTGCCAGTGCCCTCCTGGTGCTTCAGAGTGCTAAATACATTTTAAAAAAAAGTTACTTCTGCTTGTTGCCCAAAGCCTGCAATGATCTGAAGAAGATTTCAGGGATTGAGTGGTGCCTGCCTGGCAAACAGCCTGAACTGTGTGCTGTTAAATGAGCAGTTTCTTTCCATCATTGAGATCTCTTGAGAAAACTCAGCCTGGATCAGACCTTTCCTAACTGATGCTTCCTTTCTAGCAGGTCTTGCTACCCTGCTGCCTTTGGACCTGGTGTCGTGGTTTAACCTGGTTTAACAGCCTGGTTTTGCTGTGCTTGTGGATCACCTGTGTAGGGCAGCTCAGCAGCAGGGGTTGCTCATGGAGAGAGTCACTCCCTGAGGGGTGGCTTGTGACAGCCCTCATTGCCTGGGCTTGATTCAGTGTCCTTTAGGTCTATGAGAACTGTCAACTTCAGTGGGTGTTGGTGTTCCCTGGGCCCGTGCTGTTATTTCTGCTGGCTGTCTGCTAAATCACACTGAAAAGGAGCAAAATTGCTTTTACTCCCACCTGTATCGTGCAGGAAGAGCCTGTTGCCAAGGGAATGTTGTGCAATCATGAGTGAGATACAGAGCACCTATTTCTTTCTTAGAGATTGGGATAACACAAAAAATATGGAAAGAATTTGGAGGGGGAATCATGGCTGTAGATGCAGATGTTTGTGTAACACACCTGGTGCCCTTGGCTGGGGATTTTATTAATCTCAGTTTATTCATCCCCCTCAGTGACCTGGAAAAGGAAAGTGAGTTTTTAGAATGAAGAGCTGCTGCTTTTGTGATGAGAAGAGCAGGGTAAGGCAGGGACCCACACAGCCCCTGTTCACTGGAGCTGTTGGCAGTGTTTGGTTGATAGCTGGAGTTCTATAAAACCATCTTCCCCTCCAGGTGAGACTCTGTATTTTGGAGAGCAAACACATGAGCCTTTGGTCTCCAAAGCTGGCTGAGCCACCTTCCTTGGGCTCAGGTAATCTGAGGGCAGTGGAAGAGGCAGAAGGTAATTGTGTTTTCTATGGTTAAAGCCCTGCTTTAAGGGATGGTAGTCCCAGCTCAGCTGCTGGGTGGTAACTTGCTACGACTTGACATCTGCAACTGCAGCTCAAGGAGGGGAAAAATAAACATGTGGTTGACAAGTGGTGTAGTTTTCTGACTAATAGCTGTTCCCAGCATGTTACTTCAAAACCTCTTTCCCCTACACCCCAGAAAGGTGAGCACTGGTTCATCAGACACTCTCAGGGCTGCTCTCCTCCATACTCAAATTTTATTTTGTCATGATGGGCCTAAATGCCCCCAAGGCCATGTGATTTGGTTGGTGAGGCCACCTTTGCCTTGCTTGGCTGATGGAAAGCACAGGTTTCCCTTGGGCAGCTGCTGCAGGTGTTGGCACAGTGTCAGATGGGCAGCTCCAGCAGGCAGTGGAGCGTAGCAGATTTTAGCTCCTGCTCAGGGAGGACAGGGAAGCTGGCTGGGATTTGCCTTGATGGTGGGAGGCTTTGCTCTGGGTGAGGCAGTGCCAGTTCTGGGGCTGGAGCTGGCTCAGGGGCAGTGCTGGGGCTGTTGGGCACTGAGGAAAGCTGTGCTGGGAGCTGGCTCCTGCCAGGGTCAGCTTGTGGCTTCAGTGTGTGCAGTCCTGCAGGTGTGACTGGGGGGAATTCAAACACCAACAAGGTGGTTTTGAAGATGAGGAGAGGTTCAGGTGAGGCTGTACTGGAAGGGGAGATGGAGAGGAGGAACCAAACTCTGGTCACAGAATGGGTCTCCTCTCTGCTTGGAGTGCTCAGGTCTGGCTTCATGGTGGCAGCTCTAATTTACATCTGCTTTAAAGCTGCTTAAAAAAATAAATAACACAACCCCCTCATATTTAATCTTAAAGCCACCCATGTGCCCTGTGATTCTGGATTCTGTTGCTTCTCAGAGGAGGGCTGTGCAGGATCTGTCCCTTGTTATGGGCTCTCTTTTGCCTGCTGCATGAGGAACAGCCTGTCTCCTCTGTGCTAGCATCCCTCCAAAGACTTCACAGGCAAGCCTCTTCCCTTTGAATCTTCTTTCCTCATGTAGGATCCACCCAGCCAAAAACAATAAAGCATAAAACTGGAAAGAGAAAACAAACAAAAAAAAGAGGACCATTTGTGATTTCTGTCTTTTGCTGCCAGTTGGCTGCACAACTTGAAACGACTGAAGTGCTCTTTTTTTTCCCCCGCTCCTTCCAACCCATTCCAATGTGTTAATCTTTAAGTTGCAGTAGGAATGTCTGGGAATAACTCACATCCCAAAGTGACAGCCTGAGAAATGAGAAGCTGGTCTCCTCCTCAGGCACCAGATGGAGGAACTGTCCCACTCAACCCTTGATTTTTTTGGGAACAAAAGCTTCTGTGGTCTCTGCAGAGACCCATGACAACACATCTCCTGCACAAATTTCTGCTACAGGGTTTAAATGGAGGCAAAGTGGTACTGAGGCCCCAAAAGTGCCTGGGGAAGGAGGTTCTGTCTAAAAGCCTCCGTGGTGGTGGGTACAAGAGGCTGAGTCAAGAGATGGCTAAAGCAGAGCAGGGCAGCGTGTGGAGCACCATCACTGTGCTTGGGCTGGGGAACTTTGGGGTGTAGCTGGAGGTCCCCACTGTGGAGCTGTGTGACTGCATGAGCTGTGTTTGGCAGGGTGTGGCTGGGCTGGGGAACTGCAGGGTGCATTGTGTAGGGGACATTTGGGGTGTATAATTTTAGAGTGTGTTTAGCTGTATCCAGTGATGCTGTGTACCTGTGGGGTGTATTTGGCAGGGTACATTTAGGATGTGTAGTTGTGGGGTGTATTTGGCTGTATCCCATCAGGATGTGTGACTGTGGGGTGTATTTGCTAGGGTACATTTAGGTTGTGCAACTGTGGGTTGTATTTGGCAGCACACATTTAAAATATGTAATTGTAGGGCATGTTTAGCTGTATCCAGAGATGCTGTGTAGCTGGGGTCTGTTTGGCAGTGCACATTTAGGCTGTGTGAGTGTGGGGTGTATTTGGCTGTATCCCATCAGGATGTGTAACTGGGGGATGTATTTGCTAGGGTACATTTAGATTGTGCAGCTGTGAGTTGTATTTGGCAGTGCACATTTAAAATGTGTAATTGTAGGGCGTGTTTGGCTGTATCCAGAGATGCTGTGTGACTGGGGTCTGTTTGGCAGTGCACATTTAGGCTGTGTGAGTGTGGGGTGTATTTGGCTGTATCCCATCAGGATGTGTCACTGTGGGGTGTTTTTGGCACAGCCGGTGCCACCAGCGGCTCCACCACAGCCCAGAGCGGCGCCCGCAGCAGCGCTGGCAGCACCTCACACGGTTAATAATGGGCAAAAACGGCCAGGAGGAGTGATGGGAGGATAAAAAAAGGTGAGAAGCGGCTCTGTGAGCCCTGAGGTTGGTGAAGGTGGTGAGGATGAGGTGTTGGAACAGGGGGATGATCCCTGGCAGGAATTGCGGCCTGTGCAGGCCCCACACAGGAGCAGGTTCCTCTCACGGCAATGGGACCCGTGATGGCTCCACAAGGCAGGAGTGGGATCTCTGGAGGCTCCACACAAGAGCAGGGGGATGTTCCTGGTAGGAGTTGTAGCCTGTGGAGCTGATTCCTGGCAGGAATTGTAACCAGTGGAGGCCCCACACAGGAGCAGGTTCTCCTGACAGGAGCCATGGCCTGTGAAGGCCTCATGGGAGCCTGGGAGAAGTACGAGAAGGAAGGACAACTATTATGTCCCAGCCATACCTCTCCCAGTTCCCAATCCTTCTGTACCCCTTGGGGGGAGGTAGATCCCTCAGAAGATGGGGAAGCTGAGCCATGGTGGGAGGGGGTAAGACATTGTGTTAATTTTATCTTTGTTTCTCATTATACAGATCAGTTGGTGACAAATCAAATTGACAGTGATTGGAAAGGGCTCACCGTATTTTTGTAGCAGCCCATCAGCTTTTTCAATCTTATTTACCCCCCTTGCCTCAGCTGGGCAGCACAGTGAGTGGACATCTGGCAGCCCACCACAGCAGCAAACACTAATTTCTACTACCCTAAGCACAGCTGGTGCCAAAAATGCTTGGCACAACCGCTGTGGCAGGGCTCAGGGAAAGCCAGATGACTGTTGTCCATAAAAAAGAGGGATGCTGGTTGTTTCTGTTGGCTGTGCTCTGCTTTCGTGGTGCCTCTGCCATCCGTGGGGGTCTCATGGGTTGTCCCTTGTTGATGACAAGGTGGAAACAGACTTATCTGACTGAATTCAAGGGTCATGAGATGCCCAGGGCAGTAGCTGCTGCATTAATAACCTTAGCTTTAACAGCAGTAGCAAGTTGAAATGTTTTTAGTGGCTATGGGGACTGTTCACAGTGCTAGTGTGGCTCTCCTGCTGCCTGGGGGACAGTGAAGACTTTCTCCATTGTCAAACCCATGTCTTGGAGGCTCACTATTTCTTCTTTCTTGCTTCTAAGAGTAGGATTGGAAATTGAGGGAATTTAACCCCATTGAGTGCCTGGCATGTAGTTCTGCTTTCTAGACAGCAAACCCAGGCCCAGCAGATCCAGCCCCAGGAAGCTGTAATATCGAGACAGGGCAGATGGATCCCAGTGGAAGGGAAGCTTTAGGAGCTGAGTGGGAGTTGACACAGCTGGTTCAGAGTGGCTTCCATTGCTGCTCTGAATGGGGGAACTGTGTTTTTAATCCTGTCCACTGGAACTCACTTGAGGGGAACATGTTTTTGGTAGCATTGTGTGATGGCCAAGCAGCTTTCATTGAGCAGACTGGTGCCAGGAGGGATTCCTGTGCTGATGCCTTCGCTACTGTACCAAAAACCTGGCTGGGATATTCCATGAGTTTTCTGATGTTGTAGTATTTTGGAGTTGCATTGCTTCCAGGAAAAGGCTCATCCTGACTTTTCTTTGAATGGCTGCCTGGAGAGACTGAGCTATTGGGAGCATGGTGCCATTTTCTGGCAGATGGGGATGGTGGAGATGACAGTGACATGTGCAGGGACACTCACTGGAATTTCCTCTCTCCTCTCTGCTATGGACTTTGATGCATTTAAAGTCTCCACAACTTGCAAAATGAAGACGTGATTCATAGGATTCTGAGCATACTTTGTGGTAAGTTTATTAGTGCAGGAAGTTTATTTGTGGTCACTAAATGTTCAGTCATTTAAATCAGATTTAAGTAGCTTTAAAATTTATATGGTTTGGAAGCAAAATTTCAGCTTCCCTGGAATCAATGGGGAAAACCACCACAGCCATTGGGAAAGGGTTTGACTTGTGATGCTTTAAGAAATGTGTCTTCTAAAAGCTTTCTGCTACTAATTGCATTCCTTTGTTCTTTTCCCTTAAAGTCTTGTGAAGAAAGCAATCTGAGGACCATGCATCCGTGACCCCTGGAACCAGCCTGTGAGCCAGGGCGATGGAAATTCTAGAGGGCCGCCAGCGTGCTGCTTCCATGAGCATTCCCAATGGATATGCCAACAGGATTTTCCAAGGAAACATGGAGGGAGGGAGCACCGATGCCTTGGAGGTCTGTGGTGCTGAGCACTGCGCCTCTGGGGATGCAGTCCCCAGTGAGCAGGAGGAAACACCCAGGTATAAGAAGACAACCAAGGGCAGCCGGATCTGGAACTTTGTCAGACGAAGGAAAGGACTCTCTACGAACAAAGACAGACCCCAGTCCATGATTCTGCTGGGAGCTGCCTCTGAGGTCTCAGAATTAAAAAAGCCATCCTTCATGGACAGGGTACGCTCGTCAAGAAAGGGCAGATCTTCTAGGACACCCAAGAACGCGGATTTGAGAGCATCCAGAGTGCAGGATGCGTGTGACCCTGAGGAGGACCTGCACTGCAGCGGGCAGAGAGCTGTCTACAGGGTCAAGAAGCTGGGTGATGGCCGCAGGCCCTCCCGCCACTCCTACGCGGGGTACATCGAGGATTTGGACTCTTCTTTTGAGGACATAGAGCTGAACATCAGCATTCCTGAACTTCCTGATGCCACTGAAAGTAAATGTCTCAGGGATATCAGTGGCAGATTACACGGTGAGGATAATGATGGTAACTGCCACAGAACACCAGCCAGGAAGAGCGAGTCTTTGAATTTTGAACACGTTAAGAGTCCTGCAGTTACAGAAGGGGACAATCAAAAGAGGTGTGCTGTGCTCCCACAGGAGAGCAGGAGAGGAAGGAGCTCTGATGTCTGGAGCTATCTGAAAGGAATTTCATTAGCTAGCAAAGATAATTCAAAGCTCCCAGATCAAAGGGCTGAAACCAATTTCCAGAACTTAGAAAATACAACTGATCATTATGCTTCTTACTTTGACTTTGATACAAGATGTGAGGAGAATCTCAGCCAGCGGAAAAAATCAAACGGTGCTGCCAAAGCCACTCACTTTGGGGGTGTTGTGAGGTTCTTAACCAGCGTGGCTGAGGCAGCTCGGCGGCTGCGAGGCTCCTCCAGGGCCTTTTCCCCCGATGAGAAGAGGCCCCAGCGCAGTTTCCGGGGCCGCAGGCAGGGTGTTGCCTCCCCCAAAGAGGGCCTGGTTATCGAGAATGAGAGCGCCAGGGCCTTGTGCACGGTGGGAGCCTGTCTGCAGTCCCCGGATTCAGGCACCTGGGAGAACCTGAGCTTCGAGAGTTTGGCGGGGAAGGAGCCCCTGCAGCACTGCAGAACCACAGATGGGCTGAAAGGCCTTGGTTCCTCTGGCCTGGACAGTGGCAGTGACAGGCTTAATGAAACCTCAGTTTCTCCCTTTGGGCCAGAACCATCCATGTCCCAGCTGGCAGAGCTTGCAGAGGGCCCTTTCACTGAGCTGAACAGCAAAGACCCCTCTGAGGATCTGGTTGAACCTCCACAGACGACTCTGGCTGAACCGATTCAGGACTTGGGCACAACTCCAGAGAAGACCCAAGTCATGGCCAGGGACCTGCCACCTTCTCATGATCTTCCTGTGAATAGTCTGGATACTGTGGACCTGGGCTGTTCTCCAGCTGCCAGTGGGGACATTTCTGCAGTAACTGAAGTGCAGACCCACCTCCCACAAGCATTGCCAACTGAACTTGATTCTGGGGATGTGACTTGTGCCCCAGTGGTTGCTAAAGACATGGATCTTTCTCCAGCAGTTGCTCAGGAGCTTTCAGAGACAGAACTGGATAATCAGGACTTGAGAAATCCTGAGCTGCCTTTGCAAAACTTGTCTGGAGATGAGCTGGAGTTTCAGGACACTGTCAGTACCCTGGAGAAGGTGGTGGGCAGGGACCTGCCACCTTCTCTTAATCTTCCTGTCAATAATCTGGATGCTGCAGATCTGGGCTGTTCTCCAGTTGCTGATGGTGCCTTTCCTGCAGTGACTGAAGCTCAGACCCACCTTCCACAGACATCACTGACTAAACTTGATACTGAGGACGTGCCTTGTGCCCCAGTGATTGCTAAAGACATAGATCCATCTCCAGCTGTGGCTCAGGAAATTTCAAGGACAGAACTGGATAATCAGGGCTTGAGAAATCCTGAGCTGCCTTTGCAGGACTTGTCGGGAGGTGAGCTGGGAATTCAGGACTCGGGCAGTGCTCCAGAGGCATCACAGGCTGTGGGCAGGGATGTGCCACCTTCTCCTGGTCTTCCTGTGAATGAGCTGGGTACTGTGGACTTGGACCATTCCCCAGCTGCCCGTGGTCACTCCTCTGCAGCACATGAGGCTCTGATCCACCTTCCCCAGGCAGCTCTGACTGAGGAGATCCAAGACACTGCCAGCACTCTGGAGAAGAGTCAGGCCATGGGCAGGGACCTGCCACCTTCTCACCACATTCCTGAGAATATTCTGGATGCTGCGGACATGGGCTGTTCCGCAGTTGCCGACGTGGACTTTTCTGTAGTGACTTTTTTGAAGTGTTCCACAGTGAAAAGGCAGGGCTTGGAGCAGCCTTTCAATGGAGGCCGCATTAAAAAGCGGGGAACCACTTCATTTGTGGAACAAAACTCTGTGGAGGTCATGGACAGAGTGGAAGAGTTTGACTGCAGCACGGAGTGCAGGCCCTTCCAAGTGCACGTCTCCAGGATTGTCTCTTCTGGACGCCTCAAAAATGGAAAGGTAGGAGCAGCTTTGTAAGGTTTGCAGTAAGACCACGCTGTTGTACATCTCAAAAAGCTGGTTTGCACTTGAAATCACTGTTTTACATCCCTCACTGGGATTTCCACCTAAGGAGGTTGTTCTGTGAATGGTGGCAGCAGGCACAGCTTTTAGATCAGTCTGAGTCTGAGCTCTTAAACCTCCAGAACTGCTTCTCCTATGACCCTTCGTGTGAATCAGTGTCTCTTGAAGAGGGTGTAGCAGTTCATGTATTCCTAGACACTGCCTTTAGTTTTTTTCCTTTCTGCATTTAGGTTCATTTATAGACGCTCCTAAGAAGAAGGGTTTTAGCAAATTGAGAGTTTTTAAGTGTGCTGTGAGCAAACAGAATTCAGCAGTTGCACTTTGGCCTCTCTGTTTTCTCACCTAAAATAGTTGTAGGAATGAGGGGGTGGGTGATGAATGAGAGGTGGGCAATGCTAGTGGCTCCATCCAAGGCAGGATGTTCCTGTCTGGTACAAGCAAGTCTTTCAAAGACTTAAAATCCTCAAAACATTTAAGTGGACGTTGCATTTTGGACTAGGTTCTGGGTGTTACAAATCTGTCTTGTCCAGTTTATTGCTATGAAACCTCAGAAGTCCTGTGGAGCCAGTGTGAAGCCCAGCTTTAAGGTTCTTTTGGGTACCTGCTGGTTAGGTGAGGCTGGAATGAGGATGACTTCTTTTTTTCAAGGTGTCAGGTAGAAAAATAGGTTGATTTGTGAAGAAACTTTCTCTTTTCCTCTTGGGTTTGGAGAGACTAGAGATATTCCAGAGGTGGTGACACCATTGTCTGTTGGAAAAGGGGTCACAGTAACTTCTGAGCCAAGAGGGGAAGTGTTTGAAAATTGGCAGCAGATTAGAAATGCTGGGGGGAAAAAAATCTGAACTTCTGACTTGTAGCTAAAACAGGCAGCAGTATTGTTAGTTATTCCTGGTTTTGTTTTTCTACTGTTTTGTGTAATGCAAAGAGTTACAGAAGCTCTCTGTGTAATCCTGGGCCCTCCAGAGGAGTGAGTAGTGGTTGGTCACTTCTTGGGGTTTCTGGAAGAAACATTTTTAGGAGGAGCTTGAGAGGGCTGTGGTGGCTTATCCCTTCACAGGGGCCAAGCTGAAACTATTCTGGGCAGGAGCAGGCTGAGAGAGGCACGAAAGGATGGAGTGGAGCAGAGGGAAATACCAGCACTCCTGTGCCAGAGCAGCCACATCCCTGCTGGGAGGGCAGGGGCTGCCTGTCTGATCCCAGCGCTCTCAGGGCACGGTCTCAGTGCTTTCCCAGCTCAGCTGTGTGAACAGAAGATGCCCTAAGTCCCAGCTCAGCTGTTGCAGCTTACTAACATGAGCAAGAAACTTAAATATGGTGCTTGAGATAACTGGGCAGGAAACCTCCCCCGAGTTCCCGTGGAGCGTGGCGATAGCACACGGCCTTGGGGCTGCTGCGGTTTGCTCCGGCAGGGAGGGCTGGCTGGAGGAGCTGCAGCAAGGTGAGACAGCCCCACCTGCCCTGTGGACACCTCCTACACCCCAGGAACTCCTGCTGCACGCTTGGAAACGCACAGTCATCTGGTGGTGGCACCAAAGCCAGAGTAAAGGGAGGCTGAAGAAGGGATCTTCTGGCCAGGAAGAGCCCTGCAGACTCTGCCAGCAGCAACAAATGACCTGAGATACCCCAGGGATTTGCTCGCCTATCTCCCATCAGGGAGCGGCACTCGGAAACACTTTACCAAAAATAAACATGGAAGAGGAGTAACTTCAGCCTGAGTGTGACAGTAGCAGCAACCTCCAGCCTGTTATTGTTTTAGGGCTCAATCCATCTCTTTGCTGGCACCTGTTCCTCAGAACGGTTGCTGGTCCTGCTGCCTCCACTCCAGGCTGCTCTGATTAACTGTAGGAGTTGTATTTCAAGGGAAGTGCTCAACCACAGGCAGGGAGAAGGTGCTGCCAGGATGGGATGGCTTGGCCAGGCCAGCTGCTCTGAGCAAGTTTCCCAGCAGTTTTACAGTGTGTGAACAGAGTAGGGCAGAAAGCATTTCTCAAACAACTTAAATGTTGCCCCCCAAAAAGCATAAAACTGCCTGTTCCCACTGAGGCTCCTGTGGGGAGATGGTGTGAGAAACTGAGGCTGGTGTAGCACAAGAGATGCTGGAGAGGAACTTAGGGGATCTGTACATTGGTTCTGCCACTGAGTAAATCTGTTTAGTTGTATCTGCAATTAATGCCCCTAGTTTTTACTTTCCTGGTCTTGCCTTTTAAAATTCTGATGTCTTTGGGCAGGAGCTGAGTGATATTATGGGCAGGTCATTTGGTAGGATTTGATCCTGGTGCTTTAAAGGAAATAGCATTGCAGCAGCATTTAATAAAAGCAGATGCAGAAAAGTAGAAAAGCACATCCCTGATAGTTGCTTTCAGACTCGATCTCAAATTCTCATCTGTTCTGGGAAGTTGTGAAACAGTGGAGAAAAAAATGTTTAGAGGAATTGGAAGAACAGTAACGGTCAAAACAAATTGTTTTGAATCACAGTGCCATCCTTATCCTGAGGTATGAGAAATGGAGTGAAAGATGACGTGGAGGTTTCACTAGTTTCTAGACAGTTTCCATTTTTCATGTCTCCACTGAAGTGAATTATCCTCCTCTAACCTCTAAAAACACCACAGCACCCCAACAGGGAAACTGCTGCTGCAGGAAGTCATGCATAGCCCCAGGAGTTGTCTTTGAGCATTTCCAGTAGCCTGAGGTGATGTTTAGATGGAAAACAGCTTTGATATAATGCATTTTGCAATTCCAGCCTTCCATCAGGGTTCCAAACTGGCTGGTGTGTCCATGGACAGGGTTTGTGGGTGATTTGTTACCTCCTTTGGAGTGACATGAGGAAAGGTTGCAAAAAAGGCATCCAAATTCATATTTCAGGTATCAGTGTGGAGTTTTTAGGACCCAGAAACAAGTGTCAGGTTTATTTCTGGCAGAGAGATCTGCCGTAGGGTGAGGTCCCTGCTCGTCCCAGGGCCAGACCGGGAAAATCTGGGAGTCTCTGGGCTGGTGTCACCCTCGCAGTGACAGAGCAGAGGGCTTTCACCGCAGGCTTTCTGTGCCCTCTGCTGGCTTGTTTGGGAAATAAGAGGTTATTTTGGTGAACAGAAAGCCTGATCTTTTTCCTTGGGGTTCAGAATTTTATCTCCAAAGGGTTTGCAGACTGCAGCTTCCTTCTGGCTGTTGTGGCTGTGCATAGACCCTAATTGGGTTTGTGAGGATGTTCTCAGGGGGAATTAGGATTGCCAGAAGTGTGAAAATGAGATTTCTACAGGCTTGTCAGCCTTGGCAGAAGCTGTGTGTCCCATAGGATGAGGGGCCAGGCTGCTGGGATGCTGTGCTTGCTTTCAGGGCTCTGTAAGGGACTGTGTGCTCAAACTCCTGCATCGCTGCAGATGTTTCTCCAGAGCAGCTGTTGAGGTTGTTCCTCTGAGTCCTGGACTCGGGATCCAGACTGTCCCAGTGCCACAAAGGCTGTCCCTGGTGCAGGGTGTGCTGCTGCTCCAGGTGGCCCACGTGGCTCTGGGTGCTGTCGGGGCATGAGGAGGTTTTTGGGATCTGCTCCATGGGGGAAAGCGGGAGCCTCTCCCTGCGGTGGGTCCGACTGGAAGCGCAGGATTACTGATTTGCCTGAGTGTGCACATGCCAGGGAATGGGTTTGCAGATCTGCCTGATAGCTGGGGCACAGCTCAGATCCTCCCACTGCTTTGGGGTTTGGCTTCAGTGCAGCTCCAAGTGCCTTTCCACAAGAGGAAGATCCAGCAGACTTCCCTTTTCTGTGTTTGCTGAGAGATTGCAGGTGATGCCCAAAGTGAATTTTAACTTGAGATTGGTTTGTTGTGGGAGCAGCTGCAGAGATAGGATTGCTCAGTGGATTTATCCCTTCCCTCCCACTGCTGAGTGACACTGACCAGGATATGGTATCTGTGAGAGTTGATCTTCAGAGCTTTCTTCATCTCCTGGTTATTCAGCTCTGGGTTGTGTCTCAGCCTGCTATAATAACAAAAGGCTTTATAGTCCTTCCAAATTAAGAAATAGTACTTTACTTTCTAAATCCTGCTGTTGCCAGAAGAGTGCTGTATTCCTGTCTGCAGCGAAGTGCAATTTACTTGCAGAATGAATATTTTGGGTATTTATGGCTTTTAAAATGGTTGTGTCTGACAATCATTTTATTTTTAGAGGAGACAAAACCTCTAAAGCCTATCTGCAAGCTGTTCAGATTCTTTTATTCATAATAACCAGGAGGTGCTAGCAAAATCTTTGAATTAAAGCCTATATTTAGTGCTGTCTGTAGTGGGGTAGGGTTTTTTGGGAAACATATTTTTAACATCGTCAGGGAAAGGCAGGTTGAGTTTGCAAAGCTGATAGGCTTTGCATGTATATAGAACCAGCCATGGAACACAAGGATAATTCAGATTTCCATGTGTTTTCTTTAAACACACGGCGTGTCTTTCCTTTATCCCATTCCCAGCCTGAAAAGTTAAAACAGGGCATCAGAGTAGGGATGGGAAGGGGAACCTCTGGGCCTTATGCTAAGGGGACTCTGTGTCCAAAATTCCCTGGATGGAAGGTGGAAGGTTTGTTTTGGATTTTACCTCCTCCCAGCTGTTTTGCAGCCGAGAGAAGTGTACTGGTTCACTGGGTACGATGCTGGTGCTGGGAGATGGAGCCTTAATTCATCCACAGTTTTCCTATGGAGTAATTACAGCCTGTCTGCTTTGTTCTTCATCTGTAAATGAAAATAACAACACATCAGTGAAAATGAACTGCTGGGGTCTTGAGGATGGATCCACCAAACCATCCCAGGCACCCAGTTATTAGCAGGCTCCTGGAAGTGTGACAGATGTGTCTGTGATTGAGCCTAGACACCTCCCAGAGAGGAACACCTCTTGTATGCTTCCCTTGACCTTTGTCAAATGATTTTCCTTCTGATTTCTTGACTCGATTATACACAAGACTTCCACGGTGTCACATGTCACAGAGAATAAAATGAAAAGTAGGAGTTTGGATTGTGATGTTTTAAAAAGAACATTCCATTCTGCAAAATGTCATGGTACAGTTGTCATTTTCAGGAGCTTTTCCTCCTGGAATAGAATAATAAAAGGTGGAGTGAGAAAAACGCCAACATTTTTCTCCACTTACCTGTAAATGCCAACTCTTTGGATTAGTGTTACCAAGCATTAAGGTACAGCTGAGGTATTTGACCATTTTATGGGTGCTTCAGCCAATTGCAACTTGTTCAATTCAAGTGAATATTTTGTAGGCTATAGATGCAAGGACGTGTCTGCCTAGCTTGTCATCAGTGAGCTGCCAGCCCGTTTGGCTGCTCTTTGCTGGCCCTTGGAAGCTGCCAGCCCTTGGTGGTATGGGGTCCTCAGCACCAGCTCATTCCCTCCCTTGTGTGCTCCTGCTGGCACTTGGGAATGGGAGAGCAGCCTCACCCCCAAAACGCAGAGCAGCAGGTGGGTCTCCATCAGGAGTACTCCCAGAAGTTCCTGGGACACTCAGTGCCACTGGAAGTGTTGGGCTCAAAGCTGTACAAGGGCTGAGCCCCCTGCAATAGGGGGCTGCACTGGGGGCTGCACAGCAGGGCCAGCAGGCAGTGACCCTGCAGTCAGAAATGCACCGGGTGCAGATTGCAGCAAGCTGTGCGGCGCTGTCTTGGATCCGTGTGTTATTGTACATCCTGTGGTTGCTTTGCCTGAAATTCGACTGCTGTTGGTAAAATTCTTCTGTGCCCTTCTCTTGGCAGCCAACATCCCATCCTGCAGAGCCGTCCCCGCAAGCAGAGCCCTTCAAGGCGCTGGTGGAGCGCTGCCGCTCCGAGCCCCTCTCGCAGAGCACCCCCATGGGGCTGGACCAGCTGGGAGGGCGCATGCAGCACCTGCTCCGCAGACGTGGTGAGTGCCTCTTCTCTCCAGCTTCGCTTCTTTGGGTGCCACCCGTGCTGCAGAGCCAGCCAAGGGCAGCAGGGCTGGAAAAAGCAGGAATGTGGTTTGCATCTGTGCTGGTTACATCCCTGGCACCAGGTGAGGGAGCTCCGAGAGCCGCGTGCTGAGGAGTTTCTTGCTGGCTAATAGGATCTTCTTGTGTACAGTGTGTTTATGAAATAAGGCTATTTTCTCTCTTTAATGTCTCTGAACACAGTCCCCATAATCTGGTTATGAGAGGATGAACGGGGTAGGCACGTGAGGTGTAAAAGCTGTTCAGCAGCTGCTGTGTGAGTTTATATTTGGTGGTTTTCTCTTGAATTTCTGTCCTCTAAGAATCCTCTGTGGTGAGTACTCACCGTTTGGAGGTGGTGAGTGATGATGGATACTGAGATCACAACTCAAGTCTGATGTTTGTTTGGAAACACAAGAAGTGAGGGGTTTATTCCTCTGTGCTTGGGTACTTTTCATGATGAAGGAGGGGATCTCATGAGCCAAAGACTGGGGTGACCTCTCTGCATTTGTCCTGCTCACAGTGACACCAGAGAGAGCGCCCTGGAATGTATTTGCTGGCAGGGTCTCGTGCTGGCAGGTAAATTGGCTGATGGCTGAATAGATGACATCATTTTCTGAACCTCCTAATTAAAAAGATTGATAATGAGAGAAAGGAAATGATTTCCTGAAGGGCCACTGCTGGCATGAAGAATGCTGTGATTTAGCGATGGGCAGGCAGGGAAGCGCTGCCAGATTGTGCTGGCATTGCTGGGAGCGCTCCGGGGATCCGGGCGGCTGATGGATGGTGGCAGCGCATCAGGGTTCAGAAGAACTGGGGAGGACAAGGCCAATTAGCTGCCTGTGCTGTTAATTGATGGCTCTGCTGCCGGGGTGCAGTGGTTCCCAGCGCAGGGGGGGTCACACACACCCCCTCAGAGTGAGCGTTCCCCGTTTGCACGCTGCTCCTTCCATCGCCTCCGGAGCCACGAGCAGCCTCCTGCTGTCATCGGCACCGTGCTGCAGCCTGGCTCTCCAAGAGTCTCCAAAGTGAAACGTGGGCTGCTAAAAATAGCAGCAGGCTGCCTGCATCAGCACTGAGGAAATAGGTCTCAGTGCAATCTCTCTCCCAGCAACGCTGGAAGAAAATCAGGATGGCCGCCCAGGCAGCCTGCAGCAGCATCCCAGCCCTGCTGCGCTCTGGCCTGGGCAGGGCAGAGCCCCCATCTCTTTGGTTTGGGGAGCTCCACTCTCCCAAAGCCTGGAAGCATTATTTATTGTGGTCTCAAACCCCTCAGGACTGACACAGTCTGAAACCTCTGCCTGGTTAGAGGTACGTCAGGGGATAGAAATAGAGCATTGTGCATCTTTTAGGGAAGGATTCCAGAATGTGGCTGTTTCCTGTAGATCCTTGCTCCATGACTGGGGTGAGGAACCTCCAGGTGCTGGAAGCACTTGTGGGGATGCATGTGCCATGTATGTGCACTGCCTGGATCACATGTACCTGTGCTGGCAGCTGCTGTGGGGGCACCTGTGGTGCTCAGCTCTGTTTCCTTCCCTCCAGGCCAGGGGATGTGAAGAACCTGATGGAAGAAGGGGTTAAAATCTAAGCTTGTCAAATGTAAGAGGGAAAACTCTGGTCTCAAACAGAATGGCAGCTTCACCCCAAAAAGAGAGGGATAGGATGTGGAGCTGAAAATTTTGGTTGACTGGAAAAGTCGAGCTCATTTGCCTCTTTTTCACGAGCTGCTTTATACGTGGGTAGTGCCATTTCCAAGGCCAGGCTGGGGTCTGCTGTGAGTGGTGTTTGGTCACTCATTTGGTCACTCTAAGCTAGAGCAGAACTGCATCTGTGAGGGATTGGCCTGAAATGCTGGGGGTGAGAACCAGCCCAGTTTCCTTAAAAAAACCAGCTTTTATGGACTTACCTGTTTTGTGTGTAAATTGGAGAAGCTGTTTCTTTTCCAAGGCCTGACATCCTGTGCACCACAGTGAGTGTGCAGCTGGGATTGCTGCAGGTGCTGCTGCTGGAGCAGTTGTGTCCCAGGGAGCTGCTGCCCTGTGCGTGCTGGTGCAGGTTGATGAGGATCTCCTGCTCCTGGAGCTCCTGGCAGAGCATCCTGGCTCCACACCCAGCTGGGCTGACCCCACCTCGGGATGTGGCTACCGGCTCTGCCTTTTTGTAGTATCCAAGCTGCACTATTTCTCTGGTATCCCAAGAGCACTGAATAAAGCACCTAAATATACTCTGTGCTCTCGTTTTCTAAAGGAGAGGTTGAATGAGTCTCTTGCAAACAATTTTGTTTCTTTCATTTAAAAGAACAGCCTCCGCCCCCAGCCTGAGCTAAAGCACAGCATTTATCTTTTGTCATTCGTTTTTTTTCTGTTCCCGTGGATTTTCTCCTGGCAGCTGAGAACGAACAGGCTTCAAAGACCCTGAAGGTGCGCGGGAACTGCAGGAACGGTGGCCGTCGATGGAACCTCTTCAAGCCTGGAGCTGAGAAGCTGCAGATCAGTCGGGTAAGGAGCTGTGTGTGGAGCTGTGCCTCTGCCTGCCTCAGGGCTGGGATTTGCCTGCTTTGGGCTTTGTGTTTATAACAACGTGCTTGACTAACAGCTTCCTCAATCTCTGAGTCCTTCAGCCACAGATGGGGTTTTTTTTCTTGGTTTGTTACTATTTTGTAGCAATAAAAGCTTAGGTGCACTGTCTTGTCCCCAAATCAGTGTCCCTTCAATGTGTAGCAGAGGCTTTTGGACTGTCACTGGGCCTCCTGTGCCCGTGGCTGAGTGTTCTTGCAGGTGGAGGGAACTGTGACGTTTCACATCGCCTTCAGATCTGCTCCATGGTTTTGATGGGTTTATTTTTTCTCCTTCCTTTTTTAGCCCTGTGTCCTTTGGGTTTGGTGCTGCTCCCAGCACCATTTTGGCGACAAATTCATGTCACTGCTTCTTTCCCAAAGTGTTTTGCAAATATAGGCACAATCCACTTGGTTCTTTTTTTGTGAATGATGCTTCTAGTGGGGGAAGTAAAAGCTGTTGTGGGCCTGGGGATGTTCATGTTTTTCTCTGGGCAAAATTTAGAAAAGATGGCAAAAATGGTGCAATTTGGTATGTTTCCTTGCTTGGGTGGTGGGTTGTTTTTTTGCTGTGCCCTGTGTTTGAAGTCTGGAGGCCTTGGTGATTCCATGGTCTTGTTTTGGATTTGTAGTGCTCATGAGTGTGGTTTCACTGGTATCCAGCAGATCCAGGTTATCCCAAACCCAGATTTCCCAGCTTGCAGTGTGATGCAGACAGAGCTTTCTACTGAATATAGCAGAAGAGGTTTAGCCCTTGTTGTTCCTCTAGGGCACGGGAACAAAGGATGATCTGGGAGCCAGGAATTTCCCTGCTGGAGTGGAGAGGGGAACAGACCTGCTGTTGTGTCTCTGTGGCTCTTTCCCTCCCCACTGCTGTCCTTCCTTACCAGACCTTTATTGTATTCCCTTCCCCTTTGATATTTGGTGAGCTGCCTTCCTGAAATGTGATTTCTACAGGGACCCTGGCCTCTGTGTGTGTTTTCCATCACAGGAGCAGTAAGCTGGCAGTGAGTGATGCTGACTTCTCCGTCCTCCTTGTGTTGGGTGTTGGTTTCCAGGGAACACATGCAGGGATGGACTGCTGGATCTATGGTCACTTGTGACTTTCTGGAATTCCATCTTGCATCACTTCTGTTTTCTTTGCTGAGTTTTTGTAGGCTGAGGTACAAAGGCAGAGGAAAGACAGACAAGGAGTTCAGCTCTTCATTTTCTCTTCCTTCCCTTTGGGTCTTACCCCGCTGCCAAGACATGAACTGCTTCTTTCAACTCAGGAAAGCTGTTCTGGTTTTAGACAAGCTGAACATCTAAAGCTTTGAACAAAGTTTTCCTGGAAGATAAAATAATCCAGATTCAATAAAGCTGTTTGTCCTTGGGGCTGGGATAAAGGCAGGTGACTGCAGAGCAGTGAAATATCCTGTTGTGCAGTGTGCAAGCCCTGCCTTGGAATGTCTCAGGTGTGTTATCCATTAGCTGTTTCTGTGTTCAGGATCTGGTACTGACCACTGCATGGATGTATTTGGTCCTTAATTAATCACTTTATTGCACCTTAATTAATCACTTTATTTATCCTTTAAGAGGAGCCTTTGCAGCTTTCATAGCCATCCTGAAGACCCTCCTGGGAGCCAAGGTACTGTTTTGACACAGAATTGCTCCTGAATTATCTGTGCCCTGAGCATCCTGATAAAACCAGGCTGTTTCAGATTGCAAACAGAGCCTGGATTGCATCAGAGACCCTTAGAGAAGCTGTGGAAAACAGAAAGCTCAGCAAACCAAAAACCCTGCTGAAGTTTGGGCAAGGTTAGCTAAGAAACTGCTTCTCCTGTGGTGATAGCTGGGTAGGATGGGGAGCTGGAAAGGGAAGTGAGCTGCTCGTGACCCCAGAGATCTGTGGGTGCTGTTTGGCTCAGACATGGCTGTGCCAAAGACTTGTGCACCACCAAGGGAGACAATTTGGTTTGGGGAGGCCTCTTCATAAAGCAGCTTGTTTTTAAATTATGGCAAACGGGCAGCTGTGAAACCTTTGCTGGGGTTTATAAATCAGAGGTGCTGTGCAGGTGCTGCAGGAGCAGGATATGGAAATGTGGCTCACAATAGCAGTGCTGGAAAGCTCATTTGTCACCTCTGCCCCAGGCTCAGTGAAGATCTACAGGGCTGCAAATCACCTCTTGGCCAGAAGGAAGTTTCTGCTCTGGAAGGATGTGTAAATTTGGGTGAGATTTGTGGGAATGGGTGTCTCTTGTCAGGTGCTTTCATTGACTGCTGACACAAGTCAGGTGGCAGAGCAATGCAGGAATCAGGGATTTATCCTTCCAAGCAAGAGTGTCTGAAATCTGGGCACAAGCTGGAGAAGTTTTTTATGGAGTGGATAAGGTCATTGTTCCCACTTCGTGGGTGGCAATAAGAACTGAAGCCCTGGTGGTACATGTGGAGCCATAGAATATCTTTTTTCTATTTCTCTCCTAATTTAAGAAGCAGGTAAAAATAAACAAGGTCAGACTTCTAAAGTTTTCAGTCTTTAATTTTTTTTTCCCCAGAGTACACACTTCAGCCTGGAGAAAACTCTGTGTTGAAGCAGTTTATGTGCAGAGCATTTTGGTTTAGCACTTAGGTCACTTAGAGACCTTGCTTTTATGGGAGCACTTTGACACAATCCAGAGCAACTTGCAGGAGACCTCAAGGTGCCCCCAGCTGCAGGCTTTGCTGCAGCAGAGATTGCACAGAGTGCCCTGAAAGGCTGCCCTGACAGGACCCTCAGCATCTCTCATGCCTCTGATTTCCCCTCAGGCAGGTCCTGCCAGCTGGGACGTGGCTGATCCTTGGGGCAAGGGGAGCAGTGAGTTCCTTTCTGCAGCCCCAGAGCGGTGCTGGGAGGTGTTTTATGGCCTGGATGTCAGAAGCAGAGGGTGACAGTCCCATCCTGACCCAAATCACTGGCCTCTGCTGCCCCTTGTGAGGAAACTTTTTGCTTCTTTTTAGCTGCCCAGTCAAAATCATCTCAGCTTTTTCCAGACAGATGCTCTGGGGATGTGCTCCAGGAGGAATCACAGAATCACTCAGTTGGAAGAGACCTTTAAGATCATCGAGTCCAACCCATGCCTTAACACCTCAACTAAACCATGGCACTGAGTGTCACATCCAATCTTTCTTTAAAAGAAAGGAGATTCAGCCCTTCCTAAAGCCTCTTCTCCATGTGTGCATGTCTGTTAATTCTCTCTGTCTTACCTGAGAGATTTAATTTCCAGCCATTCAAGATGACTGCAGCCATTCCTGTTCTCTGCTCCTTCCCTCCCTTCCTGCCCTGCTTGTGTACAAGGGACTAAAGCCCAAATTTATATGCTGGAGGAAGCCACTGTTAATTAGCTAGACTGGAAACTTTGCATGAGAGGAGCTTCTTTGACATCCCCTATACTAATAATAGGCAGGCCTGCTGTGCAGAGGTGTTGAATATTCACAAAAGCCACCCCCTCAGCCTGTCCTTTCTCCTCTGGAAGTCAGGAGCTCTTTCCAGAGGCTGGTGGGGGGTTGCCAGAGCGATGATGGTGGATGTGCCAGGCTGCAGCTCCCCAGAGCTAAATCCCCACTGGCTGTGTTTATGAGGAATAGGAAATTCAGGCAACGTGCAGCCTGCAGGAGAACAGAGTGAAGGGGAAGTTGATTTGGGTGGGAATGCTGCTTGATATTCAGGGCCAGCTCTCCTGCCTGCTATTTTTATCCCTCTCACAGAGTGCTGAGTGGGCACTTTGGGCAGAGGGGGGATTTTTTTTTCCCTTTGGCAAGTGTCCTGCCCCGTGTTCCTGTGTATTGGGCAGGAAGGGGGGCTGTGCTGGGGCTCCTGGGCTGCAGCAGCCTGGGATGTGAGTGGGGTGTGATCACAGTCGTTTTGGAGCCCCTGTGTCCCTGGGAACAGGCTGGGGGAAAAGCACAGTCCCGAGGCTTTCCTGGTGCTAATTAGTTTAAATATCAGTGTGCTGCTACAAGAGGTTTATGTGCAAGTATGGAGGGCTGCCAGGAAAACAAATCCTCATTGAATCTCTCTTCCCTCATCTTAAACATGGAGTATTTCTGCTGGCAGGGTATGTCTGAGCTGTATATTTTGGGGAGGGCTGCTTTGTGTCTTGATAAACCTATTATGTTACTCCACTTAGCAGTGCTCTGAAGTCTTTATGGAGTTTTTTGTGTTTTTTTTTTTTAATATTCAGCCATTTATAAATATTTTTTGCAAATTCTGAAAAACTCTGTCTGTGCGCTGTTGCTCAAATAAATCAAAATTGGCTTGGTCATTGGTGGGGGGAACAGGGATTGAGCTTCAGCATATTGCAGTGCTGTGATCCAGCCCCATCTGTCTGTGTGAGGAGTGCCCAGCCAGGGTCCCTGCAGCCCTGGCTGCAGCACTGCTGCCTTTTCAGCACCTGAGCTGTGTCTGATCTGCTGGGTTTGGGAGCTGGGCAGAGCACACAGAGCTGAGTGTGAACTCCAGGTCAGCCCTGAGCCTGTTTGCATCCCTCTCACATGACAGGGCCCTGCTCTGGGCTCACTCCCCAGGGACTGGCATGAGGAGCAGTGCAAAGCACACCTCAGGAAGGCTAGAACTAGAAATGAGTGGTAGTTCCAAATGTACCATGCTCTGAGTATTTAGAAAAACGTTCAGAAGTGCTGTGATTTTGTACAGAGCAGAGCTGGGGGGATAGAAGCCTTGGTGACTTGGATATTGCTCCAACAGTGCCATAACACAGGTGTCTCCCAGCACTCCTGGGGACAAACAGGGCTTCAGCAACTCTGAATCTTACAGGAAGGAGAGGCTTGAAATGACAAATGGTCACCTTTGAGTTGTGGGTTTGTGTCCTGGGTAGCACAAGAGAGATTTGAAGTTTGAAACTTCTCAGCTCTTCAGCAGTTATGTGTAAGTCTATATTAAGAAGAATCTCAGCTTCCACTTTGTGATGGTTTTTATGGTGCCATTGAACCTCGGGGTGTCTCTGTGCAGCTGCAGGTGGTAGGTACTGCATCCTACATGGCATTAAATGTGTGTACAATGGTGGCTGTACATAATCACTTCTGTGGTTCAGATGGAGCTCTCAGCCTAACTTTAAATAGCACTTTGGAATGGCTCCTTTTTCCTATTGCTCAGTAGTTCCACCTTGATTGCTCTGTTTCAACTCATTACTCAGCTCTGTCACTGTGTTTCGCTCTGGGATATGGTTTATACAAAAGAAGCTTTAATGTAAACTCAATTTGTGTTGCATTGCTAAAACCTTAATGACATTTTGCTTGGCAGCAGTATAGACTCTGTGGTTTGCCCTTCCCCAGTGCACTGTGTTCCCAATAAACTAAAGGCCGTGGTAGGTGTAGCATGAAAAATCCCTGAGTAAATATTGGAACAAATGCTTTTGTAGTGCTTCCTAAGCCCTGGCTGCGCTCGTGATTCAAGGCCACGGCCGTGTCACCAGGGTTTAGCTGAAAAAGAGCTAAATTTGGGAAAGGACAGGCAAAAACACTGGTCAGAGCTCCAAAATGTCTTCTGTAGCTGCTGAGATTCGATTCTGAGATGCAGCAGGTTTGAGATGCATCACAGAAGTGCTGCTGAAGCCGCTTGGTGGGTGGATACACCCAGGAAGTCACCAGGGATCACAGAGAGTGGTTGTGTGGGGCTCCCTGGACCCTGAGATGAGCTCTGAGTGCTTCACTGCATCACCAGCCTGACATGGCCAAGGGCAATGCCCTTGGGATCCTGGAGAGGCAGGAGCACCATCCTGCCCCTATGTGGAGCTCTGTGATCCCACCGTGTCCAGAGCACTGCTTTGGTTCTGGTGATGACCTGGAAGGAACATCTGGGACCATCCCCTTTGCTCTTCACCCCAAGCTGTTCAAATGGGATGATCCTTGTGCACTTTTGAGGGCGTGTGTTCATAAACCCGAAATTCAGAGCACCTGCCCACACTGCTCAGATGCTGGCACCTGAAAATTTGGGCTCACAGGGAAACTGCAGCTGCTCTGATTTTTGCTCTGCTCTTGGCATTCAGAAGCTGAAGTGGGTTTGGTAACAAGCTGTCCCTGGTACCAAAGGTGGGAATTAAAGGTCTAATTTTGTCCCTGGTTTTGTCCTGCAGAATTATGGGGTTTTCACATGTGAATTGAACTGGGATATTGACCCAACACAGTGCTTGTAGTTGGAGGAGTATGAAATGAGCAGGATAAGAGGCTGCAGAGGGGACTCGGGTATTCTGTCAGTGCAGTCACATGGCCTGCAATGAGCTCCTTGATGGAGCAGGGAAAGCTTCATCTCTTAATGGACTGCACAGAATACAGAGAATAATTCCCCTAATAAATCTCTTTCAGTCCCTAATATCTAGGGAAATCTATTATCCTGTTGTCCAAAAACCTTGAGAGATCAGTCTTTTCTGAACAAGAATAGACATTTCATGGTAGCTGTGCTGTGACAGGATCAGGGATTGCAGTTCTGTGCCACTGGAAAGGAGATGGGATAACAACTGGCTGCAGTGCTGCTGTTGCCAGTGTAAATCCTGTTTGCCACCCAGGACCAGGACAGCCTGGGCACCAGCACATGCAGGGAGCATCCCTTGGGGAGTGGGAGGGCTGCAGAGATTGCACCACTGTGAGGTGGCAGCACAGACACAGCACAGGGGTTGTGGTCAGTGGGGACCACTTTGGGAGGGCCTTTGGCCACTGGCCTTGGATCACTGTTGCCCTCAGCAGTGAATTTAACTCCTGAGTGTGGAGAGCTGCTTGGGCACAGGTTACTTCCCAGGTGAAGCTGGTTTTCCTGCAAACCTCCGAGCTCACCCAGTGCTGTCTATGCCCCACCTTGCTGACACTCCATGTGCTGGTGTCCTGTGCAGGGCTGTCCCCAGGGGTGCTCTGTGTGATCTGGGGACAGACAGGGGAGCAGAACAGTTCCTGCAAGCCAGCAAGGGGCTGCTGCAAGCTCAGCTGGAGTGGGATGCCCAGGAAGCACCTCCAAGAGGGCTGAGTTCCTGTGGGATGATTCCTTTTCCACTCCTCCTTGTGCAGGGACTTCACCTAAAAGCAGGAATAACTCCACTGCTTTGTATGATGAGTGCTCCTTAGCTCTGTCTCTTGACACATTTCCAAATTCTGGGTTTAGCCTTGCCTGGAGAACCAAACATGTCCCAGGAAGGGATTTGTCTGTGTTTTAAAGGGGACTTGCTGTGCCCTGGGGGTCCTTGGTGTGCCTGAGGTGCTCAGATGTGGCAGTGGATGTGTCCCATCGGTGTCAGCACGGTGCTGGCAGGGACTGAGTTGAGGATTGAGCAGCACAGGGCAAGCAGGGCCAGGCCTGCCTCACTGCCATTGTCCTCTGGGCACCTGAATAGGCTGCAGTCAGGAGAAATCCTCCAGCAAGCAGGAAAACAAAGAGACCAAGGTAAATGGAGGTGTTTGGAGCCTTCTCCATGCCCTGGCCATGCAGTGTGTTCTGGAGTGGCACTGGCAGTGGTGGCAGCAGCTCTGCTGGGGGATGGCCTTTGCCTTGGCACTGGGGACTGAGCTGTGTGTGCCACTGCTGGCTCCAGCACCTCTGGAGACTCCCTGGCACAGGCCTGGGAGGCACTGGGAGGCTTCCACCCCTCAGTAACCCCATGGAATGGTTGAGGCACTAAAGCAGAGCTCTCAACAGGTATTTTGTTGCTATCAGAGCTGCTGCACCGTGTGCTGTCAGGTGTTTGCCTGGTGCTTGCTCTGTGATTCCCTGCTGAAATACAGCACAGCACAACGCTGTCCTTCCAGGGCAGAGTAAGAAAGATGTTTCTGCACTCTCCTCCCATCCCTGGCAGCTCAGGGATTTGTGCAGGTGAGAAATTCCTTCCTAGAAACGAGGAGGGAAAGCTGTTCCCCATCACAGCCTCAGTCCCTGCTCTTCACTGTGGCTGGGCTGTGCTGGGGTTGAGCTGCTCGTGCTCTTGTGTGACCTCCCCTCATTAATCATGAACCTGGGACTCCACACGTCCACTCTGTGACTTCCCTGGAGCCAGTGAGAGTGGGAAGTGGGAAGTGAAATGCTCAAGGCCTTGTTCCTGTTGGATGGAGGGATGGGTGAGGGATGAGGAGGGCAGACAGTGGAGGGAGATGTCCAAGTGGAACTGAGCAATAATCCTGCCCAAATGTGGCACTCTTGCTGGGCAGCACCATCCTGGGCATGAAGGAAGGAGCTGGTACTTCCAAAACATCATGTGCTAGAACAAAAATGGCCAATTCCCCTGGTTCAGTGGGCTGTGCAGACTAGGACAGTGTCCATCCCACCTTTACAGTGCTTTGCAGTGACAAAGTTCTTGTAGAGGTGGATTTTGTCCCTCTTTTGCCAGGAGTTGGGACTTGGACAAGAAGAACCAGTGGCTGGTTCCTTCTGTTTGCAGGATTTATTTCCATACATTCTTTATTTGAGCCATCTCTTTCTTTTCTAAGATACCTCACATTTTATTTTTAATACTGGACAAATACCAAATATTCCTCAAGAGAGATCTGTGATTGCAGCTCAGTTCTGACAGTTGAGAATAGTCCAACCGACGTTTTTGCCTCATCTGAAATGCAGCTATTTTGAGCTGTGCTTTTGTTTTTAGCCATCAGTGATAAGTTTGCATTTCCTGCAGATGATATTTTGGGTTGTTAAGGCCCCACTGTGTAAAGTGGTTTTCTTCCTGTGTGACTTAGGGCTTGTCTTTTCTGGTTTGATATCCTCATCCAAACCAGAAGCAGAATGAAATCCCCACACCCCAGCTGGTCACCACTAAATAATTTGTTTTACATCTTGCTGAAGCATTTTATAAGTGATGCTGCAGGAAGGCTCGTTTCCTGTTTTGTTGAGGTTTATTTCCCCTTTTCCTTTATTTTGGACTTAAAGGCAAGCTGAACTTTGCAGGCACTTCTTTGGGAATCCGACATTTTCCAGTTATTATTTTGCAAACTATTAGAGCGGCAGAGCATGAGGTGGGAACCCAGTTATGCAAACAAAGCCACGTCACACTTGCCCAAAAATAGCTTCAGTACATGTGCAGTAAGGTGGAAATGAAGGCCTTTGGTGTACACAGAGCAAACAGGAAGGGAGGCAAGAGGGCAAGCTGCGGCTTTTTGTTCAGAGCCTCTCATATTTAGAGCAAAGTGTGTTTTCAGAGACAAGTAGAGTGTTGCTGCTTGTAATTTCAGTGGGATAGGAGTTACTCTCTTGCTTACAGATAAAGGGGACTGAGGGTTTGAGAGATGGCACTCTGGTCCCAGAGGTGTTGGTAATTTTAACATCCAGGTCCCACACAGAGCATGAAGGAATCTGGAGAAAAGTTAAAAAATGTTCCCTTTCCTTCCTCTGCTCAGCCCATCTCCTGCATGGGGAAAGCCTGGTCCTTGCTGTGTTCCCCTGGGATTCTGAGAGAGCTCTGAGGGCTGCCTTCACATCTCCTGCAGAGATGCTGCCTGGGCTTAAGTCTTCATCTGCTTTCATTTCAGCCTCATCCAGTACTGCAGTGCCCTAAATAATTTCGAGATCACCCCAGTGGCTGTTTGCTGTATACTCAGGGACTTTTGCTGCCTGGGAGTTTTCAGGGTGTTTGCAGCAGGGCTGAGGTCTGGCTTCCTTTAAAGTGCTGCAAGTTACTCTCCACCAGGCTTAAAATAATCTTGTTTTTTCCTTCTGTTCTGTGAGCATCCTGAGCTCCCTTTGCAGTGATGTGGTTAATTGCAGTTCGTTATCGAGCTGTTCGGAGATTGTTTTGGGCCAAGAGAGGAGATAAAGCAGGAGCTCAGCTCTGGAAAATGCAGCTGTAGGTGTGCAGATGTAGCTTCCATTGGATTAAAGCCTCCTTTGTATGAAGACTTGCAATTTCTTATCTCACAATACTTTTCTGGGATGAGGCGGAAGGGGGCTATAAAGTTGAGCCGAGGCTTGATGCCTTCTGTAATGGGCAGAGTGATTCCCAGGCTCATTCCCTATTCCTCACAGACAGTTTTGGTCTCAATTAGAAATCGTGTTCAAATTATCTCTGTATTCATCCAGAATTGCAAGTGCTTATCAGAACATCTTAATGGCTTCAGATGGGAGTTCTCTATTCCTCCTCCTCTTTCCAAAGGTGTGCATAAAGCTTTACTCCTGCCAGAATTCCCAAACACAGGTTTTTATTGCTCAGGTTCCCCCTCCAAGTTTTATTCCAGGTTTCAAGGTTTGCCTGGAGTGTTTTCCATGCAGGATTCCCGTGAATGTTTCTGCTTTAGGTTGTGCCAGTGGAATGTTGCTGTGTTCCAAAATAGCTGAACATCAGCATGCACAGCTACACAGAGAGGGGAGATTAGTGCTGATTTATTGGCCTGTCAATTAAAGAGGAGCACGAGGATTCTCACTGCATGGCTGAGATGAAGTGTTGTGGTGGCAGCAAAAGATCAGCTTTCTTAAACCTAACTGCTGGTTCCTATACATTTATGTTTAATTAAAGTGTTCCTACATCCTGCACTCCTCAACATTAATTCGGAGATGTATTTTGAACCAGTGCCAGGGGAATACATTGTTATGGCATCCTCTTTCCACTTCTATTAGCAGGAAGGGGATAATTGAGGAAATCTCACACAGATTTAATTGGGGACTGAGGGCAGGAGTGGGGAGGGGGAGAAACACAAGGCAGAAGTAGGTCAGAAGTTGGGTAACTCTGGCTTGGCACGGAGCAGTGAGCAGAGCTGCTGGAGGCACCCTGGGGCTGCTGAGGATTGGGGGTGCCCAGGGAGTGCTGGGGGTGCCAGAGGAGCTGCTCCCATGTGCCTTTATAACACCCTGGGAACCTCTGCTGGGTCCCAGGGGTGCTGATCCCCTGGGGAATTGTGCAGGATGGGTGAGGAATGGGGGCTGAGGGCAGGTCAGCCTGGCCTGGGGGCAGGATTTTGTGATTTTAAGCTCTGATCTGGAAGGGGGACATTTTGCTCCAGTTTGCAGCTGCCTATGCCAAGGTGGGGAGCAGGGTCCTGTCAGGGATGAGCCCAGGGGTGCAGGGTCCTGTCAGGGATGAGCGCAGAGAGGCAGGGTCCTGTCAAGGATGAGCCCAGAGAGGCAAGGTCCTGTCAGGGATGAGCCCTGGGGAGCAGGGTCCTGTCAGGGATGAGCCCAGAGAGAAAGGTCCTGTCAGGGATGAGCCCAGGGAAGCAGGGTCCTTGCAGGGCCGAGCATCCTTGAGGAGCTGTGGGAGCTTGGTGTGGGAAGTGGCAGTGCAAGCAGCAGAGGGGGAAGCAGCACAGCTCTCATGACTGGCAGACTTTTAGCAGCTCATTTTTGGTGTTTGCCAGCCCACCCTGCACCGTGCTGGGGGTGGGCAGGGCTGGGTTAGAGCCTCCACAAACCGCAGATAATCACAGCAAATGGGGCTGGTTTTAATATAATTTTGCTGATTCACTGTTCAATATAGGAGAACTCCCAGCTTTTGCTGCACTGGGGCATTCCCATCCCTCACAGGGGGAGCACAGCAGGGTCTCCACTCAGCCCGGTTTGTCACTTTGAGAGTTGTTGGGGACAGGATATTTCATTTGCTTTGTGCAGTTGGGGTTGTGGTGCTCACAGCAATTGTGTCCCTTGGGAGTTCTTTGTGACTTGAGAGAAGCACAGCACTGCTGGGGAGGTGAGCTCAGGCCCTGCTGGCTGGGATCACTGCCCAGGGATGCTCCAGGAGCAGGAGGAGGCTGCTCAGGATGGTCTGGGAGCAGAGCATGGCCAGGAGCAGAACTGGCCTTGGGAAGAGGCAGCCGAGAAGGATTTTATCAACCTGACCCTGTGTGCAGGGAGGGCTCAGAGCAGGGCCCAGCAGTGGTGATGCCTTGGGAAGGCTGAGCTGGAACAGAGACTGGACAGAGCTGGAGAATAAAGCAGGGATTTACTGAAAGGCCTTTAGGATACACCTTGAACAGGGCAAGAGCCTGGCCAGGGCTACACCCAAGGTGGACTAAAATGGTCACAAAATGACTAAGTGGTCCTGAGGTCTCACACTTTGATAAGTTTTGGTCTATTTTCATATTAGAGTTTAATTATCCAATTCCAGCTCCAGGTTGTGAGGTCTCATCCTTCTTGTTCCCCCTTCAGCCACCCTTGGTTGTGCTTTTGAACTTCAAAGATGTCGTTGGTCTTCAGGAGGAAAAGGATTTGTTTTGTCTCCCTGCTCTGTGAACACTTAACATGAGGCTCAGAACTGCACCCCTGGGCAGCACAGAATCTGAAAATTTGAAAGCTGAAACTTAAAGCATCAGTGGCCCCAAAGGAACGGGCAGGGACTGATCCCAGCAAGTTCCACCTGGACATGAGGAAGAAATTCTTCTCTGTGCAGGTGATAGATCCCTGATTGTCCAGAGCATTTCCCTCCCTGAGGATATTCCAGGGCATTGCTGTGCTCTGGGATGGCCCTGCCAGAGCAGGGAGTGGGACCAGCTGCTCTCTGTTGTCCCTTGCAGCCTGACCCACGCTGGGATCCCACGAGCCAGGTGCACTTTGTCATTGTCCCTGTTACTGGAGCTGGGCTCATTCCGTGCCTGGTGCCTTTTGCAGGCCTGGCCCTGTGCTTTTGCTCCAGGCTGGAAGCAGAGCAGCCCATGGAGAGGTGTCCATGCTGTTGGGTTGGGCAAAGCTTGTGGCTCTGTTATTTTGAGCTTGTGCAAACAGCAAGAAGCAACATTTGCCCTCAAGAGCCCACACTGCACTCACAAACACTTTCTAATGGACAAAACACGAGAAAAAAAAAACAAAAACAAAAACTTTAATTACAAATTTTGCCATTGAATATTTTTACTGGCTTTCCTGAAAGCCTCGTCCATCAGCATTGCCAACCTGAAGCATCAACAAATACAGTTCTGGCTTAGAAATTGGTGTAATTAGGAAATGCAAACACACAGAAAAGGGTGGGGGCTATTTGCCTCTGTTTTTTGAGCCTTGAGGGAGGCTCTTCTCAAGCTTTTACATCCAGTCACACGGAGCAGAAATATTTTCAGTGTGTATTAAAGTAAAAAAAAAAAAAGGAAAAATTATTCTCACAACAGCAGCAGGTCAGAGGCTGTTTCTCAGCTGTACCATGGGGCAAAGCCCTTGTGCCACTCAGGGCTGTGGCTGCCATGCTTCCCTCAAAAAGTTTTGGGTTCATTCCTTCATTCCTGCTTTCTAGGATTCTCCCCCACTGCATGGTGCTGTTGGGATGAGGAACCTGTGCATTTTCTCTGGGATGAGTTTTTCTCTCCAGCTACCACTTGTAAAACCCACTGGGGCTGCAGATGCGCCGAGCTGTGCTGGAACAGAATGTACAAAATAGCCACTCCTCAAGGACTTGGCTTTGTGTACTCCAGTGGCTGATGTCAGAGGATGGAAAAGGTCTTGTTTTCTCCGGAAATCTTTATTCTTAATGTGCATTCGAGACGGAGAAGCAAAAAAGTGTGTTCTTCTAAACCTAAGTTAAGGAGCCTGTTCAATTTTTAAACAGTTACATAAAGCCATCAAGGTCTGACAGGAGAGAGATGCAAGTTAGTGCAAAAGAAAATGGGAAAAAGAAGCTGAAATGGAGTGTTAAACGAATTCCCCCAGGTTTATACCTAAAACAGCCTTAACTCATCGATGAACCTGCTCCTCTGCTTTCATTTTTATTTTTTTTTTCTTCCTTTCTCATTTTTTCCTCTTTCTTACCCACTGTGGACTTCATGTTGCTGAACCTTGGCTAGGTGTGAATGCTTCTAGAGCCAACACTGCTGCTTTTACCTGGCCAGTTCTGGGCCCAGATGAGCATTTCTCTGCTACTCTTGGGGAGACAAGAGTGGACACTCTTGTGGACATGAGTGGTGGGAATGGGGCCTGGCTGAAGCACAGGAAAGGATTCTGGGCTCCTGAGTGGTTTTTCTGCTCAGTAGCCAGGTCTGAGTGAGATTCCCTGGTTTTGCTGCTGCTCTGTGAACATTTGGGATGCTCTGCAGCACTGAGACTCAAGGAGGTGGGGACTCAAAGTGCTCAAGTGCTGCTTTGGCCCATGGCTCAAAGCCAGCTGAGCCTTCCCAAAACCATTTGCCAGATGCTGATGGAGGTGTTTTCTCAGTGAAAGAGGAATTTGGAGGGTTAGCAAAGCGAGCTTGGTGCAGGGTTCACTCTGGGGCTCATTCATGGGGTCACATTCTCCCTTGCCAATGGAAGAAGGAGGGATGGTGTGCAGGGACAGCGTTACACTCACACTGTGTGAGTCCCTCAATCAAACCTACCTGGAGAGAGCACAAGGAACAGCAATCACACCAAGTTTTGATGCTGTTCCTGCCCTCAGTAGTTTGGATGCAGTGGAGCTGAATCCCTTTGGCTCTGTGCTGTCCATGGACCTACACTGGGCATTCCCAGGGGCTCTGGGCACAGCAGCCTCCACTGGCACTGGGGAGATGCTGCAGGAGCTCAGCTCATGCCTTGGCTGGGCTGCTGGCTGTCACGGGATGGGAATAAGGATTTCTTGGGAGTTCAGAGTCAGGAATTCACCTGGTGCCTTTGAGGGTTCTGAAGCACAGCCATGGGCATCACACCCAGGTCTGACCTCATGTCAGATTTTCTTGACCACTGGTGTGACTTGAGCACTGAGGTTCCTCTGTGGCTCAGAGGATGGAGGGGCTCTCTGCCTGCATTCTTTGAATGCTATTTCCTCATCTTTACTGAGTGTCAGTTTTGTTGTTGGTTCTGATGGTGTTTGTCACTGCCTTTACCTTAACTCCCCTGCACCTCCTGACCATTTTCTCCCAGATATTTCCAATAGAATCTCAGAATGGTTTGGGTTGGAAGGGTCCTTAAAGATTCCAGCCCCTGCCATGGGCAGGGACACCTTCTAGTATCCCAGGCTGCTCCAAGCCCCAATGTCCAACCTGGCCTTGGACACTTCCAGGGATCCAGGGGCAGCCAGATTCTCTGGGAGTTCTATCCCAGCACTTCACCACCTTCACAAGGAACAATTTCTTCACTCTTCATTAGGCAGCAGATATTAATGAAAGGCTATAGGATCACACCTCTCTGGGTAATGCATAGAGACATTGCAGGTCTTTGAGGAATATTAATCTATTTGTATCTACTACCTTGATCCTAGAAATCCATTATAGCTGCTCCTGTCTAGACATGATCAAGGACATACTTTCAACTGCCATTATTTTTCGGTGGCATTAATATTCAAGCAGATCTTTGTCTTAAAAAATGTATTCTGAAAGCTGCGGTTATTGAGGAAATTCATGGAGAATAAAAAGAAATCCTGTGATAGAAAGGATGTCACCTCACAGAAGGATCCACGGAGGGTGGCTGCTCTCACAGAGCTTTTCACCCCAGTGACTCTGAGCCAGCATTCCCGTGAGGCTCAGGAGGCAAATGAAACTCAGAAAAGCCTGATGGTTTCCTCCAGGTCACGGAGGAAATGGATTTGAGGAAATGAATTACCTGCTCTCCACTCCTGCCCTCTCTGTAGGTTATGAGCCTTTTTATTCAGACCTTGGCATTTCTGGGGCCGCATTCAATCTGGAGAAGCTGCCTTTGGTTAACCCCAGCCACTCACCTCCCTCACACCTGCTGAGGAGGAGATGTTCAGCTGAAAATAGCTCCCAGGGTGTAATTGTGCCATTGAATCTTCAGAGAGCCACGGTTTAGTGGTGCTTGACTGGAACTGGGAGCCCTGGTTTGCCCCTCTTGGGAGAAGGGAGCAGAGGTGGGAGCCAGGAATCTCTGAGAGAATCTTCCTTACATAAAGAAGCTTTTGTCAGGAATGGATACATCTCCTTCCTCAGGTACAACAAGGCTTTGTTCTCTGAGAAGGATTCCTAGAGAAAGCAGCTGGGAGAAAAAAAAAAACCCTCAAAATTCAAAGTTTGCATAAGTCTGCCCTTTAAAAGTGAGCAGCATTGGAGATCCCCAAGTGCTTTCTGTAAATTGCAGTGTTTCCTTCCTGTGTTTGAGCAGTGCCTGCACCTCCTCTCAGCTCTCCTCAAGCTGCAGGACATCAATGTTTATTTTAGGGTCCCTGACTCCGTGGCTCCAGGCTGAAGGTCTGACCAAAAAAAAAAACACAACTGTTTTCAGCACATTCAGAGCATGAAAGGTTCTGTGTTTTCTGTGCTTCTGAAGAGCCACCCCTGTGTCTGCATGGCAGTGTCCCAAAGCTCTGCCTGGGCTGGGAGGACTGTGCTGAAGGTCTCAGTGATGAAAAGCAAGCTGTAGGAATTTTTTTTCTTTCACCTTCTCGTCATAGGTTGGAAAAACTTCCCTCCTCTCATGCCCAGGTGGCTGTGTTGTGTTAGAGCTGCCACCTTGCATTGCTGAGGTGGCTGCAGCTCAGGGATAAATAAAGTGCTTTTCACAATTTTGGGGGAGTCTTTAGTATGTCAGTATAGAAACACAAGTAATTGTCATTAGAAAAACTCAAAATATTTCTGCTCACACAGCCTCAGGCTGTGGGGACTAATGATGAAGATGGGTCACAGGGAAGCCAATTTTGGTATAATTAAATCCACTGGTGTTTGCTGACACATAAACCAGAAATATTTTATCTACTCAATGTGGGTGCAGTCACTGCTCAGTCAAAAATGATGGAATCCTGCTGGATCTGCCACACAGATCAGAGAGCTTTCAAACACTACAGGTGTCCCTCATGCTGCTCCTGGAATCTCCATTTGTCTCCTCCTTTCTGTTTTCTTACTGTTAAGAGGAAAAGGGGAAGTGTAGGGGAACAGTTTTGTGGCCCCAGTAATTGTTGAAGCATCAGCAATCATAAAGTAGAAGAGAGCCAAAATGAAATATCTTTCCTTGCTTTCCTGCCAGGGCTCAGCTTATCTACTTTGTCACCTGAACCTCCAAATATCCATCAGTTAAGAGGATGGAGATTTGCATAATGAGTGTTTTTGAGGTACCTTGTGAAATGCAGGAGAACTCTTACGTGTCTCAGCTCTCACCTAATGAGGTGCTGACAAAGAGGTCTCCATGGAGATGTCCATTATAAGACACTGCTCTGAAATTGGTTCTTTCCAAAGCCTGTTAAAATGCCAAAGGGTTTTCTTGAGCACAGTTTATACCATTTCTTTGCTCTGTTTGTAAACAAAACCAGTTATGCCTGAATAGGATGAGAACCATAATTTTTAAAATGAGGCTTGCAAGCTCTTATAAGAAACAAGGATAGGAGTGGATTGGGTGGAAGGTACTGAGGTTTTTAAGATGCTCTGCAGTGTATTGATGATAGAGATCTGCAAAGGTTTCTAAGGTACCCTACAATGTATTGATCACAGAGATCTGCAAAGGTTTCTAAGATATCCTACAATGTATTGATCACAGAGATCTGCAGGGGTTTCTAAGGTACCCTACAATGTATTGATCACAGAGATCTGCAAAGGTTTCTAAGGTACCCTACAATGTATTGATCATAGAGATCTGCAGAGGTTTCTAAGGTACCCTATAATGTATTGATCACAGAGATCTGCAAAGGTTTTTAAGGTATCCTATAATGTATTGATTGTAGAGATCTGCAAGGGTTTCTAAGGTATCCTACAATGTATTGATCATAGAGATCTGCAGAGGTTTCTAAGGTACCCTACAATGTATTGATCACAGAGATCTGCAAAGGTTTCTAAGGTACCCTACATGTATTGATCATAGAGGTTTGCAAAGGGCCAGGCCAGGATCTGCAGCCCTTTTGGCTGAGGTGCTGAGCATCCCCTGCAGCCTTGTGGAGCTGTGGGTGACCAAATTGCAGCCCTCCAAGTGGGTCCATCCACACTGGTCATGGAGGTGTTTTCCTGTGAGGAGAACACCCAGACATCCTCCAGGGACTTCATGGCCTCTTCCTGAGGGGCTGGAGTGGTGTGGCTTCAGTCCTTGGCTCCTGGGCTGTGCCAGCCTGGTGGGAATGATGGAATTGAATTGTTCAGGTGGGGAAATAATGCTCTGTTTGTGCAGGCCTGGCCAAGTGGGGAGGCAAGTGATCACACCAGTGTTGCAGAGCTGGATTTTCTTGAATTTCTTCTCTTTACTCCCCTCTCTGCAATTGCTCCACTCACAGCCCTTTGCACTTCCACAGCTCCTTCCAGGCCTGGCAAAGATGCTTGAGGAAATCTCTGTGCTGTGGCTTTTCTGCTGCAAGCCTGGAGTACCAACCTTGCTCTGTCAGAGACATCATTCCAGGCTTTTCCAATGTGGTGGTTTGGGATCCTGACACTGCACAGGATTTGTGTAGATCTCTTATCTGTTGTTACAGCAATGCTGTAAAAAAAAAAAAAAAGGATCTAACTTCACCCTTTCTTCTTGCCTTTCCTGTTTTTTTGGAGGGTGAAAATAGGAGTTTACAGAATCTGACTTGGTTATTTATGGGTTGAAGCTGTTGGGGTTTATTTTTGTGTTCAGCTAATGGGTTGTTCTTTGTGGGAGCTATGAAAAGGATTGGAAAAATCTACAAAATATTAGGAAACAGACTGAAGTGCTGATTAAGGTGTGTGCACACCCCTTCTCTGATCCCTGATTCTGTCCACATGAATACCTGGACTCGTGTGTTCATTAAATTATAAATCTGTCTCTGAAGCAGGAGGATTCTCCCACAGGGAAATCTGGCCTGTGGTTTAGGCAGCATTAACTGCTGTGTGCAGCTCACACTGTGCTGCTTGCTTATGTAAGGGATCTAATTGTGAGCACACCCTGGGGAGGCTTTCACAGGAATTTGGGGCTGGAATTGTGCTCCTGGCAGCTCGGGCAGGGCAGGGCAGCCCCATCACCTCCGCACGGCTGCTGCAGATCCACATTCCACCAAATGCAGCGGGATGAGTGGGTGGAATGGTCCTGCAGGAGCCTGAGGAAGGTGGGATGGGTTGCTCAGCATTGAGTTGCAGCAGCTCAGTATTAGCACAGAAGGAAGATGGGCTCCTCATGAACACCTGGATAGGAGGATTCTTCACCCAGGGATTCAGGGCACTCCGAGATACCTGAGCTGAGAATTAGGACATAACTGACCTGAGAGATAGCAGATAATGGACTTGACAATTAGGGTGTTGTCTCAGAGAGAGTTTACAGGCCAAAACTTTATCCTTCTTTGTCACCCCAACATTCCCTCCCTCTCTCTCCTGAAGTTGAGGTTTGCTGGGCAGCCCTCAAGCCCTGGAAATTTGCCAAGCTCCAGGAACTGGTGCCTCAGGTGAATAATTTCAGGCTGTGGTTCATGAGCTGTGCTCCCTGTGCTGCCTTGGAGGGATCTCTAAACAATAACCAAGAGAAGTGAGTCTAAATAATGGGCAGCTTAAATTTGTCTTGGAGTGATCTGTTGCCCTGTGCTTCTCTCTGTGGAAATTTGTTAGGGCTCTACAAGCCAATTTGGCTGGATAGCATGAGGTGAGGCAGCTGGAATTGAGCTGCCTGCTCAGGCATGGCCACTGTGGAGCAGTCCAGCAGCTGGAAAGGTCTGGAGAAAATGAAACCCAACAGCTGCACACCTCTGGCAACAGGAGCTTTGGGGAGGGTGGCACCAGGATCAGGGAAGAGACAACTCCAGCACCTTTTCTGCATAAAGTGGCTGCAAGGGTTGTTCAGAGAGTGTCTGGTGGTGAAATTAGTACCCAAAGCCCAAGCTAGTTAGTTATTTTGGTGATTGTATCAAAGGAGTGGGAAGCAGGGCTGGGGGGGAAAGGAACTTGCCTGTTGAGGAAAACCAAAAAAGATCTGAGCATCTCGGGGCATTTGAAAGAGCTGGGCTTCTCTTTTCTGACACTCCCCTTTCAGCACAGACTGGAGGCATCCCTGTCTGTTATCTGAGCTATCAGAATATTCAAGTTGCTGTGGATAACACAGGCTTAAGTGGAAAAACAAAACTGCAAAAACAACCACTTCTGCCAGCAGATTTCAGGGTGACATCAGTCTCAGGCTGACACTTTGGATACTGAGCAGGGCTGCACGGGGAGGGAGGAGGGCTGGTGGAGCCAGGTTTGTGCTGAGCAGGAATTCTGGAAGCTCGGAGGAACTGCAGCATCCCAGATCTTTAAATACAGTCTGACAGAATTCTCAGTGGGGAGCTCCCCCTACGCCAAAGCAGAGCCTGTGTCACCTCTGTTGTGCTGCTTCCCTCTCCATCCCCGCGGATGCTGTGGCTGCGAGGGCTTTGATGTGCAGATCCAGTGACGCATGTTTCAGTCCCTAATCACAGCCTGGATGGTTTTGGAATAGGGTGAATATTCAGGGTGAATATTCAGGGCTCCAGATTGTACTGCAGCAAAGGCAGGAGGAGGGAGAGAGAGCAAAGGGGGCACTGGAGTGGGAGGGAGAGTTTGGGCGAGGGGGAGCAGCAAAATGTCACTGGTGACCCCTCTGGGATGGTCCCTTGCTGCTCTTGCAGCTCTGCCGTTCTCTGGTTGCAGGAATACTCCCCAGAGTTGAGAAAAAGGACATTTCATGGTGGTTTCCCCATCCCTGCAGCACTGCCAGCCTGAAGCATTCAAGAGTCCTGAGTCAGCCCTCACCACCTACCCCCAAATTATAACACTGAGGGGGAAAATTGCATCTTTGTTTTGAGGGGAAATAAAAGGAATATGTTAGTTTGGGGTTCTTTCTCCTCAGTGGCCTTTGGGCTGGAGCTCTTCTGTTGGGTTTGGCTTGTGTGTCTCAGTCCTGTGCTTCCCTGTTCTTGGGTTCATGCAGGCTGGTGGCACTTGAGAGAAAGGAATGAAAAATTAGTGCTTGGGAAATACAGGAGGTTGAGGGGATCCATGACCTGAGGCAGGCTTCAAAATCTGTCACACCCTGAGACCCACAGACAGAGAGCTGGGTGCTGGCAGAGCTCTGCTGGGAACACCCCGTGCTGATAAAAGACTCAAATAACCAGACTGGCATTTCGATTGCGAGGCAGAGAATTACTAAAGATCTGTGGGATTGCTTGAGGCCCTTGATATCTTTCATGAATTAGTCAGACAAAAGTGTCAGGAGTTGCTGTACCACAAGGCAAGGTGCTGTGTTCAGCACAGGAGTGATTCCTTCACTCCAGTCTGCAGTCACTATTATTTTTTGACCCTGAGGAGTGTGGCAGAAGTGCTGCTGTGGCACTGGGCTG
>VWYP01003620.1:400874-411454 GCA_013400435.1 Pycnonotus jocosus | reverse complement strand
CCAGAGAAGGGAAACAGAGCTGGAGAGGGGTCTGCAGCACATATCCTATGAGGGAGCTGGGGGTGTTTAGCCTGGAGAAAAGGAGGCTCAGGGGAGAACTTATCACTCTCTACAACTGCCTGAAAGGAGGGTGCAGTAAGATGGGGATTGGATTCTTCTCCCAAATGATAGGACAGGAGGAACAGCTTCAAATTGTACTAGGGGAGTTTTAGATTTCATATTAGAAAAAATTTCTTCACCAACAGCATTGTTCTGCATGAGGCTGCCCAGGGAAGTGGTGGAGTCACCATCCCTGGAGGTATTAAAAAGACATTTTGATGTGGCACTGAGGGACATACTTTACTGGTGGACTTGGCAGTGCTAGGTTAATGCTTGGACTTGATAATCTTAAAGTCTTTTCTAGTCTAAATGATTCTATGACTATTTATAATTTAAAACATTTATTGAACCAAGGCAAGCTTTTGGGAGTGTTTTTAAACACTACTTCCCAAATTTCAAATGAGTATCATATGCATAATGAAATTACAATATTCTAATGTTACTCATGACTCTTTAGTTTTGCGCCTTGAGATAGATGGTTACATATTTGTTTCTGAAGTAACATTTGCAATTTGGGATTGTAGCAAAATATTTGCTAAAAAAGAGTGTGAATAGTTCACAGACTTGTCAGAATCCATCTGTTTGCATCTATTAATGGGTGCATTCCCAGCTGTGGTCTTTCTAATGTAATAAATAAAAAATTTCTTTCTTACTATAAATCCAATGCCTGAAATCTCCTTGTAAAATTGATTTATTTCAATAAAAATCTAAGCTTATATTAAAGACACCTCTTAAAATGAGCAAAACCATGAGACGCCATTCGCATATCACTTCAGCAGCCATCTGACACATAAACTACTCAGTCTCAAATAATTTACTACAGCATTTTTCTGGATAAGCCATGAACATTCAGATCAGGATGAGGGGGACAGGGATGAGAAAAAAGAAGTGTATTTAGCAGAGGAACGAGAGGTACATCCAAAATAATCTAAAGGTTGGGACAAATGCTTGGGTCCTCACTCCTTCATGCAATGAATCCAACACAAATTTACATAGGTATGCAACACACTTTAGAGAAGCCCAGGCTATGAACCTATGTAGGAGGTCCCTAAATCTTTAGTAACCCATTTTTGTAATCCTGTGTGCAATTTTCTGGTATTTTGACTGAGAGAAGTCACATTTCTAACTTCGGCTTTGACTTATATCTTACACCATCCTCTTAAGCTATCCTTCCCTGGAGCTGGCAGCCACCTCACATAAATTGCAGCAAGCGAAGACGGTATACAAAGACATTCCAAACTAATTTTTGCTCAAATTCAGACAGATCTACACACGATCTAAGGTGCATTTGAACTATGCTACTGAACTGAGGCAATATCCCTTTAAAATCTTTCTGTAACTAAACCAATACCCCAGTTTTGTGCTTGTCTTTTAAAGTGCTTCTGTGTTAAATGACCTGTGAAGGTTCAGTGCTCTTCTGCATCATCATGGCCTGGAAAACCAGTCCTCCCCAGAAAACATTCTGTGGTTTATCAAAGCACCAGTGCCATTCATTTAGCTCAGGCAACAGAAGAAATTAATTATCCCCACATTATTTTACATCTGAGACAAGTAAAATTTGTGAAGTATTTATAAAATTAAGCAAGCTATTTCGAAGTTCAGAACTTATTTTGCTGCTAAAGTAACAGCTATGGTTTAAACAACTTTTTGCTAAGTATAAATTTTAAGTCATAGTCTTTTGAAATAGATTATGGATCAAATTCTTACAGCTCAAAGAAAAACAACGTTTATAAGTTCCAGTGTCTCCTCTTCCACTGTACTACAGCATATTGCTGGATCTGATTTGTGTAAAAAAGGTTTTATAGAAAATCTTTTCCATATACTTACTATTCAACAGCAACAAAGAAAAAATCAGTATCTGTATGAAATGATCCATTGAAATGCAATTCACTCTGGTGTTTATATACAGCAGAGTACGTTTAGCTTTGATCACCATGCTAGCTGAAAACATCTTATTCTTTAATTATAAATTTTGTTCTACATTGCTAGGTGTCCTGCTGCAAAAGCTCAGGAAATAAGGCTCCTGGGTGGCACTTGAGGACAAAGAATGCTTTGAATATTGCACTACCTTAATAAAGCCAGCTGCTGTGTCTAACACTGGGTGACGCAGGATGTGCACGCACCCTGATTGACATTACTGTATGTAAATTACCGCCCTCTACTGGGATGACAGGCAGTGTTTCCCATGAAATGGATTGTTTTGTGAAGTAATTAAACTGATTGTTGAAGTCTGGTGTTTTATGGAACCAAGTGCCATGAATTCCGGATGTTCCCGATCCCTTCTTGGAGCACAGCTGTCTGCTGCACACTTATCTGCGTGCATTCGGCCTTCGCTTATTTGCAGTACAAGGTGCAGCGGGTTGGTCTGATTGTCAAAATATTTTCCTTTTTTAACTGTAAACAGGATGTGAAAAGGAGCTACAGAAATGCACTCTCCTCGTGAATGCTCTAATGTCAGTCAAGGAACCTTCTACACTGTCGTATTTTTAAGCCTGTAATAATCAAAAGAAAATATCACAAATTCTTAATTAATTGAAAACTATATTCCCAAGCCCAAATTTTCAAGAATCACAAGAGAGGCATCACTTCTTTAAAATCATGACGTTAGCTTGAAACTGACATTTTATAAAATGATTTTTTTTCTTGGGTTTTCAGACTCTGAAGTTCACATTTTCTTTTTAAATTTTCTATGCAAATATGCTTAAGTAGAAATGAAAGCTGGATTTCTCAAGAAATTGTTACTCAAGGAGATGATTTATAAAAAAGTTATGATATATAGCAGCACAAGATTTGGCCATGGTATGACAGAAAAACCAAAGAAATAAGGAAGAGCAAGACAGAACATCTGTCTCTCAAGAAATCCAAGAAGTACAAAATATAAAAAGACAAATGTGAGCCAAAGCACTGCTGTGAAACAAGGCCAATGTCTGGCAAGTATTGCACAAAATCAAATTGTTAAGTCATCTAAGTTCTCATAATCCCTAGAAATATGACAATATGGGACATTTTGAAAGGGTTTTCTTCATTAAAGCAAAAAGCAAGAAGACAAAATTCAGAATTGGGACTTTATGATTCCTGAAATGAAACATCACATCCTACTGTAGCTGGGAAAGCAGAAGAATGGGATTCCAGTCTCCAGTGCCTTCCTGAGTCCAGAAATTTCACATTTCAGAATTTGCTGGCCAGCCACCAATAGACTACTGATGTTCACTACGCAGCTAAAAGTTAATTGTGGATATAAATGTTCCATATAAATGTTCTGGCCTAGATATTATTATAAATAAAGTCACTTGCATGTGGATATGGAAGCAGCTTATAGGATTATGAATAAATAGTCATATGAATAAATACAAAAACATCTAGTAGGAAATAACTGAGAAGACACATTATTTAATATGCCATGACTGATATAAAGAAGCAATCTTGAAACAGAAAATCATCATCACTGTTTAATGTTAGACAAATACATTAAGCATTTTTATCAGCCTATATAAACTCCCATGTATCTTAGAAAAATAGGAGCACCAATAAACACATCTATCTAAATGTACAGGAACTTAAACACTATTGTGTTATATTTACTGCTTCTGGAAAAAAAATACTATGAATTGTTTCCAATATTTGGTCTGCAAACATCAGGATAAGTACAATGCTTACAGGAATACTCCATAAAGTCACAGTGTAGAGAACTGACAGAGTATCAGCCTTCTTCTTGTCACACAGAAGCATCTGCAGGTGGAATGAGCTGAGGCCATGTATATGTGCAGAGAAAAAAGGAGAAATATTTGTTTACTGAGAACTCAAAGAACATTGTGAGTGTTAAAGGAACCATAGAAAGCCAGTAGAAAAAACCAAAAACAACCAAACCAAAACCCAAACGAAACAAATGCAAACCAACTAAAAAGCTACTATAAAAAGGACTGACATCATAAATTTCTAGGAAAAAAGTGTATTTTCTAAAGATTAACGTGTCACTGAAATCTGTGAACAGCCAAGCTCCAGAAAGAGGGAGACTTGTCAAGAATACTTTTCAAAGCTATCAAATAGAAACTGACTGATTCAAATGGTATCCAGTTCTATTGCCAGCACTGATTCCCCATTTTATCAGCTGAGATTTGTATCTCTTACTGTCAGGAAATTAAGTATTCAAAATTGAATTTCTTTTAGGAAAATAATCCCTGATATAACTCTCTTTGATGGAAGCAGTCCCCATTCAAATACAAAATCTATGTGTTGAATGTAAAGCCAGAGGATGAATGTTGTTGTCACCCAAGGAACCTCTCCATGATCACTCCAAATCTTATGTGACAAACTGCAGCAGAGCCATGGGAATGAGAAAAATACATCTTTCTCTGGACTTTGAGACAGTGGGGAGTCCTCCATCACCTCCCCTTCACAGTCTCATGCTGATACAGAAATACTTGGCAGGTCAAGCATATTGGTATTTTTGTAATTGTACTTCTGGAATTAACTTCTTGTTGCTGAGGGTCATGAGAGCCTGGCAGCAGCAGAACTAACAATGGTTGTATTTTGCCACCACTGCCCCCTTTCCAGATTCATACCACTGGCCTTCAGGGACTGCCTGGGGAAGTAGATGGAACTTACAGGATACTGACATAACCCACAAAATATAGGTGCAAAGAAAAAGCCTTTCATACTTTAATTAAACTAATCTACCCCCCCCACATTAATAGAGAATGTATGGCACAATTAATTTAATTTATAATATCAATGACTACTTTTTTGGCTACTACATTTTCTTTAGGACTGAGAGCAGAAAATTTCCTGGCATGCCTGGCCAAATGAATCACTCATAAGTCACTTTCTTTCTTCCCTAAAGCACTCCATCATGAATAAAGAATGTCTTTCATAACTTTTCTCCTTGACAAAGGACAGTCTTTTCCCATTGATGAGGCTGGGTTAGGGAGGAATTTACACATATACATCTTATCAAAATACATGAGAATCAGTATCTTGTACTCTCCAGTGTACTGGTGGAGATACAGACTGCAACATCTCTACTTTGCTTTCTAAAAATGTTATGTGCATGATTTTAAAATAGAACATAAAAGTATGCCCACAAAATACTGCATTTTTCACATATCCATCTCCCACACTCCTTAATGAAAACTGAGCTTGCAGAATTAATTTATTTAAAAAATCCACTCGTTTCATGAATGGCTTTAAAGTAGATTAATCTGATACATTTCCACAAAGGTCTTAATTGAGAATAAATTTCAGCAATGCAATAATACCAGGATGCAGCAGACTCAAGGTTGGTCCCATACTGGGACACCTGCCTTTGCTCAGGGGTTCTTGGAGGAGCTGGGAGCCTGGTATACATATTTCCTTTGGGGTTTCCAGTGACTTCACCCCAAAACAAACTTCAGCTTTGCAGTGTAAAAAACTTCAAAACCAAGTTCTTGAAAATGTTTAATTTTCAATGAAAACTAAAAACTATGAGAAAGCTATAGATTTGATGGTTCTTTAATCAGGCTGCAGAAACATAGCTGCTCTTATCTCCATACAGGCATGACAGAAAACTGCTAAAATTCCCATAGTTTTGGTTGTGACCGCTAGTTTTAGTGTTTCAAGACCCACTTTTCATTTCTGCATTCCCCAGGATCAATAGATCAGCAGGTGCCAAGGAGCACCATGCTGGCAGAGGTGCAATTACAAACTTAGGCTTGTTCATTTTCACCCAATAAAACCGCAATAACTCATGAACCAACCACAAATTACTTTTGAGAGGAGCAGGTGCATTGCCTTGTCAACTTTGCCACATGTAGCAGTTACTTTCTGCTGGACAAATTATTCTCCATTTTGTACCTACATCAGATAATGTTCATTTCATCTCTGATATAAATGCATTTTGACATTTTTGTCACATTTGAAGAGACACTTGTAGCTGCTAATCAATTTATAAGGTCCTCCTGAACAGCTAAGGACACCTAAGAGTAGAACTTCTAAAACTTTCCATTTAAAGGTCTAGATTTTGGCCTCTTTAGACTGAGATTCTCTTTTACTCACAAGCCTGCCTCATTCTCGTTTCAGTTTTGGAGCTTCAGGTAATCAATTATTAAGAAAAAATTAGTGTGTTGGTATGTTGTCCCACCATGCATTTTCATTCTACTTGATTTGAGACATTAAGTGCTTCATCCTTTCGAACAAAACTCTTCAATCTCACAGGAGAAATTCAAGACTCAATTTAGCACTGAAAAATCTGTCCAAAATTGGATAAGTTAAAAGAGTTTGAAATGTTGGTCTGAGCAAACCACTGGAGGTGTGGTGGAAAACTTGATCCCAAATTCCTTTTACCCAAAGCGCAGCCAAACAAAAAAAAAAGAGAGGGAGCATCTGAAACTGGTCCCCAAAACCACACCAGGCAGTTTCTTCTGGAAAGCTCTGTAGCTGAGTATGAGCTGGGACAGTGCTCAAGGGTGTCCTGTCTAATAGGGCTGTCACAGCAGGCAGTAGAGAGGATGCCAAAGGACAGATAAGAGGAATTGTACCAGAAGAGCTAGAGGAGATCAAGTAGGGATTTAATCTCTTCGAGAACACAGAACATACAAAGGATTGTGGGACATGAAGCTCAGGTGAGAAGAGATTTGTCAGAAACACTGAGGGTGTATCTGTGCCACAGACACAGTGGAGGAAGGCTTACAGAGCAGAAATCCTGGCAGCAATCTGTGTAGATTGCTAAATAACAGCTAAAAGCTAAACTTCAGAAAGTAGAGGCAAAGCTTTCTTTTATCAGAAGAATGCTAGGGTAACAAAATTAATTTTCCAAACTTTAGTAAGTCTCAGAATTGAAGTCACCTGCTTAATTCTAATTCAGCCCTCTTTCCACTAGGCATTAAGACAAAGTCTCCTCTTCATTTGCACATGCAGTCTCCAAGGATCCCATCTGATGATGGGCAATGGTCATGTATCAGCCCTGCTGAAGCTATTGCAGGTGGGAGACAGAAAACCCCCCAGGTTTCTGAGACTATGACAAATAAATGGTGCCCCTGTGGCACAGCACTTTCCATTCTTCTCTGTTCTACACCAAGTCAGTTGAAACAAAATCTGACCAGACCACCAGAAACTGCAAGTTATTCATTCCCTGGGCGCAGTACAGTTAGACCCCAAATGCTGATTTGCACAAAATGTTGTGCAACAGCAGCTACTGAGAATCATAATTTAAATGACTAAAGTAGGTAATTCAAGTTCTAACTCTCAAGAGCTGATATTCCAGGAGTTCAGCCTCATTTTGCCTCTTGTTTCTATCTGTAAAATGGAAACAACGTAACCTTGCAGCTTCTAGGAACAACTAAACCATTAATGGTATGACATACGCAAGGCAGTGCTCCTAAGCATCAGGCTAGTGAACCTGGAGGAATTTGTAATTCTGTGCTTAGTCCTGTATTTCAGTAAGCTGCAGTACAGCAGGCTCTAAGTTAAGGGATTCAGCAATGGGGACCATCACTTTCTGCAGTAAATGAGGCTGAAAAATTCTGAGCAACAAAAAGGGTGAGGTGATCATGTCAGTCAATCATGTCAGTCATGACAAGCCTACCCTATGAGGGGGGCTGTGCAACAGGGATCCTCACCTCTGGTGTTTCCTGACTTCAAAGTACTGAATTTAAAAACTATGTTTTGATTTAATTTTATTTTAGTGTATAGTAGCTGAAAGAATGCCAGATAGAAGGTGGCACTTTCCTCTTACATACAAGGAATGTAAGAGCTGCAACTCATTGTGTTTTACTGTAATGGGTGATCATGATTTGAGCAGGGATCTCAGAATTACCTTAGGTGATCACTATTGGAAGATCTATTAAATATCTAAGTCAAATTCCTTAAACAATGGTTTTCAATAATGACAAAGTGGTTGAGGATTACATTAAACCAACAGTATTTTATATAACTTTTCAAGGGAATAGGTCCCCACAGGGAGTTAAAATTCTGGTACATTCCTCATTCAGTTTGTGAATTCCAAATCAAACCATAAGCATAGTGGAAATAGTGTAAAAAATTTTACAAAAAGCACAAAACCCCCCTAAGGGTGCAATTTTTGGCACTGTAGAGGATACACCCATTGTTTAAAAAACAAATCCCAGTCAGTGAATCAGAAGTGACTAAGAGCCGCTGGGCACCATGGATCTGTCCTGAATAAGAGACAGTATGGAGCAGCCCTGTCCAGGAGCATGCCAGGAACCAGGCTGCTGCTCATCACCTCTGCAGTAAAGGGTGAGGGAGGGAAGGAAGGAGCACACTCGCAGTCTTTTTATGCACAACCTACTTTCCACAGCAAGCCAGCCATACTCTCTGCCTGTTTGGGAGCAGCTGAATCAAAGTTCAGCTCTCTCCTCGCTTTAGCCAGGATTCAGCTCGGTGTGGTGGAAAACTTGATTGCTGCCCAGCAGTGACCTGCTGCCCTCTGCTCCAGCACATGGACGTCAGGGCAGAAACTCTTCCCAAGGAGCACTGGGGAAAGCCCTGAGTAACCTGCTCTGCTCCCAGTGCTGATCCTGCTCTGAGCTGGAGACTGGATCAGAGAATTCTCAACACCTCATGCAATCCTAATAATTATATCATTTTTATATATTAATTATAAAAATGTGCTTGCTTTCTTTACAGGTGTATCTTCGACAGTTGGTGTACTGATCCTTAACAAATAGATAAAAGACTAAAGCAGACCAAAAGAGTAACTATGTAAGTACCTCCAAAGATGTCATCACAATGAGGATTTAATCACAGGTTATTATTTTGCTTGATGGTTGGAATATTACAGTACACTGATGGTTAAAACTGCATTTCATTTTGATTATTGCTCTTTAATATTAGTTACTAGTTACACTGCTGCTCTGACTGCCGGTCAGAGCTGAACTACAATGCCAACTTTGAGGAAAAAGATGGAACTTGTACAACTATCTACCTGGTTGGGATCAGATCTATTGCGACAGAGAAGAAGCTGGGCTGGCAAGCAGCAAATAGGTGACACGTTTAGATCAGCTTAAATTTCCTGCCTTCTCATTAACAAAATCTGGAAGAAGAGGCCAAAGAATATACACTGCAGCTACGCAGGTCAACATGACAAACAAATATAAAAACAAGGACAAAAATGCCAGAGACAGAAGAGAACAAGAGAGCACATCTGGCATCAACAGATATTCATCAACAGATATTTGTACACATTTCATTATGTTTGTAATTAAAGGGAAAGTGCATCAGCATCTCACCAGAGTATTATGAATAGCACTTGAATTATGGCAGTGCATGAACCCAGGACATTAGTATTCTATCCACCTTAAATAAAAAGTTTTTACTCCATCAATTTTAATACCCAGTTGCTTTAAGAAGTTGGCTACAGTATCATGGCAGACTGCCCAGGTTCTTTGCTCAATCAAGCAATAGTTGTCTTTGACCAAAAAAGAAAAAATAGCCAACAGTACCCTTGCTGAATGTCTGCTGGCATCTGCTATCAATATAGGAATAAGGGAATTAAAAGCAAATTCAAACATCAAAAGTTTAGTATTTTGGTTAACCACAATATTACAAAATTAGCAGTTTTATTAATTCATTACTGAAGCTATGCAGTTTAGATTAATTTTTTAAAAAACTACCATGCAATTTTTATCTATTACTTCAATTGTATGTACATAAGAACTAATGTGCTGTAGACATAGTCTGAAAAACTGCATCATTTACCTCTGTATTATACAATACCAGCATGTCACAGTGCCCTAGGCAAGGTCACCAAACTCCTAACAATGGTGTAGGATGTGACAGAGGAATCCATCTTTATAAATTAGACTTCATTATACATGATCCTGCTCATAAATCTTGATGTATTGTTTTCTAGTATAATAACTTTACCTTGCACTTGCATGTACCCTCTGGATCTTCTAATTCACAAAGTATTTTACAAATACACATCGGATGTATGCTTGTGTGCATAAAGTGGCTGTGCTGCTGCAATAGCAGTGCTGTAAATGAGACCTGACCTCCTGGAGCACCTGCCCTGCTCTGTGTCCTTCTTATCCCCACCTGGGGATTAAAAAGCTGCAGGAGGCCGGTTTTCCAGAGCAGGTAGGTGACCTGAAGCTATAGAAGCACCTGAAATTAAACTGATCATTTTTCTTTGGGAGTTGTGGTACTTCTCACATGCAAACCCTATGAGGACTCAACTTGGTTGGTTAGATTCAGAAAACTGATCAGAGAAGCAGGTGAGCCTGCTTCCCAGAGGCAAAGCCACCCCTCTTCATTTCGGAGATGCTCAGAAGGTGCCTCCGACACGGAGCGACGAGGAGGCTCAGCCCCGAGCCCGACTGCTTGTGTGAGCACCTCCACGCTGCCCGCCGGCACCCAGGCAGGCGCTGCTCTACGGGCCGAGGGTGCGACCCGCCTGCCCCCGGCTCCTGCCCGCAGCCCGACCCGCCCGCACGCTGCCGACCGCCCTCCTGCCGGGAGCGCTCCGTCCCGCCCGGGCCGCAGCCGCG
>VWYP01003620.1:376881-400508 GCA_013400435.1 Pycnonotus jocosus | reverse complement strand
GCGCCCGGCTCCCCGCCGCCCTCCTTCCCTCCCCCGCGCCTCGGCCCCCGCGGGGCGGGGAAGGTGCCCCGGGCTCCGGCCCGGCTCCTGCCCTGACCGGGACCCCGCGCCCCTCGGGCTCAATCACCACCGACGACTCGGGACTCCGCGCGTCCCGCGGCCCCGCGCCTAAATTCCGTGACCCTGCTTGTGTCCGTAGCTCTCATTTGGGAACTGTCCGGCCAAGCCCCCGCGGCTGCCCTGCTGTCAGCTGCCAGCCGCGTCCCTGGACAGCGACCGGGAGCTGCCCGCCGCTTTTTATATATTGCCGCCCCAGCCTGGCCGCCCCAGCGCTGCGAGCGGCCGGTGTCCGCTGCTCCGGGGAGAGGTCACCCGCCAAGAGGTGACAGAAAACCTGGCTGGCAGCGGGCTGCCTTCTTCCCGGGAGGCTGTAATAGATGCTTCGACCATGCTTCAACTTTTGTGGAAAGAATATTAGGGGTTTTTTTGTTTGTTTGTTTGGGGTTTTTTGTTTGTTTTTTTTCTACAGGTCTAGGTTCATCAACTCTCTGCCCCAGATCAAGCCAGAGTCTTCGCAACACAGTCTCTCCCGTTTCTTTCCTACTTTCCCTGCATTCCACCCACTTACTCCCCACCTCCTTCCCCCTGCATCGCTTCTTCTCTTACAAGCTCTCACACTTTTGAAAAGGTTTCAAAATTAAACCCTGGCAGACACTTTTCGCACACTTCACAGACTGAAATGAATCCTGATTTCTTCATCCATAGACTAGCCAGAAAGTAATAGCAGGGCCCTTATCCCATTTAGGAAAGCCATTTTGTGTCTCTGTTTCCTCTGTGCTCTGGGAAATACTATTTTAACAGTGGCCCCTTCCCTATCCTGGATGTTCCTCCAGCAGAGAGTCTCATAGCCAAGAAGGACAACAGCGGCTTCATTTACTCACAATCAATTACTTACTGCTTGCTCTTTTGGCAGAGTAATTGTGATGTGCAAAGCAGAGGCTGATGTTCCTGCAAGTGAGTGCCCTATTCTGAAAGAGCTGCATGCCCAGGTAAAGCAGTCATGTTAAACACTATCGATATCCCCATCTTGTTTAGATTTAAACTCTAACTGCAATGTCAGCAATACCCATAGAAGCTAACAGCAAACAGACAGATGTATTTCATGTTACCACTGTTTTAATAACGTCTTCTGCTTACTTTGTGACGTGAAATTGTTTTCCTTTGTCCCTGTTCTTAAAAGTTTAATCTAAAAAGGTTCATCTTAAACTACTCTACTTCAGCTGATATAGGGGAGACGATGCGCTTGTCCAGAACTTGTGCAGATGTTGAATGTCACTCCTCTGCCTGCAATTCCAGCTACAGTGTCCTCCAAATGACAGGATAAACACTTTTGAGAAAAGGGATGCCTTCCAGGGATGGATGCATTCAAGATCTGGAAGGGAGACAGCATAATTATGTAAATACTCCCACATCCCATGACCCAGAGCAAACACCTGCTGATGTTAATGGGAGAAGAGAGGATTACGGTTCTTACAATCAGCTCCTCTGCCCAGTAAATCTGCCTCTGACCTCTGCCTCTCTTTATTTAATCTCTCACCAACAGTACATTACCAGTACATAAGACCTACTACGCCTGTTTTCTGCCACAGGCTTTTATCAGTTAGGAACCAGGCAGAGATGAGAAATTAGTTCCTGATATTGTACTCAGCTGCCCTATAAAGATGAGCCGTGACACACTGTCTAAAAGTGAAATAATAAACTCAGTTTTGAAGGTTTTGTATCATACTGCTGCTGTGTCACCGCCCACAAGCAACAGCCCACGTCAGCCAGTACTGCAACCTTCAGCAGCGCTCTTCTGGCAGCCACACTTGGATGCACCATCTTAGCGTGCCCTGCCTGTCTGGAAGATAGATCTCCCTTTCTTCAGCTGCTGTCTGCGATGGCCAGAATGCAGCAGTAGAACGAAAGATATTATCTTCCCTTCTGTACCATTTTTGAAGATCTTACTTTATCAAAAATATCCCTAGACTTCCAGGTTTACTGAAAGCAGCTAATTAGTGACTAGATACTAGCAATTGCTAATCCCATGTTATCTCACCACAAGTTACTAAGATAAACTGCAGTGATATGGCTGTATTCATAATCAGCAACAGAACTGAACTGGCAAACCTGGACTAAACTCTGTGGCAGGCACTGACAAAAATCTTACTAATTTCAGGTACTTTATTGTGGAAAACTAAATCCAGAGGCAAGATCAGATATTGTACTTGTCTCCCCAGAGAAAACTCCCCAGAGTAATGCGAACACATCTCATGCAGCAACTGGCCTATTCCTATTTTATGCTTTTAATCATAGTCAGCTGTTCAGAACTCAAATTACCATCATGAGTATTTTTGATGTATTACACCTCATAGTAGCAGTTACAATTAGAGCTATTCTACAGACTCTGCTTGAAGGAGGGTACATGTTAGGAATCATTCACAGGTCAAACATGCTTCCTTTCCTTTTAGAATGTTAGAAAACCTGACAAAATGGTAAAACTCTGGTCTCTCACACATATGTTGGTTTAAGTGTATAAGTAGCCAGCTGATCAGTACTCATGTTTCCTGCTTGAAACATTCTGACACTCAGCACACAATGGCTAACATTTCTGGGGGAAAGAAAAGGAAAGCACATTTTCCACAGAAAATGTAGTTTTCCTGCTTGATACTAGTCTTGCCAAAATGGTTCTTTTTAGAGTAATTGGAATGAAACCACTGTATATGATGAACAGAAAGAAGGAAGATCCCACCGGCCTTAAAAGCAGCTGAACTGTTTTGTCTTTGCTCATTGATAACAGAATATCGGCAGGAATGAAAGTACTGTCTTTAAATCTTGCAAGCATGTAAAATGCTGGGGAAAAGTCTAAACTAGTTATACCTATGCTCTGATGCCATTGTGGCACAGAAGTCTGATACACTAATTATATATTTAGCAATTTATAGTTCCTTCCAATCACCATGGTAATTAAACGCCAAGTTAATTGATACTGCGTAGTATTCTGGCCTCTAATTAGCCATGTGTTTTTAATTTGTTACAGATTCCATGATGCAGCCTGATGTAGCCCTAGTAAAGTTACTGTACAAACTCTAATGCACCTGGCAAGAAGAGAATCAGACCTAAGGAAAGAGAAACATGACTACATCTTGGTTTGCCATTTGTAAGCTACCGAAAGACTGTGATAAAAGTACAGCTTCTTTCCTCTCCATCCTCTTGTCTTTAACTATCACAAGTCAGGATTTTTTGTTAGTCTAATCATCTCACAGTATTTGCCTACTTGTAGAGGAACAAAACAGGATATGTCTTGTGGAGGAAAATGTGGGAAGAGTGCACCCTTGGTTACTATGTGCTGTTTAGAGGACACAAGCTCCTTACTGTAGTATCCCTTAGGAAGTAATACTAAAGCAAAAGAGGAAATAACAGGATCTACAAGATCAATGATGCAGTCTGATGCTAATCAGTGCAATGCCAAATTTTATAATAAATCTCATTCTTCAGGAACTGACTGTAATGAAGATTCTTGAACTTTACTACACTCAAAATGGCATTGCTGTGCATTTGTACCTTCAAATAATAGCTCCCACAGCCTACATATAAACACACCAAGTAATATTTATAACTTTGGCAGTGGTCTTTATCTGTCTGGGGGTTCTAGAGCTCTGGCATTTGTTTTCTATCAGGTTAAATGGTCTGAGTGGGATGTTATAAGTCTGGGTTACCATTGGAAGGGAAGAAAAGATTTGAGGTTTTCCATTGCTTGTTTTCCTAACAGCAGACTCCAGTGAATTTCATACTAATTCTGTGGTTGAAGTTATGTGGAAAGCACCAAGGGCATATGAGTAGGTGTCCTCTTTGACATCTAAGTAAACAAACAAATATTTTGGATAGAGAAAAATAAGAATCACTGTGAATGAGGACAAAATGTTCTAACTTGTGCTCTGGCACTCTCTCCTTGGTTTTTATTTACACACACAAATTATCATCATTTTAAGGTAGCTTCAATGAGAATAAATTATAAATTAGTTTCACTATATTCTGGTTTATCAAGATATTGGCACCTATATGTTCATTCTACTTCATTTTAGCTTTCTGAAGCTCTGGGAAAGGATTGCTCTGCACTTTGCCAACAGCAGTGCACTGCTGGCTTTCATTAGTGGGGGCCAAATTCTTTCACTTTTGTTCACAGTGATTAATGCTGAAATAAATGGAACTTCTTGCAGTATTCACTGTGAAAAGACTCTAAGTATGCTCAGATACAGACTACAGTAACAAAGTGTCTGCTGTTTGACTGTGCTCCCTGTCCCTTGCTAGAACAGGCATGGAGGGCATGGGGGAAATTAAGCTTTAATTCTATTAATACAAAGGATGGTACTTTATTGTTGCTATTATTAATAACAAACTGTGTTCTCAAAGTGCTTGGAACCAAAAACTGGATGGAGCTGAGGTACAATCTTTGCCCTCAGGAAATTGCAGACAAAATATAAAACAGGACACCGATGGAAAGAAGACCTGATTGGGGTAGGAAGGGTGGAGTATGAGGGAGCAATAAAGCAATACTGGCCAGAGTAGTAACAGCTGGTGCACTTCTGACTTAGTGTTTGGAAGCACTGATGCAAAGTGAGTTAGCAAGAGAGTCTCAAAGGAGGTTAATGTGGTATCTTTAGATATTCAGAGGACCAACTTTCAAGAATCAGGGGCATTTTTAACAAAAGCACGGAAATGTGTATTTGAAAACATAACGAGTAGACAGCAAAAGCTGGGATCCTGTACACACACAGATTGTGGGAAGAAAGCTTGTAATAATGAACAAATAGATGAGGGAAGGGAAGGCCATTCAGACTTAGATCAAGCAGCCTCTACTTGATGCACCATAAAGGCAGGATGAACTACAATGAGCAGTGATCCAGAGAACTGCCAGTGTATTTGCATTTGAGATGCAATGCAGTAGACCACATTGTGTCTATCAAGTCAGAGTAAATAGGAACAAAAGTGAAATGGTAAATGTGGGATGAACATTTTTTTCTACAGCAGTCAAAAAATTTCACCTGGAAACCTCTTTCTGACAAAACCCATTGTTTCTTAAAGAATGAAAATTGGAGAAATCATATATTTTTTCTGGAAAATAATGGCTATTTTCCTGGGTTTAACACAGCAGGATTTTCACATTCTGGCCAGCTTTAACATGAACTTTTCTCTCCATCTTGCATTCTGCTTATATCTAGCTCTTGCAGGTCATTTTTAAATAACCCCTCTACCTCTCCAGTCTCTCGTACTAACACAGCCTAAATTGTCAGAGGGCATTATAAATGCCATGCAAAGGTCCTGTGTGACAGGTAGGAGGTTGCTCTGTTATATGAGAATGGTGAAGAAGGGGACAGGGAGGCAGCTGTGGTACAAACGATGATTGGATGGATTGCCCTCTGAGTAAACAGGGCACTTCTATGGAGCAGTAGACAAAAAAGCCAATGCTTCAGCTGAAATCCTGAAGAATTGCAGCCACAAGAGCCCTTGCACATTTCTCAGCTAACAGAGGAGAAGAAGCGACAAAACAAACCAAGTGCCAATAAACTTTCACTTCCTTTCGTAAGATGCTCTGCAGACATATTTAAAATATATTACATTGAAGATATGAAATCTTGTGCTGAGCAAAGCCAGTCTCTGTAGAAATAGCCAATTCTTCAATGATTAAGCAACTGGGAAAGTGGACTACATTTTACATCTGTAGATATATTGGTTTTTTACTGGAGCTGAGCTTGAAATTTTGAAGTGATTAATGCCCTTGAATAAGTGAGCAGCTATGTTGAAACACAAAATGTCTCAGCACAGAATATTCCCCCGTCCTTCTCATTCCAGCTTCTGGTGTCTGATTTTTCCCCTCCTCTTCAGTCACTTGACAAAAATGTATTGTTTTAAACTACATCTTTCTTTGCTCTCAAAGTGCTCATTTCCTTAATACTGAATTGGGACCTTGTCTAAACCACAATTTTTAATTTTTTCTTTTTTGTAAATTCCAACTGTTATTACCATCACAGTAGAAATAATTGGAACATTTGTGTAAAAAAGCCTTGCCTTGCAGCAGTCAATGGCAATTTAGCACACACCATAGCAGGATATTGGTTCAGAAGCCTGGGAGCTTTTTCTCTCTTTTTTTTATAACTCTCCTGGATTACACAGGAAAACATGATCAATCTTGACAGCAGGTTCTAACAACAATGCAAGCAAATTGTTCCCCAAACCAATTTACTTATAAGAGCAAGAACTTTTTTTCAGATACACAAATACCTTGCTGCACACACACGTTTTGAGTAATCAGGCTATTGACTGATCGCAGCATATTGCCAAATATCAATCAATATATTGCAACCTTCATCACTGGCCACACAGCTACTATTTTAACTTATTTAACAGATTTTAAATATGTATATTTAATAGAACTAAGGAGCAATGGCACTCATGTTTTTGGCCAGTAAATAAAGAGTGTTGTGGCCAGTTGGAATAGTGGTTAGAATTTCAGGTAGGAAGATTATAATGTCCAGAATCAAAATTTGGCTGGGGCCCAAGCCAATCCTTATTAACCTAAACAGTTCTACAGGATCTTGAATCAGTAAAGCTGATTTTAAATTTCTTCTTGATTCCACAATAAAGAAGGGCTAATTGTCTGTCCACAGTATTATCTGAGTCTCATTTTAAGTGAAGGCTGGTGACAATTCGATTGTAAGCATCATTTCGCACAGCTCCATTGGGAAGCTTTCCCAGCCAACCCAGAGCCTGCCTAAGCCCACTCCATCACCCAGCTCTGGCATTACAGAACTCTCTGTTCCAGCAGGCTGAGTGGTACAGCCATTCCTGGGAGTATAAAGGAGCTTAAGCTTAGGAAGAATGCCTGTTTCATGACATTGAACATATCTGGGTATTCCCACTGAGAAGCAGGATATTCATGCTGTGAAGAAGGGGCTGGACTGGGTGGATCTGCAGCTCTTTCTGTCCGAAAATGTCCCTGTTTCTGTGAGAACGTTTTGGTAGTGTCAGGCAGCACCTGTATTCCATTAACTCCAAAAGCATTTCAGTGTTTACAGTAACCAGGAAATGTCCATGTCTGTGTTATATTAACAAGTCAGCAGTAACAACTGCAGTTTCAGTTTTTAGACCTTTGCAGAGAAGGGTTTACTCTGAGTTGCTGAGGGTTTTACTTTTTTTGGTTGAAACACAGAGGCCTGTAGTACTGCCCTTGAAACCATTACAGAAAGCTTCAGGGAAAAAAGTTACCAAATGATGTCCAATAGTGCTTCAGTAATGCCTTCACATCATCAGGCAGGCAAAAGCATAGCTATGAATTGCAAGTCTAAAAAATACTTGTGACAACAAATTTGCAGCTCCTTCACCTTAGTTTTGTCTGCTTGTACTCCTCCTGGCCTACTGCATGTAAGGGGTTTTGCATAGTGGCATAGTTTCATTCAAGATTCATTATCTTGGAAACAAAATTGTGTTATATTTTTATGTGGACTATACTACATATGCTCAGAGAGGTAAGCCATAAGGTGTCACTGCATAGTAGGCAGCAGACTTTATAGCGGTGTGATGCTAGAGAATTACAGTCTATGTAAAAGAAATCTCCTGTGAGAAATTAAAGCATAACTTTTTTTAGTCTTCCAAACAGGCTCCAATTTCTGCATGCAAGAGGCAAAAAAATCTAAGCTATGCGCTCATGTGCTTTTCACATAACTGAATTTTAATAGTGACATTAAATGACTATTTTATAAATAATAACATCAAAGACCATGGGAGAAAACTAGAAAATATAAAGATATTTTTCTTTTCTCTTTTGGATTGAAAACAGTACACGGTAAAGCAACTTAATTCCCAAGAAAGGCAGTAGCAGGGACTGCTCTGTAGCTGGCCAAGTGTACCAAAGGTAGAGAGAGCTCGAGGAGGTGTTTCCCCATCACCTGCTGCTGTGTAGACTGATGTGACCAGAATGATGACAGCCACAGCTCTCTACTGAGTGTGCCACCACTCGCCTGCCAGAGAGCACCATCTTTCTTATTTATAATTACTTGAAAAGTTGATTCCAAAAAGAACGGAGCAGCCTTCAGCTCCTCCTTACATCCCCCTGAAACACTGTGTTCAGCTGGCCTGATCCCCCTCTTATTAACAGACACTTTTTTGAGACTCCTCCAAGACGTTTCTCCTTGACTTCATTTAAGTGCCATGCAAATGAAGGAGATATGCATTCAGGACTCTTCCAGGAGGCAAGAAAAGGTTGTTACTTTGCTTGCACGTATTGCTGGTCCTAAAGTTCATTTTTTCAGTATTGCAATGACTTCTAGCGAAATCAGTTTCTACGGATGATGTCGGAACACCTTTACAGTGCTGCAGGTACAGCTGTTGCTCATCTTGTTTACTTACACTACTGTCACGCAGATTCATTTCAACACCTTTTTGTCATTTTGGGCTGACACAAATCTGTTCAGCAGTAATTACCTGAGATTGTTCTACATTTCAAGGACTATTTTTGACTCATTTACATTACAAAAACCCATGCAAATTGCTCGGAGAATAGGTGCTAAAGGGATTATAACTCAGCAGGATCTTACCGAAGTGATAGCTTTTGAGACAGAAGATCAGTTAATTTACCTGACAGAAAACATTTATATTAAGTAATCCTTGGTTCAATCAAAGTTATCAGATACATACTTTCAGAGTTCAGGCCTTAAAAATATATGACTGTCAATGCTAAAGGGAAAAAAAAACCTGTCAGAATTAAATATGAAAACCAAAAACTAGTCTGCTTCTGGAGGCTATTCCCTATTTCTATTCTGAAATGTTGCTAAATGGTTTTAAAATGATCTAGAGTACTTCACTGTGCCAGTCAAGTCATAAAGAAAACTGTTTCATCTAGGAAACATTATCCTTCTTTAGGACTTAAGTAGATTTGGGTTTATCCACCCCTTTCCTGTCTTATAGCTTATCTTTTATAGCTGGGCAAGATAAATGCAAAATAGGTTGTATGTACTAGAAAGTAGCAATAGGCTCTTACTTTGCTTTGCACAAGTACAAATTACCCTTTTAATGCAGGATTGCTAAAACTAGCTATTACGGTCTTCTCAATAATCACCAGGGACAGCCTCCATTCCTAAAAGAAGTACTCTAATCATTCTTAAAAAAACCCACCAAACAAACCAACACCATAATTTAGACCAAACACTAGTGACAGTCTCACATTAATGGTGGAGTTATTCCTTTGATGAAATAATTGCAAAAATTGCCATATGCTTCACTAGAAAATTTAATCTAGTGTGGGTACTCTCACCATGTTTCTTCAGAATACATGAACATAAAGCCCTCCATTTCTTGTTGATTTGATGATCCTCATTAATTGGGGAAAAAGGTTCCAGCACAGAGCGTGTGCTGCTTTTTCTGTGTCTTGCATACACTGGATATCCCTATGACTTAAAGGTGAGTAGGAATTTAGTGCCACATTTTTTTAATGGGGCAAGTAAAATGATTGTGTCTTCACTGCTTACCATCCTTCACTGACTTCTCTGAATGTTTCTCTTTTTTAGACAGTTTTGTAATGTTGATGATGCTGGGCATCGCTGTAATATAAGTCCCTGAATTTACATGATTACATTATAATAATATCAATGCTGGTTTTTATAGTTCATATAAATCAGTGTTTGCTTTCACAACTAGTGCTGCAAATCGAACAGCTGTTTTCACTGAGCAGTTTTAATTAAGCTGTCCATAATGCTGCCTAGATATTTTTCTGAGCCGGTAACACTTCGTTAAGTGCGCAGTATCAGTGAACACTTCAGATCATTCCTGAACATTACCTCACACTTAGGTAAATTGAAATCCCATCTTCACTGATGTTGTCAAATCACCTTGTTTTGGTGACTTGAATTGGTTTTCAGAAATCTTTCTAATGTTCAGGACCCTAGGAAATCTTGAATTTGCTACAGATTTTGCCATCTGTTCACTCACTTGTCAAGATAATGAAGCTTTAAATGATACTTGCCCTAGTAAAATCCTTTGGGCAATCTATTATTAGCCTCTCTTTATTCTGAAAACTGACAAGTTCAATTTATGTGTCTTTGGATCTTTTATGGAGTTTATGTTCTGTGACCAACATTTCCTTCCCACACTGATTTCTCACATTATTTCATCTCTGTTTTGAGTATCTCTGGAATATTAGTTTGGAAAGCCAAGATAAGTTTTATCTCTTCCTGTTTTTCTGTGCATAAGCAGCTTCTTTTTTCTTTTTACAAACCCATACTGGATCCTACATTGGTATTCTCATTTGGGAATGTTATAGATTGCTTTGTTGGTTTTAGAAACATATGATAATTAATATTGGAAGCAGTAATTTTTTTGTTGCCCACAATGACTTCTTTTCAGCTTTAAATATGGGTATCATTTTATCTCCCTTGGACAGCTGAACCTGATGAATGTGTTCCAACACTTCCACATTTAGCTCTGTTTCTGATAGTGGAAATTTCTTTGTCTCTTATTTGCAAAAAAGACATCAGAATGTACTCACATCCAGGGATTAAGTCTGTTAAGGAAAAGGCATTAAGGAAATACTCTGTCCAGGCACAAAAATTTCATGCTTTTATAAACTATGCCCCTAAGTCTTAGAGTCTAAGTCCCATTCCAATTTTCAGAAGTGGTTACAAGTCGTCATCTGGGAACATAAATAGGAATCTGGAATTTCAGCTATTGTTCCTCAGTTTTTAAACCGTCCTTGTTATTACCCAGAAAGGTGGCTAATCCCCAGTCAGTCAAGAAGACATAACCCATGGGTGATGTGATGATAGACCATGATATGTCCATTAATCAGCAGAAAGAAAAGCAAGAACTTGTTTTGATTACAAGAGTAGAGAAGAAGTATTATGTATGGGTTTAGAGATCTTGCAGAGTCATTTGCCCACTTCACTGAGAACCAGAGAGGAGTAAGATGCTCTGGACAACACAGAGGTATGGCACAGAGGCAACAGAAAAGGCAGAAGGAAGAGAAGAAAGGAAGGAAGACCACTGTAAGGCATCATGAGCAGACAAGTAGCCAGAGTGACAGTGACTTTAAGAGGAAACTAAATAGTTGTAAGGAGGAAAAAACTAAAACATGATTTTGCAAAGAAGGAAATGTTGAGAAAGGGAACAGATACAGGGGAGTCCAGAAGACTATCACAGACAAAACCAGTAGGTGGGATTTTTGCACAGTGTAGAGAAGTGAGCAGAGCAATGAACAAAGTGGTCTGGATGCAATGATCTCTGTTTGCACTGCTAATCCAGGTTAACAGAATTAACCGAGATAACTTTAGAATGCTCGGTTTTGCACTTTATTCATTTTAACTTCATCTCTGAAACAGAAATGATCATAACATTTCAAAAGCAACAGATTTCACTTCTTTGAATTTTGAGCACCCACTGTTAAAAGAGAATTGAGGGAGGTGGGAAGGTGGGTTGGAAACACATGTCCTTGACAGGATGTCTCATTCCATCCCAAACCAGCTGACTAGAAGAGGTACTACAGTAGGCCTGTAGAGAAGGACTTGATCTAGCTGAAAAACATGTTACAATTTGAAAATGCCTCTCCAATCCCAATTACAGAAGAAGTTCTTCGAAAGCCATCTTGGCCTGGAGGTAAAGCTGGAGGTATCAATCCCATCTCATTTCCTGTTTCTGTGGAATTCTAACAGTATTTCAGTATTCAACCCTTTTAGGCTTGTTTGAAAATCTCAGGTTGAGTGTGCTTCAATTTCACTCTAGTCTTTTCAAAGTCTCTAATACACCTAAAAGCAAATTTATCATGATTCTCAATACAATTTGTGTTCTGAAAGCCTATAACCTGTTTCTTCCTTTGTTACTTTTTAACATGGGCTGTGTTTTGATGTGGAGACTTAGGAATTGTTTTGCTGTTGAATAACAACCTTTCTCTTGCAACACCAGCTGTAAAACATGAACACCTTGCTGGATCACACTCCAAAATCTGAAATGGGCATCCTGCCAAAGCTCAGGGCTTCCTTTTTGTTTTGACTGTTGCAATGTTCTTGTTTCTGTTAGTATCACGTTCCTACCACTTGTGTTTTTCAGACACCTACAGCCAAACTCAGCGTAACTCCGCTGAGCTCACTGAAGCTGCAACAGAAGCAAATTTGTCTCAGTATGTCTGTAAATTAACCAGTCATTTAAGCTGGAGAGTGACATTGATAAGCAATAACAGCACAGAAGTGGTGAAAGGAAGATATCTCCTAGTTAGTTTTGGACAGTTGACACTAACTCCGTTGTCAGATAAGTCTTACTGACTGTGGGAAAAGCTGAGTGGGAAAAGTCACACTCGCCGCCTACTAACTGTAGGAGGAAAACAGATCTGGAATGCAGAGGAAATCTTGACATTATCTGTTCTCCCAACCCCTACCAGCCAGGCAATCAAAATAACTAGCTGAGTATCAGCTACCTCTGTTCCTGGCCCAAATAAATGTACTTTCTTGACAGGGTTTTTGCTCACAGGAGAGGAGGCAAAGAGAAGGGAAGAGTCTGAAGTGGGTGTGGGGGAGTGTTTCCTGCCAAAACCCAGGAGCAGCTTCTCTGTGACATCTGAAAGAATACTGATGACATAAGCCTAGTGCTGTAAATGGAGGCGGCTCTGCCGTTTCCAAAGGACAGGAATTCATGCCTGACAGCCCTGCAGCCCAGAACTCCAGTTCTTCAATGCTCCACTTGGCCTCCATTGACATTGCCAAGGACAGTGTGCCAGACTGCTAAAAGAAGGATCAAACCCAAGGGAACAAAACCACTGGAAAGACATTCCCTGTTCCCATCCAAATTGTGTTGTTTAAGAATAAAGTGTAGCCATTTCAAATGAACACTTGCAGAGTAAATTTATTTCCTTCTGAGCCCTCATAAGACACAGGGTTTATCAAGACCTAAGGAAGTATAGTGTTCTATGCTTAGATGAATGTATCATATATACATCACAGCAAATTAGAGACAGTCTCACATATTTCTGTATACACTCACTTACCTAGGTGTAGCTTAATACTCTGGATATCATCCCTATAAGGTTGCTGTTACACTTAAAAAATTCCAGAAATATGGGGTCATAGAAGAGGATCACAGCAACAAAAGCAACAAATGAAAAGGTGCACTTTAAACTATGCTACTGAATATATTGAGTTCTCCAATATATGACCCAGCCATTGAGTGTACTGCATCACTTCTGTCTGTCTTATAAATAGGTGAAAATATAAAACAGAAGTTTATTTTAACTTTGGAAAGTCACCTTACCTTTTTCTTAGGACATGAGAGTCCAGAGAGCTGCAAATTGAAAATTTTGACCATGTGTTGTTGGTCAGCAGACAAGAAAAGTATGTGAAAGTAAGAGATAACTTTATATGCTATATGTTTATCAAACCAACAGATCCCAATATCAGTAGTCTGCTAGAGATGCAAAAGTACCTATGGCCTTATGCCTGCTTTACCTATTCAAAGAAGCTGGAAACCAAAATTTGTGGCTTCTCTCAATGGAGTCCTGGCATGGGCAGTAAGGCAGCTACTTCTGGGGAAGGCTGGAAAGAAGACCAGTTGGTTGAGGGATGTTATAATTGTTTCTTTCCGTATTCCTTCTTCACTGCTTTGGGAAGCAGGCACAGAAGAAACAATTCTCTGAATCTCTCCCTCCTATTTTGTACCCCAGACCCTTCTATCTTTCTTTGACAGAAGTGAATCACCAACATCCCATAGACACACATTCTCTGATTTTTCTGTCCTAAGAAGCCTTGAGCTGCAGCTGGCTGAGCCAATGCTGACAACTGAGGTGAGTTTTTGGGCATACATGAGCAGGTACAGAGGCTCTCCATAGTGAGAGTCAGTCTACAGGCACAGTGCTACTGTAAGCCCTTCCTGGAGCCAAGCTTAGCATGAATAAATGACACAGCAAAGCGCACCTGGCAGGATGGGGACTGTAACCTGGACACCAACCAGCTCATGGACCAACATGCATGAAAATAAGCTCCTGAGAAAATATTTGAATGCTGTATTAGAAACAAATGTACATGTTTTAAGTCACCTTTTTGTATGAAAACTATTGATGATAATGTAAAGCTATAAGGTTTGTGAGGGAAGGACTTTGTTCTGCCTATACAGTGCTCACAAGGCCACAACTCTGGGCCTGAGGCCAATTGTCACTACCTCAGTTAAAAAAATTAAAAATAATAAATGACCTTATTAGCAATCCAAGTAAGCAACATTTTTAAGAGTTTCCTGAAAGAACTACATACATTTTATGAAATATAATATTTCCCCTTATATATATATATAGAAAGAGAGAGAAAGAGAGAGAAAGAGAGAGAGAGAGAGAGAGAGAGTGTCCCATTTCCTCAGCTACCTAGAGATGTTGATTTTGAAATCCCTGAAAAGTATAGGCTTTTTTTTTCTTTACAGATACAAATAATTTTCTCCATAGCTAAAAATGCATCATTAAGAGACTAACTATAATCCCAAAAAGGTTTTGGTGACTGCAGCTGGCACGGAATTTCACTCTATAAAGAAAAATCTCTAATTTTCTACAGGATATACCTGCAAGATTCTATGCTAGAATCAGTTTACGTCTCAGAGTTAAGTCAAAGAAACCTTATATAACAGTGTCCTTGGGAACCAAGATATACTCCAGGGTAGGTATGTACCCAATATAAATTAATATCAAATAAGAACCTACAGCCATTACCTTCCCAAACTCTGTGTCGAAAGCCTACACTTCATGAAGGCTGGAATAACAGATTCAGATCCACTTAATAATACCCACATGTAAAGCAACCTTTTGGCCATCTGTTTCCTTGAACTTGCCTTTGCAATTGCTCTGCCTTCATAAAGACACAGAGCCAAGATCACAATTGACAGATGCCATTATATGCAATGGAATTATATATGGGATGGCTTTGGTATGTCTTTTGCATTCATATGCAGCCCCAGTCTCCTCCTCTGGCTGCATTTCAGCGGTGGCTTGACAGCATGGTGGGATTTACTAATTTGTTTATGCCTTGTGCTGAGCACTCAATAAATACCAGCATCTCTATGTGCATTTCTGTCATAGCAACTCGCTGGCCTGGGTGGAATCTAATACAGAGAACAGGAAGGGCAGAGACTGTATGGTTTTCAGCTGAAAAGCCTTCTAAAGCAACCCTCCTGTTCTTTAGTGGTTGACATCAACACTACACAGCTCTTTGTCCTCCTCTAGTGGTCCCATTATATTTAGGGAGAGGCTTATGCAGTGATTACCCCTTCTAATCAATGCAGTCATTTCCCCGCTGCAAGATGTTGAGGCTCATGCCTAGAGGTGCTGTGTTTGGTTCTGACATGAGCCACAGTTCCATGGTGCTCACGAAGTACAAAGAGGCACCTCTGCTCATAGCCAGTCACAGCTACACAGACTCTGTGTGTCCTTGAGCCGTGGCCATCTCCCATGAGCAGAGGCTGCACCACAGCAGGTTGTTCAATAGCAGGAAACACTGGCATGGTCTGACTGCAACCCCACAAAAGGTCCTATGTTGCAAAAGTGCAGAAGCTGACTGCTTTGTTTGATTGCTTTATTGTCCCACATACTTTGCAGTATGTTCCAGCCAGAGGCTTTTCTCTGTGTTTTCCTGTCTGACTTGCAAACAAAGAAACAGCGTAAAATCCATCTTATGTGCTGAGCTGTTCAGAGAGATGATGCATGTCACTCTGATGCAACACAAAACCTTAAACATTAATCCTTAGGAACTGGTACTAAAGAGTTAAATAACAAAAGCTGAACTTAAAGAATTCTTGTAAGGGAAATGTTTTTCTAATGGGAAACACTGAAATTGTTGGAACTTCTACCCATTAGAAATGCTTTTGGTGAAGACAAAAGGTTCCTAATAATATATATTATTCTTTCTTTGTGTGTCTCTCAGAGCTGTAATGCTTAGTTAACATAATAAAAAGCTAAAGGTTTATTTTGCTGCCTGTATACTTTAACATTAGTTAAAGGTTGTCTAAACTTCAAACTTTTGCAGTTATGTCTTGCACAGGAAATAAAATACAAGGGTTGCATTGTGGCTATCAGAGAGGTCTGAGGGAAAGGTCTAATTGAAACAGAAAACAAATATACTCTTAAATTATTATTGTGCAGTCAAAATTTTCCAGGCATTTTTTGCTTTTAGAATAAATGTTAAATGGCAAAATGTGCCCTTTGCTGTGACTCTTGGAAGCACCCAGTTTAAAACAAGTTGGCTGCTCAGGAGCAAGGGAGCTGCATATGGCTGTCTGCAACCTTTGTCAGGCAATTGTTCAGTCACAGAAAAAAGTATCTCAAGAATCCTGTGCCTCTATGAACTTAGTTGCTGGAAACAAACACCACCTAATTCCAACAGAGGCAAAACTTTAGAGCAATTTATCAATCTGAATCAGATCACCTTTTACAGAAAGGTTCCTGTCACATCTCGAGAGTTATTACAAAACCAAGCCCATCTACCAGCTGCTCAGTGTTCAGCTCTCCTTAGGAGCCCAAGCTGTAACCAAACTGAGTTAGGAAAAATGTTTATAATATCTTAATTCTGAAACAATCTATATTTTGTACAATTATGAACTACATATTATTTTTAACATTTATCATTTCTATTTTCAGTATTTTTCTTTCTTATTTAAAATGTTGATTAAAATCAAATTCACAGAAAGAACTATGGAGCAGGGAAATATAGAAAGATATTTAGAATGACATTGAGTAATTGCATGTGTATAAAATGTTTTATACATTGCTGCTTTATTGTTTTAGAAATGTCTTATATAAAATTCAGAGTATGGGTCAAGCTTTTGTCTATAATTCACATACTAAAAGAGTAAACATATGTATTTCTAATCTATACCTGGCTGTTTTGGTTTGTGGATTTTTTTTGAGAAACAGCAATATCTCATTTTCCTCTTGCTTTCGAGAGCAGAAGATCCCAGTGTGCTCTCAACTGCTCCAATACAACAGTAAGAGTTGACTAGCAAAGATTTGCCTTTTTAGAAGAACAAAGAAGGGCTTTGTTCTATCATTTCTGATTATGAAAGGAAGAGGCAATCTCACTGCCTAATTTTGGAAGCCAAACTGGCACTGCAGAAAAGTTAGAACTGGAGCCAAATGAAATGATCCTCTGATGCACTGACTGCAGGACAAGCACCAACTCCACCTACTTCTAATTTGAACAACACAGAGCATAACTAATTAAGAGGCCAAGGCCACCAAACAGCTGGGTTTATTCAGTAGTTTACTTTCACTCCTCAAGAAAACAGCCTGTTCATTTTTCAGTCCAAAGTAAGCACCTCCACTTTGTGCAGGAAACATGTCAAAGAGACCCTGCTCTGCTTTCTAGTAAGTACACAGCATCATTGGATGAGGATGTTTTATTTTGCCCAGTTATTTAAGGTCATCTTGGGTAAACTTTTATAGCTGGAGTAATGACAGCATGAGACACAAGTAGTGCCTAGGTCCTGCAAGGCACTGCTGAATGTCTAATCCAGCTGCTGCTCCTCCCTGAAGAGGATAAGAGAAGTTTCACAGTCACAGTCTCAGCTCCACCATCTCCACTTGCCAGACATCCATGGCAAGTGAAAGGCTGAAAAAGATCACCTCTATCCCTCCACGAGCAGGAGGAAAATCCCAGAATAGGATACATTTCTGTGAGCCACATCCATTTTCCTGTTCAGAGTGTAATTAGCCCATAGTTCCTGCCTAGGGACTGCAGCAAAGGTAAAATAAAACCATGAACATAAAACCTTATATGACTAAGGAATCATAAAAATATGTAATCAGTTGAAACTGCTGTACTCAGGTTTGATTTTGTGATGAATCAAGCACCTTCAGTTTCTAACAAGAGCCAGATGGAGTTACAGCTCCCTCCCATTTTCCAGAATCAGGCCTGTTATTGGCAGTTGTTCATATACAGCTGCTATATAGCACAATTCTGTTTCTTACACTGTGGAGACCTCTCCTTGAAGTAAATTTGCATCATGCCTGGGAAAATATTGCAGTATCAGGCTGCTCATTAAAGCCGTGGGACCACTACTTTAAATTTTACATTATATCAGTCAAGGATACACAATTATCCGTGGAGTACTTCTGAAATGGCCAAGGTCACATGAGGATTTTATCGTATTACTGCAGTGCACCATCTTCCTTGCCAGCCCATTGCTGTTCTGCTACAGACTACATTACCATGCATCAGCAAATACACCAGCACGCTGCTATATTTAGTGTTTCATACATACCGCTAAAATAGCGGATGCGTCAGCTTTTAATCCGACTTCAAACTTTTGTCAGCAAAGTGAGAGCTCATTTTCCTTACCAGTGATGAAGTGTGCTCTGTGTTAGTCATCTTGAACTCTGTGGTGATAACTTTAAAATACATTAGGCAGCTAGAATGCTCAATCTGAGTGGAATGTTTTTTTACTAAGACATATGATGGGGGACAGTAAGGACACGTGGCATCAGTCAGCCAGGTTTTAATAGTGATTGCCACAGGCTGCCTACAAACCCAGCAGCAATCTTGATGGCAAGAGGAGCAGCTAAGCAAGGTGTTCTCTGGGGTACCACAGCAGATAATTAGGACCTCCTACATTTCAAAGGCAGAAGAGATAGGTGGTGCAGACTGGGTTTGGTGTTATGTACCTGGCAATATGAGAAGAAAAGCATTGATGATGATGACTTGAACAGAGTGGTCTATTGCATGGTGGTGGGACCAGGGCAGTCCTATTAATGGCATCACCTATTAATGACAGCAGGAATATGGTTTAGTGGCTGAAAGCACAGGTACCACCAGGATAGCCACATTCATTCCCAAAGAAAGCAGAGTTCAGTGAATCAATCTGGTGTTTTCACAGGTCTTGGTAAAGCCACAGAACAGGGTATTTTTAACATATTTGTAACACTTGCTTATTAATGCCATCACATACCAGCAGTACAAGTGTGAATTGCCTCCTCTCTACCACTTCTGCAGAAAGCCAAGGGTGAGCCTGTGTGAAACCAGCTTTCCCACTTCAAACTGCTTGTCCTCTCTTGCAACCGTCCCTTACACTTTGCTAACTACATCTTAAAGGGTGTGGGCAACACCACATTTGCAGCCTAGGCTCAAGTCCAAATAACATTACTTAATAGTGTGATATTATATAAATATATAAATTTCCAAGTGTTCGTGGAACTCCATTTCAACCCAACCCAGAGCTGTCCATCCCAGCCCCATGATGCTGTGGCAGGGCTGTTCTCTGCCACAGTCCTGCCCAGCCATGTGACCCAACTTGCAGAGCGACATCCCACCCCATCCTTGACCCATCCCTGTCTCCAGGCCTCATCCTGGAACTGTCTGACCTCTGTTCCTGTGTCTGCCCCAGTCCCCAGGGAGCCACCAGCTCATGCTGCATCCTGTCGTGATTAAAGAAAACAGAAAGCAGAATAAATTCATGCCTCTAGAATCACATCTCACCATTATTTAATATTTTTTTCCAAATGGTTAGACCATCATTAATTCCAGTGCATGCACTGTTATAAGTACCAATGTTACTACATCTGGAAGTAATGACACAAGGCCTGGCAAGAATGCAGTGACACTGCCAGCAATGCTGGTACTTCAGATGAGGTTCCCTGGTGTGGCTGGGTGGTCTGTGCAGCTGTAGCTTTTCTTAGACACGTTTTGGGTATCCTGCTTAACATATTGTGAAGCACTCACTACAAACCCAGGTAATGGAAGCCTCAAAATATTGTATTTATTTGAGGGGGGAAAAAAGTAACATAAAATTCAACAAGAGAAAGAACAGCATTCCAAAGGGCAGGTTTTTTCCCTCTCACATGCAAAAATGGTTTACATGGAGAATTATGGGAAGCTAAGGACAGCCCAGCTTTGAGGAAAGGGCTGCAGAAATTCCCACCCTAGCTGCAGCAGCTCTGAACTGCCCTGTGCATCCCCAGTCCTGGTAGGATGGGCTTATAGGTGCTCTTTGGTGGGGAGGGCAGGGTGACCCACTGGCACTCTGGGAAAAGATTCTTTTGGCCCCTGAGAGCTCTAGAGCTCTGACCAAGAAATGGGTCACAAGAATAAATGACAAAAGAGAATGGAAAAAAAAAAAAGAAAAAAAAAAAGTAAGGATGTAAAGGGAAGAGTAATGCAGAAAACAAATCTGAGTAGAACAGTGAGTGCTGTGTTCTGTGTGGCTGACACAGGCAGGACAGGTTTTCTCCTCTTGCAAGAAATTTCAAACCAGAAAATTTATTATCCAGAAAGCACAGAAAATATCGGAAATGTTTAGCAACTGCAAATCTGGAAGAAACTCTTGCCCCTCAGTTCAAGACATAAATTTGCCCTTTTTTGTAATTTAAATACTGTTTTCTCTTTTTATCTCTCTCTCTCTTTTTTAATACTTCAATGTAACAAATTTTAAAGCTGAAAGATTCAAAGTTAAATAAAAATTAACACTTCTCACTTTGAAGACTGTAAATCATTGCATGTTAAGATGCGTGTGCCTATTTTACAGAAATGATTTCAAATAGAAATTAATGGATGCTAACCTTTTCCTGTACAATGTTCTATTTGAAGAAATGGACATTTTCTGCCAGAAGCATTTTAATGATAAATTTATTATCAGCTCTACCATATGCTAGATTTCTATGACTAAAGTTTCACCTCAGTGACCAAACTGTGTCAGAAAATGACCTGTCATTCTTCTTTCACACCTGTAGTCATCAGATTTTCAACCATCATTCTACAGTTCTACTGTTAGGATGGGTGCTAAAATTTTATCTCTTTTAGTTACAAAATTAATATTGCCATAAAAGTAAAACAATTAAAAATAATCATACTATAAAATGGGATCACTGTTAAAGTAATAAATTTTATTTAAAATGCATGTGCCATTGACATGTTTTCCTTTTTTTTATAAAGTGAGGCGCAGAGAGGTTTTGACCCAACAATGACTACAATTAAAACAATTGCTCAATCAATCTCAGAACTTCTGAAATTTTTTAGCTTTGGAAAAGCCCAGGCATATGTTTCATTGGCAAATACCATCATGAATAAATCCATATCCAAATCATAAAGCAGGAAAAGTTACTGTGTATAGAGCCTGAATGAAAACACATACATTTATACTATGCTCAGCAGCCTTCAAAGTGAGTTGACCTGAAGTTAATTACTTGAGGGTGGAGTTGCCCACAGAGACCTGAGTTTTCTAGCCAAGGGTTTCTAGCATTTTGCTAACCCACCAAGTTTGCCAGCAGAGCCACTGAATCAGTGAAAATGGCTCCAAAAAGCTGTGTTCATCTGATTCTAATGGAGTTAAGGTTGGCCCCTGGAATGAACTGTGGATGCAGTTTAGGTCAGAGACAGATGCAAGAAGAAATCACTGAGTGAACAAACTGGTTTAACTAGTTCTCCAGGCCAAAAAGAGATGCTAAGTCATCTAGGGACAGAGGGATAATTACAGCAGTGATGTCCAATTGCTTTCCTTTTAATTGGCACACACTGTATACATCCTGATTAACAAAACAGAAAATGCAGTCAGAAATGGGTGACTCCAGAGGTCAGTTGGTTTATGACTGAAATACTTCTAGCTGGCAAAGACTTTTGTGGGAAGGAGGACTCATCCAGACTTTGGGAACATTTCTTTTTGCAAAACTGTGAGGCTGTTATTAAACTCCAGTAACCTACATTCTGGGAAGCAGTTCCTTTCCTCTGTATTTCTTAATTGTGCTTCATTACAATTTAATAAGGGCATTTACTCTCAATTAAGCAAATCATCCAAACAGTTTCTTATGCCTGTTGCAATTAATTGGTTTTGTCAAATGTGGGTTTAATTGTGTGTTAAGTATCTTGCTGAACCAGGATCTGTGTGTGTGTACATATCTGTCTATCCAAACCTTTCCTCAGCTCCTAGCATGATAATGTATGTAATGCAGTTCAGGGTATCTGAGTCTTTAGCTCTGCTTACTGCTCTGGTCTTGGTGCCTCGCTGGCCCTAAATAATTCCTCGATAATGGTCAAACTCACTAACACTGTTAATATTGAAAAATGCTTCAACCAAATAGTAGGCTCCTGGCAAGAGAGAAATCACATTGTGACTCTGCCACATGGGACACGTGGTTCCCAGGGGATTGTTAGATTTTTTTAAAAATGTGCCTTTGTAACAAGCCTCTTTCTAAGATTCAGCTGCTGAGTGACTGGGACAGGAAAAGCCCTGAGGTGTTCCTCAACCAGGATCACAGCTCACACACAGACACATGGCAAGACCATGGCAAGTGCCATGGCAAGACCTTAAGTCCTACTCTGACACCAGTAACAAATGCTTGGGTTTATCCCCATCATTTCAGAACTTACCTGGCAAGGTATAAGTCAAAAGATGATGAATTATCAGCTTTTCTAAGAACCACTTTAATCCTACACCAATAGGTCATGAACAGCAGCATGGAAATGATTGTCACAGATGCACTGAACACCCATTTAACACCCAGGAGCAGAGACTCCCTGAGTCCTCCATCAATGCACGCATGGTTGCACAAGCCACCAAGAAACTTTCAAGAAGCAATGCAGACTTACCTGCTTTTTCCTTGCACAGCTTCTGAAACAGCATCTGTAAGAAAGTGATTTTTCTTTAATAATGGTACATTTTTTTCCTTCAAGTAAGTTCCACATTTCAAGATGACAATCTATGTAATTATTAACTGTCACCACCTTATACAGGGCATAAAATCCAGAGCTTATCAATAAAAATCGTGCAGAATAACTAGTTTTGCTTGCTAATGACAATGCTGGTGGGGCTCAGGGAGCAGACAGGCTGCTGAAAAGTTGTATAGGCAGCTCTACTGATGTGCAAGAAACAGGACACTGTGACTTGGAAAGGTAGATGCATGTTTCCTGTTCATCTGTGACCAAGGGAGGGTTGGTCTGCCTGAGGCTTGTGGGCAAACTGACCTATTGTGTTGTTTTCTTCATAATTTTCACTTTGCTGCTTTGGGTTTGCCACGCTAAATGAAAGGGCTGCCATTAACAACACACTTGGATGCACCTCTTGGTCCATTACTTTTCTGTTTAATAGCTTTCAGTGCCCAAATGAGGAGGTTGTTGACAGTGATTAAATGCATTTCCTTTCAAAGATCCATAAACTTTCTCGGCAATGCAGGCTGTAAATGAAACCAGCATAATGGGTGAAACTGCACCTAATTTTTTTTTTAAATTAAACAGAAGGGTTAACAGATTCCTCCAGGTACCAGTGTGAAGCCCAGTATGCAGGCAGCTGAAAAGACAGCCACTCCTGAGCCTTGCAGTGACACACTCCCTGTTCCTGTTATCTGCTTGTCCCCACACGGACAACCATCTGCACCTTTCCATCAGATGCACCAAGTGCTCTGTTATCTCTTCCATCAATATTGCTTCTGCAGCCTTGATAAGAATCTGTCTATGAAAACATGCTTTTTATTTACCTTTTATTTAACAAAGAATTTCACCGAGATATTGGAAAATTCCTCCTCTGAGCACGGAACTGAATTGATTAGGCATCTCTCTTAATAATAGGAAAAGCACAGCTAGGCTACTTTTTTTTTTTTT
>VWYP01003620.1:318450-367822 GCA_013400435.1 Pycnonotus jocosus | reverse complement strand
AAACAATTAATTTCTTTTTTTTTTTTTTTTTTTTTTTTTCCATAGCTAAGCACCATGACCTTCCTAGAAATATTCAAGGATCCTTTAGTGGAAAACTCCACATTCTCTTTACAGTGTTATTGTGCTCCATAGCTCAGTATGATTTCTAAATGGAATAAATTGAACTTAAAATTATAGAATTATAAAATGTGGTATTAGGCAAGTTTCAGATATGAATATAAAAAGAAATTTTTCATAGCATTGCTTAACATTTATGACATATTTGCGGAACAATTTTTGTACTATTCACATGCATATCATGGACTACAACTAAATGCTGATGGAATGAACGGAGATTTTTCTATCACCTTGCATACCTTTAACTTTTTGTCCTTAATCACTGAGACAAATATCATCCTTCCCTGTTTTCTGTTGTGTAATTCAAGTTAATGGCCACTGCCTAAAATTTGTTTTTACAGTTAGATTTAAGGCACTATTCATCTTTCGAAAAGCACTGATTTTACAGAAAAAAATCATTGCTTCAGCTGATCTTAAATCAAGGTAGGTCTGATTTATATGAACGACAAGTCAGGTCCAACAAGAATAAACTTTTAAAGTGAAAATTATTGTGTCAACCCAGAAAATTGAAAAACCCCACAGAGAGGGTGCACCTACTGATCCACATCTATCTTCTTTCCAGTTTTACTCACTCAGTGACAGCAACTAAAAATAATGCCAAGTCATGATGCAACACCTGAGATCAGAAAGCAGTTATTGCTATTCACTTTCAAAAAGTTATCTCCTACTTGCTATTCTCTAATGTTTCTAGAAATAAAATTAGAATGGAAACATTTGAAAAGGGCTTCTTAGTGAGCAAAACCTACTAATTAATCCAAGAAAGGATTTTCAGCTTCCTATGCTCTCTGGCTGGGCCTCTGGACTATTGTCAGTATGCACATCTGCAACAACCTTGGTGATGCCAGCTGATGGAAAACTGCATGCTGAGATGTCTCTCTGCCTTTACAGCTTGAATTCTGTTTCAGCATGGAAATGTACCTTCGATTAGCAAATAGTTTTATTAATTATTGAGGGAAGTGACGGCGGCTCTCCCAAAGTCTCATGGCTGTAAGATGAACCAGTTCCCCATTCCTTGGGACCTCCACACTGTCTGTATAAAAAACAGTAGCTCTCAGTTATTGAGACTCAGTTTGCTCTGTTATGGGATGGATTTCCTACACAAATTCTTTCTCCAGAAGCTGGAGCAATCATTTTGTACTTCATGGGGTAATGACATGAGAACAAGGGAGAGATGCCACATTACAGTAATTCTGCTGCTTGTGCTACAATTCATACTGACATGTACCTGAGGACTTGTCCCTGCTGCACCAGGAGTAAGACAGGACATGTACATAACCATAAGTAGCTCTTTAGCCAGAGAAACATGTAAATTCATGCATGTAAATTAATGCAAATAAGTTTTCAAAATTTGCTGACCTCTTGACAGCTGATGGAAAAAAGTTTGAGTGCTTTCTCCCAGGATTAGCTGTACCTCAGGACTGGGGGCTAAGTCTTGAGTTAATCTAGGACCTACAACACTCATGAGAGCTAGAAGGAAACCATCAAATACACAGAACCTTAACCATGAGCTGATAGAGTTAATTGTAGAATATCTGGAATTTTGATCTGCTTATTATGTAACTTCAAATGTTTCATCCCTTGCAGCAATAGCTGGGGCTTCATGGCCACTTGCCCCTTCACATTCAGGGCCCTCCAACATCTTAGGCTGTCTTTAAAACCCATTTACCACTAGAAATACCTACTGATGTTTTACAGCTGATGAAAAGAAGAAAAAAAATCAATTAAAACATCAATGTTTACACCAAGCCAAATAGGACAGTATCATAACAGACTCAAGGACGTACTTTATGACAGCATATTTTAGCTCACCAAGTATAACAGCTGTGCACAGTGTCAAGCCTCCTTATCATCTCCATGATTAAAGAATGAGAATATGTAACTCTAGGCAGATGATTTAAGAAAGGAGATTAGGGCTTACATATTAATCGACTATGAGATGAAGGAACTATCATTATTTCACTGACTTCTTTATATTCAGAGTAATCTTAGTACCCCTTTAGTCTGAATTCATAGCTATACAAGCCCAAACAGGCAGCAAAAGCTGGGTGTATGTAGCACCATGATGCACTACCTGGAGTTCCTCCAGTCTTCATGCTAAACATTCTTAAGGCTCTTTATAGATAACAGTTTGATTTCTGCTGTGTTTTTTCTATGATGTATTGCAATATTCACCTTTGTTTTATGTCAAATCTAATATAATTCATATCTAATCTTGGGCAAGCCTAAGCTCTCTCTTTACTAAAATGCATTCTAGCATGAACCTTTTTATTTTAGTAAATAATCAGACAATGACATTTCTATGGTGATTTTTATTTTAAAGAGTTCTGGAGGAAAGAAAGAGACACACAAATTACCTTCTGTGCAACAGCTTTTCAACATTTGGTACCAGAATGTACCCATCTCTCTTATCTCCAGAAGTTTTAGAGTTTTTGATCCTGTGTTGTAAATTTTCAGTACGCTACCTGTCAGCTTTTTGATAGCCACAGTGTTTTGGAGCACATATTGAGAGCTTTATTCATATGAAATTAAAGTACAAATTCAAGATAGCAACATAGAGAATGCAGCAATTTACCATTTATGTAGTGTTATGTTATTTTATTGCTGACTTTACAAGGCACCTCACATTCAGGATTCAACCAGAGATAAAGTCACTTTTTCATGGGAACACACAATATATGAAAAACTAGGTCAAACCTCATGCATATGTATAGGATGAAAGGATCATCCTTGGATCGAAGACCTCACAGCCTAGCTTAGACTTTCATTCTAGATACTACAGCAAATGTGACACTTTGCAAAGGGAACACTCATTGCTGAGTTATGTGCTTATTCTCTAAAGTGCAATACAATGTTGGATCTTGAGGGGATGGAGAATAAAACGTCTAGTCAGGCATTTAAGATCCAGAGAGGACAAAGAACTCAGAAATCCCCACAGCTCAGCACTTCACAACAGCCAGATGTAGATTTCTACACCAAGATTGGGGCTGTACTTAGACCTCTCAAGAACTGTTTTTCACCACTACAGAATCTCAAGGCCCCAAATGTCTCTCAATTCCCTGAACATTCAGGTGTGAGCTGGGGGAGCGAAGTCTCTACCACTATAAGAGAAAAAGAGGTTCAGGACCACTTGATGAAGCTGAAGTTCATGGGACCCGATGACATGCATCCCAGGATTCTGAAGAAGCTGGCTGATGTTGTTGCCAAGCAACTCTCTATCAAACTGGAAAAGGCATGCCAGTAAGGCAAAGTCCATGGTCACTGAAAAAAGAGATTCATTAGTGTTATTTTTAAAAAGATAAGAAAGGAAGACATGCAGAACTAGAGAGGCTCATCTCTGTACTTGGAAGGGACATGGAGAACACCTTGAAACCAATATTAAGGCACATGCAAGACAAATAGGTGATCCAAGACAGCCAGCATGGCTTCAAAAGGGCAAATCCTGCCTGACCGATCTGTTGGCCTTCTATGATGGAGTGACAGCAACTACTGAAAAGGGCAGACTGACAGATGTCGTCGGCCTAGACTTCTGTACAGCCTTTGACACAGTCCCATATGACATCCTCATCTCTGGAGAGATGTGGATTTGAAGGGTGGACTATTTGGTCAACAAGGAATTGGCTGGATGGACACAGCCAGAGAATTGTGGTCAATGGCTCTGTGTCCAGGTGGAGGCCACTGACAAGTGGTGCGCCTCAGAGCCCTGTTTGGGACCAGTGCTCTTCAATATCTTCATCATTAACATCAACAGTGGGATTGAGTGCACCCTCAGTGAGTTTTCAGATGACACAGATAAGCAGTGACAGAGAAGAGCAGTGACACAAATGACACAGATGAGCAGTGACACAAATGACACAGATGACACAAAGCTGAGCAGTGCAGTTGACACAACAGAAGGACAGGATGCCATCCAGAGGGACCTGGACAAACCTGAGAAATGGGCCACGAGAACCTCATGAGGTTCAACAAATCCAGGTGCAAGGGGCCATCCCAGACAGGAGCACAGCCTGGGAAGGAAATTCATTGAGAGCAGCCCTGTGGAGAAGGACTTGGGATTTCTTGTGGCTGAAAAACAGGACATGAGCCAGCAATGTGTGCTTACACCCAGAAGGCAAACCACAACCTGGGCTTCCTCCCAAGCAGTGTGACAGCAGGGTGGGGGAGGTGACTCTGCCCCTCTGCTCTGTCCTCATGAGACCCCACGTGGAGTGCTGTGTCTTGCTCTGGGGTCCGCAGCACAGGAAAGACACGGATGAATCTGTTAGAGCATGTCCATAGGAGGGCCATGAAGATGATCAGAGAGGTGGAGCACCTCTCCCATAAAGACAGGTTGAGAGGGCTGGGATTATTTAGCCTGGAGAAGAGAAGGCTCCAGAAAGACCTCATAGCAGCCTTGCAGAACTTCAAGTGGCCTATAAAAAAGAAAGGGAGAGCCACTTTTCATACTGGTGGGAGCAGGCAGTGGGTTTAAACTAAGAGAGGAAAGATTTAGATTAGATTTTAGGAGAAAATTCTTTACTCAGAAGTTTGTGAGGCACTGGCACAGGTTGCCCAGAGAGGCTGTAGATGCCCCATTCCTTGAAGTGTTCAAGGCCAGGTTGGAGGGGGCTCTGAGCAGCTTGGTCTAGTGTGTGGCATCTCTGCCCATGGCAGAGGGTTTGGAACTACATGACCTTTAAGGGCCCTTCCAATATAAAACATTTCTATGATCAGGATACTCAGGTGCCTACTAGAGGTGTTTACAATTTCTGAACTGGTGCCAGTGGATAATGGATACAAAAATAGACATGGCCATCTTTCTGCCACTAGTCCTGCCCCTAACAGTGTAATTAAAAAACTGAAACATGTCATTTTGCATACTCAAGGAAATACATATTTACAGGTCATTTCAACATTGCTCTGATTTTTCAGTACACCCAGCAGCTACTCTAGACCCTGAAGCACAAGAATAAAAAAAAAAAAAAAAAAAAAAAAAAAAAAAAAAAAAAAAAAAAAAAAAAAAAAAATTAGGGAAAAAAGTTAAGAAATTCCTGGCAAGTTTTACATTCCCTTTTAAAAAAATTACATACACCCTCCCTTCCTCCCTTCCCTCCAGCAAATACCACTCATGTTTAAGATTAGATTATTTTTCTCCCTATTCCTCTTTAGCTGCCAGAGAGTGACTCATTGTCAGATTGATCTAATTACAATTACAGACCTTGTTCTTCTGGTGTTACAAGGGAAAACTAGGAAACATAAAGGAAAAGGTCAATACAGAAAGACTCCAGAAATCAGGATATATTAAACAGTGCCACCAGTGATTTCTGTTGATTTTTCTATAGCTTTTTTTTACAATAATGCAACAGAAATCAGTTACACTTCTCAGACACCTGCCTGAAAGGTTGGTTTTGTTTCCATGCACCACTACAGATTTTAGTTCTTTGGCATGAGAGTGAGACAAGAGTGTAACAGCTTAATATTATAGTTTAATAATAGCATCATGCAGTTACTGTTAGTACAATAACGAATATGAGCTATTTATGTAACATGCATGTGATATTTTGAAAGAGTTATACATTTGGCAGCAGGGATAATTTAACACCAACTGTTCTCCTAAGACATTAGCAAAATGGGATTTTTTTAAAGTTATATTTGCAATCTTTAGCTTTTTAATATTCCAAAGATACTGTAAAGCAAGCTCTATGTTAACTTATAGAAAAAGGCATATTGAGCATATCACACAGTGTCTAAGCAATGAATATAGTTTATGACTCTAATTTATACACTTTGAAGGCAAAAGTACACTTAGAAAGAGTGAAATTCTTTTCCTGAGAAGTCCTATCTGCTCTTTGCCTTCAAGTTTTTCTAGGAGCCAAAGAGAAAGGTTGAGTCTAAGGATCTTGTTTTGTCAGAAATTTAATTTATTGTTAGTAACCAAGAGCATTAAATTAGTACATTACTGTAATAAATTTTGTGTTTTCATATACTTCTAATTTTCCCAGAGAATGTAATTAGAGAGTAGGTATTTCACTGCACTATCCTTGTCACTGCCTTTATCTAATAGCTGACATTATGCAGCTAAATATGTCACCCCTGAGAGTCTTCTCAATTTGTTTTGAGATGCTGAAGTGGTTGTAAAAAAAAGTACAGCTACCTTAACAGTTTTGCAGGGGAAAAAAATTAGTAAATCTTACTGGTCTGGCATTTCAGAATAAATTAGCTTTGCTGGAGAAGTTCAAAATACTGAACTAACACAATACTGATGCAGTAACACTTTGGAAGACATTATTAATTGGAATTAGCAAAGCAGGTTGTTAAGACTATTTACTGGATAATTTTATTAATTATGTTTCATTTTGGTTAAAAAACCAAACCCATAAACCTCATAATTGCAGATAATAAGATTTTGCCTTTTTTGTTTTGGAGAAGAGTTATGAAGTATAGCAAGTAATACTGTTTTCTAGTGGCTAATTAAACAAGCATAAAGGGGGCAGGCCACCTGAAAATCTTTACTGCAAAGGGACATGTCCTTGTAATCGAAACTCTTTTATTCCCAGGAAGATGTTTGTTACAGAACATGACTGTCCTCAGCAGTGGCTAAGGCAGTTACATAGAATAGACCCAGTTCAAGAACAGAATAGAATAAATGAAAATGAAGAGTCAAGAGAAAATCAGAATTTCCATTGCAACATTTCTGTCATAAATAATGAAGAATCAAATTAATGGAAGGTATGAAAATCCCCAAACCTATATTGAAAAGACGTGATTCATTTGTACATTTAACTGAAAATAAGTGCTTTTGTATTCTAAGTCATCAAGACGTTAAATTTTGGCACTTGTCACACTTGAGTTAATCTAAGAGTATATTGCACATGTGGGATTGACTTCATCTAGTAACAGGTGCCCACAATGCAAACATTTCAGCTGAGACAGTTATTCTGTATAGGGTATTGGTCATCTCATAGAATAACCTCCAGAATAAAGCACTCTCTAAACACGCCTGGTTTTGCCTTTAAAGAGGATGACCACCTCTCCTTACATGTAAAAAGTCAAAAAAATCACATGAAATTTGTAGAAACTGTGTTTTCCACAGAACTGCAGCTCTGTGCAGCATTTGTCTTGCTGCACTGAATAGGCCCATGAAGGTCTGCAGTGGTACTTCCTGACCACCCTGAGTCAGTGCTAAGGTTTAGAGAAGGTACCTTTTAAATGTGGAAAATTTGAACCAAACAAAAAAATGTAGCAGCATCATGAGAGGTGTGAAAAGACTAGGTGAAAGTGGATGCTAATAAACAAAGTCACTCATGCCAAGTTGCTTTCTTCAGTGTAAATACCTCTCAGTGAAAAACATAAACTTGGTATCAAAGCTGCCTCCAAGAAGACAGTAGACATTTGTGTAAGTTTTTCAAAACACTTATATTTCCAACAATCTGAAACTTAGGATTGGATTCATGTAGCAGAGCTAGCCCTTACAAACATATTTATTGAATGCTCAGCAAGTGAATTGCAGAGGAACTGACAGAAAAGATGTTGATAAATAAGAGGTGATGCCTTGTAATGCAAGTCCCATATTGTTAGCAGCATATTCCATGTAAGCCACAGTGATGCCAGCTATAGTGATGCCCTTTGAAATTTGTCTTTCTGGCCACTCTGAAAAAAGACATTGTGGATCTCATCCAAATAACAAACCTCCTAAAATGGCTAGCAAATATTCAAAAAAAAGTTAAACAGAACACTACAAGGTGCTTAAAAAGTTATCATTAATTACAATTATGTTTTAAAATAATAAGTAACAGACACAAGTGAAGTACCTCAGTTTTCTTTGGCTTAATTTTTCATTTCCTTAGTAGAAAACTCTAGCTAATATGGTCTCTGCAATACAATCCACTCATCAAACTAATTACAGTATAAATTTCTACTCAACCTGTTTAACTAAGCATTAGTTGGAAAGCTCTTGGGAAACCCTTACCAACATAGTGAAAACCTTCCTTTATATAAATCATTTGAAAGAATGTAAGAAAGGGAAGAAATCCATTGAATTTTAGCTCTTAGAAAGCTGATGAATAAGCTAATCTGTTAACTGAGTGACTCAACGTTCAACTGTTTAAAGATGGCATATGAACAAAACCCCAGGAGAATGCCATTGTTCTGAGCTATTTTCTTTTCTTAATTAGTCCTAATGTTATTTTATAAAACTATTATTCTCTCTTTTTAGGTATTTTTGATCTAAACACATAAATATGCAAAATATAGAAAAATAACAAATAAAAATAACAAACAATTTCCAAAGTCAAAACTTGCACCTTAAATTGGAAATGCAGTGCTGAGAAAATTACTGAATTTAGGCTTCTTTTGGAATATAAATTGGATATGTTAATTTTATTCATCAGAAACAATGGCACAGTGCACATACATACAAAATCCACCAGAAATAAGGGAAGGTCACCAGGCTAATCACTTTGGCTTATTTCCCTTTTCTGTACTCCCATCTGCCTATTTTCTCTGCTCTTCATATTTAAAAGCAACAACTTGAACAAAGTTAGGCCAAAATCAGCCTACTTTTTTTTGGTTCGTTTTAATTAATCTCTTTTTTCTTTGCAGCATCTCTGTAATTTCTATGCCTTCTACTTCACACATGATTTCTCTATAAAGCCAACTAAATAATGTCATGGATTTTGTCACTGATGAGAAAACCCATAACAGTACAGTACTGAATCATCACCAGGGATGGATCTTTGCATTCAAATGGTGTTGCATGCAGGATGGGTATCTCTGCATTGAGATACAGGTCACCTTAAGCCTTACATTAAATTAGAATTAGCAAGTATGCAGATCAAACTAATAGAAGCAGAAGAGAATGTTTCAATAACATGGTTTCTTGGAAACATATTCTTTCCACATAATTTTGTGCAAATAGATTCATTTCACTTCATATTAAAATGCAGCACTTCGCTCTGAATCCTCTCCTCCCAAGCCAGCACAGTCCATGTTACTTATTAATCAAAGACTGTGGCACAGGAATTTTAGCAGTAGGTGAGTACAGTCATTTGAGAGGAAAGAAAACAACCTAAAGTACAGGAATCAAATCAAGTGCTACAAAAAGTACTCTGTTCTGGTATCAGCGATGCCAACTTTTGAAAAAGAACATTAAAAATTTCCCTGAGATGGAAATGGAGCCAAAACTCACAGCAGAAACAGACAAACCTGGCAACTGCTTATAACACAGCTCAAGACCTAATAACAGGCCAATCTGCCTGTCAGTTCCTGCAACTGGCAGAATTTTCAGATCAGGTCTAGAGTGACTGGGATGCATGGACCACAGCTGCCAGCTCATGAGTGTTCAGCATGCTGGGATGAGCAATGAGCAACCCAAGTTAGAGACTGTAATTGGAAGAGATCCTAAATTACAGCTTTCTTCCCCACACCTACTTCTCCAAACTTTCTTTTATATCTCGGTATGAGAAAAGTAAAAATAAAAATCTAACAGAACTTTAATGAGGATTGAATACACGACAAAGAAGAGATTATGTAATCTGAGGGGGAAAAAAATATAAAGCAAGAACTCTTTAAAAGAACTGCTTTTAGACTTTTTTGGCCCCACTCAGAAATCAAATCCCAGCCCTGGCTGAACTGTCTTTCCAGACACTTTCTGTGTTTGGCAGGTAAGATGCATAAGGAAACAGTTTGAGTGCAGCTGCCAACCTGAATTTTATGGGACCATGCTAGACTATCCTAATCACATTCGTACCATTTAGCTTTGGCTTTTCTCAGGTCTCTAAGAAGAAGTAGATTTGCGAGGTGGCTCAATGAAAAAAAAAAGGAACAGAGATCCTACAAACAGACTCTGGCTCTGAAGCAGAAGAGCTTGTATTCCCTGTTATTTCACATGGATCCAAAACAAAATCAAGTGTGAGACAGTTTAGGTCAACTCAGAGCTCACATGAGATGATGTGATGGTGGAAAACCAAGTCGCTTGGGCTGAATTCAAGTTTCAACCATGTGCAGGAGTGTCCTTTCTATCACTGCTTAATAAAGCAGAGCACAACAGGTACTTTGAAATGCATTTCACTGCACAGCTACATTCACATATCCTCCAAGCAGACAACAATGTGCTCTCCTCAAGGCTGTTGTGCTGGTTTCTGAAACCCTACAGAGGAGAACTGCATGAGGGCTCTGGATGAAAAGGAAAGATTTAACAGAACCTTCATCCCTCTTCCTTGCTCGTGGCTGGAACAAACTTCTACACCTTGTATTGCTGAAATTACAACAGCTCTATCCCATTTGGGCAGTACTATACAGGTTAGCAGAAGAGAACTGCCTCGTTTCTCCAGAAGAAGGGGAGAGGGAAGAAAGATATTGCAAAGAAAGGAATTCTTCATCTTTCTAGCACACCTTCAAAGAGGCTGAGCTGGAAACTGTAAATGTGATAAATATATGTGGGCAGAGTTTCTGGCAGTGGTAGCTCTACCAGCTACTCAGACAATCTTGTCCAGAAGACAAGAGTGGACATCTTATACTACAGAAAATTCATACAATAAACTAAGTACCATAGAGCAGTTCCATCATTGCAGTCTTTCTTTCTAAAAAAGGAAAACATTGGACTATAGTGTGTCATGCATCCAGGACAGCCAGAAAGAAAAATTGGATAGAAAAGCTGTTTATTCTTGGAGAGGTACTATCTTCCATCCTCTTCAGAGCCATTAAGTTTCATAGTTTTAGGATCCTGTCCCAGACAGCATGGTTTGGAAATTTGCTATTCTCTACTGGAGAAATGCTAATGAGCCCAGCCTTTTACCCAAAACATCTTGATGTTTGAGGCTCTTGCCAGTTTGTTTGTTTGTTTTTTTTAATTAAGAAATAAGTTTGCTCCTCATGCTGAGAAGCAACTGGAGAGCCTGCTGTACCAGGGAATGAAGAGAAAACATGAGTCACGTTTGGCAGCATCTGCCATTGCACACAGCAGAAGCTGCACTTAAGCCAGTGCTTGCTAAAGGAAGTGAACTAACAGAAATAGAGTCTGATCCATCAGCATCACTGCATAGGTCAGAGGAGGCACATGCAGCATATCAATTTGATCTGGGATGCTGTATCAGAAGACCTCATGAAGGCTTTCACAGAATGATTCGTAACTCCAGAAAGCCCCCAGGCTATTTGAACTGAATAGCAGATGTAGGGATAGATGATACTCCTCTCAGGTACAGAATGGATTGGCTTTGTTGGAAATGTCACTAGATATTCAAAGGAAGGAAGAGTACAATTAAAGCTGTCTTTTCCCTTTTTGCTGAGGCTATAGGATGGAAACTGGGATGCAGGTCTGCAATCAGAAGCATTTTTGCCTTTGACCACAAAGGAAACAGTCACAATCTGGATCAGAATTCAGCCTGCATCTAGAGTCATAGCCCGGAACCTGGAGTAAGGAAAAAACTACTTAGAAGAAAATTGTAGTGCTCCCTTTGGTGCTCCTTTTCTTTCCCAGGTACAAACCCTGAACATTTGGAGGTGCATTTGTACACTTCACTCAATAAAAAAGGTGCTTTTACATTAAAAAGTATCAAACACATAACAATACTGCAAAAACTTGAATGTGTAAAATTCAGCATAGCAAAAACTGTGGCCAGACGCCTGTTTTTTTCATAATAAAAGTAAGACAAAATAAATCTGAAATCAGCTAACCATCATTAACAGGAACAAGATAACATATATCATAGAATCACTAAGGTTGGAAAATATCTTTAAAATCATCAAGTACAAAATTCAACTCTGTACCACCACCATGTTCACCATCAAACCATGTCCTCAAGTGCCATATCCACATGTTTTTTGGAATACTTCCAGGGATGGTGACTCTATCACTTCCCTAGGCAGTCTGCTACAATGCTTTATAACCCTTTCTGTGAAAATATTTTTCTTAATATCTAATCTAAGCCTCCCCTGGTGGAACTTGGAGCCCTTCGTTCTTATCCTGTCACTTGTGACTTGGGAGGACAGGTAATGAAGAAGACCAGACCTGAAGACAGGTGAGATGCAAAATATAGAGATGAAAACTCTTTGATTTTGGTAGTGCTGTATAAAAGCAAGAGTGAGAGCACTGAACCCTTACTTTGGTGATGAAAGTAGGTCTCCTAAGCTGATAAGATGGCATCTGTACCAAATAGGTGGAGAGGGCTTCTCTGTGGAAGAGTACATACTCTGGGAAGAAGCAAGACAGGGAATGCAGAGATGGGTATGAATTTGAAGGGATTCACTAATACACACATAAAAGTACCTTGTTTCTGTTTGGGAGTCCCTGGATAGAAGGATGCACCGAGGTGTTGTGTACCATATATCAATGAAACAGGTAGTGTCAATCCTCCTGTACACACATAGCAAAGTCGAAAGTCTACTGCCAACAAATCTACATTAAATTTAACTACATAAAGCAAATTTAGCTTTCTGGTTGTCTGATTATCTTACCTATTTATCTACATACATATTTATGGCACCAGTGCATACTTAGCAACCATTCTTTCTTTATGTCTATGTGCATATCTACATATGCATTGATAGATGAGAAACACTTATATCTCCTGGCCTTTCTTCCAGTTATGTAACTGTTAAGCAATGTCTTCAGCTGTTACCCCTCTAAAACTGTTCTTCTGATCCTACCTCACTTACAGTTTGCTGCATCTTGTTTTTATTATGCTATAAAACTGAAGCAGTGGAGGAGGAGGGCTGTTAGAAAACCATTTGTTCATCGAAGAGCCCCTGAAAACAGCAAATATGTTTTATTGAGCTCTTTTAGTAGAAGCCATGCTCTTCTGAAAAATTAATAAAGAAAGTTTTGTCTCTCTTCCGATGGAATGAAATTTCATTTTTACACACACATAGATATCAGAAATAGATGCTTGACTTCTTATAAATATATCCCAAATCAATTAACTGTTGTACTGTGTCATAAATATAGTTCTGTTTTTATGAGTGTCATATCTTTTGCTGATTGAGTGCCAAAATCTCTTCTCAACTGTTTCACTTCCAAGACAAATTGTCAGTATCCCCAGTGGCATGTATTAATTTATAGATGAGCAGGATCTTCATGGGATTACCAGCTGTTCTTCCCATTTACATCCTTTGCCAAGATAATATTTCATAATGTTTTCTTGAACCATTCAATTACATGGAAAAGCCCCTGTAATGACCAGTCCTTGGCTCACCTTGCTCTCCTGTGGAAATACCATTAAAGCATAATTCTATGGGTTGGAAACACATATGTGAAGATATAAGAGTTGTCTTGGAAATATTTGGCTCCTTGTACAAGGAACAGTAGGATCTGCAGAGGGCCGTATCTCTCTGGCACATTTACCAGCATTGTTGTCAGGATTATCATGTTAACTCTAGACCAATCTATTGTGTGAATTACTTCTCATTTGACACACAAATCATGGCCTATATTCCAAAAAGCTTTCCTTGTTAGCATAAAGGAGTGATGAGGCAACATGCATGCAGACCAGAGAGAAAGAAAGAAGCACCACAGCTGTGCTGGGTTGGTGCACTGCCTTGTGTGGTGTACAAGTGGCCCAGCTCCCCCTTAGGTTTGCAGAAAACAGAGTTTTAAGAAGGCTTTAAAAGGAAGATTGTTGCTGTGCCCTGTCTGTTTACAAAGAATTTTCCTAAAGTGAGAGGCCTCAACTAAGAGATCACAAGGGAATTTTTAAATCTAGGAATTTGGAATTGGGGAATGGAGAGATGGAAGGTGAGTGAGTATGCCAAGTCACATACATGATAAGAAAGGAACAGGCTACTAAGGAAGTTGCAAGTGAAAATAAAGATCTTACATTTAATACAGCAAAATACAGAGGGAAGGAAAAAAGAATACAACTGAAGTGACGGATAGGGAAAATGATCCCTACAGTAACGTTTGGTAGATCTGAGTGGCAGGACTGCACTCCTTTCTTTTAAAGAATCATTTAGTTCAGAGTCTCTGTTGAATCCAAGGAGATTACTTTTGTGAGTTAAGAGTCTTCTGTCTCTGATAGAGCTCCATGAACTTCAGCGTGCTTCCTATTGAACTGCATTTATCTGAAGAATTCAGTTTTGGCCAATGCATGTCAAAAAGAGCATAGACCAGAGATCAGAAACAAAAGATTATCATGGATATAGAAAAAGTTAATTGCAAAGGAAAACTGGATAAAGTAGGACTGTTAATCTAGAAAAAAGTGGGCTGAAACCTGAGAGTAGTTTCCAAACGTATGTTATAATTAGAAAGGAAAAAATCTTTTTTCCACAGCTGAAGAGGACAAGAGGAAATTAATTTAATGAGCAAGAAACTTCAGACTACACTTTAAAGAATGAAATTTCTAATGTTAAAACATAGCAAAACAATGGTTGCATGGTGAGATTGTGGGGTCTCCGCCATCAGAGGTCTTCAAGAAGAGAGCACACAAACAACTCTCTCAAGTGACACAGATTTACCTGATACTACACTGTGGCCAAGGAAATGAAATATAGTTTACAGGAATTCCTTAAAGCCTTTTTTTCATCTCTTTCTCTATTAACCTTCAAATAACCAGCTTATAACTCATAATACAAAGTATTCTTCATTACTTGATAGGTACAATGAGATTTGTATCATCAAATTTTACTTCTGTAACCTCACTTATAATACTGTTCCACGAGTCCAAATACTGTGCTTTGCTTTTTCAAGTTCTTTTACTGATTAAATAAGAGTCAGTTAGAAAGCTGAGATCCAAAGTGGATCATTACTCTTCGGGTCTTGTTTTACAGCTGCTTCACACACTGACAATGGCAGATGTGGTACAGAGGCTTTTCCTGCAAAAAAAGTAAACAGTAGAGGTATAGTCCCTGAAGCTGTGACAGGATGGAATAAGTAAGGAAAAGATTGTTACCTTGGATCAGTTTTGTCTCAAAGAGTAAAGTGAAAAAGCTCTCCAGCAAAATGAACCACTATCATGGTAACTGTTACTGATTCAGAACTATCATCTTTCCTATAAATTAAGTCAAACCATAAACAATCATATTTTAATTTGAAAATAACTTCTAAAAGGCCCAAAGACTACCTGGTTCCCAGTGTGTCATGTTCTTAAATAACTATGGCTACACTTAAAACAGAAATTTGATATTTCTTATTTCTTTAAATGTGGCTTTACATTCAAGTTCTGTGGGCACTGTAATATTTTCAAGAAATGAAGTTTCCTGGACAGTTGGAAGTGATTAACCTTTATGATACTTTGAGATTTTAGTGGGGTTGAGGAACTACAAAAAGCAAATACCAAAGGACTCAAATTTGGGAAACACTATTCCCATTCATGTCACCAAACTCACTACAGATACTTGAAAAGCGATGATTAAAAATAGCTAGACTAGATGCATGTGTGTCAAGCTGCAAGTGTTCCCAGAGGGTAATCACACAGATGTCCAAGCTCACACAACGGAAATTACAAGGCAGGGTGCCTGCCACTAAAGAGACATTTTTCTTTCACACAGTAAATGGCAGATAGTCTTCAGAAAAATGCTGAGGCCTTGTTCACACAGATTAAACGTTCCAGTCCCTGAGGGTCCTTATTCTAGCAAGAACTGTGAGATAAATAAAGACAGAGAATCTGAAAAGAAACAATTCTTCCAAATAAACCACAACAGCATTATTGGAAATCTAAATACAAACAAATTTCAGCTGAGGTCAGGATGCTGCTTTTAGTTCCCATGCCAAATCTTCCAAAATCAACATTGTGGTCTGGCTGTATGTTATCAATAACTGCTTGCCATGCATTCATCTGACATGACTTACTGACACTCAGCTTCCTTCCTGCACTTCCTTTGGCTCTCAAACATAGCTCTGTATTCAAACTTAATTAGTACTGATGTCACACACTGGCCTCTCGCAGCAGCACCGAGTTGAGCCCAGCACTCACAGAGGCAGAAGCTGACAAGTAGGTATGGCCATGCACACTGGTAATGTGTGCTCTGAGAGCATGCCAGGGATACAGAAAGAGCATGAAATCATTGAAATCTGAATTTTAAAATCAATATTAATGCTGGGTAAATGTAAGTGTCTGAATGAATCTCTCTGCCTTGTGTTCAAACACACGAATTCAGCTGAGGAGCCAGGCCATATGGCTCAGGCAGCTCCATATTTATACTACTAATCTGAACAGTAATAGTCTTCAGCTCTTAAACTTTCTCTCTTTAATCATGAGCACATGACACATTTTTTGTGGTTTTAAGAACTTCGGATTATGACTCAAATAGAAGTTTTATATAATTTATTTGAGAAAGCAGTAGATATCCAGGAAATTTTGTTGGGACACCAGACAATACAGGATGCACTGTCTCTGCCAGTCTATGAATTTTGTTATTTTGGCAAGCAGGCAATACTAGGCTGCAGCTGGGAAAAAGAAAAAAAAAAGGAGTACAAATAGCAAGTTACTGCTGAAGATGTCAATGCAAAGCAGTTGCTTTCATGGAAAAGGAAGGCTACACTTTCTGAATACTGACTTCCAAGCTACTTTGTTGAATGTATGTTGCTATTTGGAACAACTATTTGTGACTGTCTGTCACAAATACAAGTCTTTTGCCAGAGAAGTATGGCAAACATTAAGTATAATATAAAAACAAAGAAAAAAGAGGCTCTGCAATTTCTGTTTCCGGAGACAGCTTTGAACTGGCTTTGCTACTGCTAAATGTTTTATACCAAAAGCTTTTTAGGTTCATAATTCTTCAGAAACACTAAGTAAAAATAGATGTCTGCCCTTGAGTCTTAAGCCAACATAAAATATTTACAAGGATGGCATGACAACCAGCGTGCTTCAGTTTGTGTAAGAAGTTGGAATTCCCCTGATAAGTAGAGGTTCTGTGAAGTGTTATCACACTATTTATATCAAGTGTTATAAATGAAATTCTTATGCTGAGATACATGTATCCAAAGAAAATACAGCCTACTTAAACAACATTTCTGCTCTTGATTTTCATACAAATTAGCTTTTTCATCTGCCAGAAAGTTCTTTCTGATTATTCTGCAATTACTTCTAATTTCTCCGAAGCAGCACATTAACTAAACAGAAATAAATTATTTCCCACTGTGAATAAACTGACTCCATATCTGTCAGTTTTTGTACTGGAGTTAAAATATGAAGGACTCCTAAGATTTCTGAGGGATTAGGTGGACCTGAGTGGTGACTCATGACCATGTCACAGATGAAGTACAGAGATCAGATCCATACAGATTCTTATGAAGCAATGTTGGATGTCTGTGTTATATATTCCTACATCATAATCACATGAGAGCATGGTGCAGAGACACCCCAGTGGCTCTGGGTGATGTTAGCCAAATAAGGTCAGGCTTTCAACTTCACCCTCAGTCCTGGATCTGTATGCGAAGCTGGCAATGGAGAAGTAAGGATGCAGAATGTGTGAGGACAGTCATGGAACAAGAAAAATTATAAAGAAGACATATAGTAGACCAGAGAGAGATTTTAGTGAAGAGATGAAACAAGATGCAGTACATTATCAATATATTCTAGTGAGGAATTAATTATCTAAAAGTTGTGAACCTATGGTCTAAGTGCCTGCAATGCTGCTGAATTTTCCCCGGGCATAGTACTTGAGGCCTCGAAGAAATTTCTGTAGAAGGGCTCCTGCAAAGCTCCATGGGAACAAATGTATCCCCACACCTGCAGGACTAGAACTAAAGCATTCATTTATGTTGACAACACCGTTCTCAAATATCCAAGTAGCCACAATTTTGCCTGCTTTTGCATTATGTGCAAAGCAATTTTAAGCTACAAGTACATGTCTTAAATTATTGGTCCCAACAGTGAGCCTATAATGTAGCAATGAATTGCAAAACACTTGCAGAGAACCTTCAGAAGAGCAGTTAATGATAGGATGTCGTGTAATATCAATATACTCACTCAGAAGCCATGAATCAAACAGAACAAATAAACCACCAACTCTAACCAATGTCTTCTTGGGAGGTAAAAAACAACAATAAAGACAATCTTCAACAATAAGAGCCATTATGCCTGAAAATCCCTGATCTATCTTTCGTCTTTTAATATGCAAAGTTCATAAGGTAGGGCTAAACAGAGAAAACAGATGCTTTCACCACAGCCATCAGCAGAGTTGCTGCATTCTTCAAAGCTCTTGCAATTTTGTGCCAAAGTCTGCTGGAGCTCATTGTGCTGAAGGACATTCAGGGGCTGAACTGCCTCCAGTGAGCCACTGTACCTTATGCTTTACCTGTGCATCCCCCAAAAGCCCAGTGCCCACTGCCTGGCTATACCCATCCCCAAAATGGAGATTTTCATCTACTGTATGCTTTGCTGAGCAGTTGGTTTTGATCTTCACAATGTGAGACTCAGGGCATTAGTTTTCAATACAAAAAGCAGCATAACAAGCACATTGGCAAAATGTCAGGTAAATACATAGGCTCATTCCCGCACTGAGCAGCATTATCATCAGGAGAAGTCTGGAGGGAGGAAATGCTGAGAAAGGAAACTCGGAACCAGAAGTCATTACAGTCATAACTCATACACAAGACAAAGCAAAATGTTTATTTTAAAAATTATTTAATGAGATATGCCTGAATATGTAATTTCCCCAGGGATAGCTGGGTCTCTGGCAAGCACTTAAAACATCCATGCTCCTGGGATAAAGTTTTTTGAAAACAAAGTGCAACCATATTGATTACCATAAGAAGGAGAAAAATTGATTTTCAAAGGTACATGATTTCTGGAAGTTCAAGCTGGTCAAGAAAAGTGGTACCATATGCCAAATGTGATAGACACTGCTGAGGATCTGACCTTGTCTCTTAGGATTTAGTTAGAATTAAACAGGAGCAGGAGAGTTAGTGAGAAAATAGTAACAATTTAGTAATTTTGAGTCATTTGCTACAGGAAAAAACAAAATAAAACCAGCAGATAGCATGCAAACAAAGGCTTAAATCCCAAGCCATCTTCACTTTGGTTGCTTTTCCTCTCCTGCATGCATGGTGCATGAACTGCACAACTCTGAAAAGTTTAAATAATTCAGGAATCAGAACCTGTCTTTCCCACCCTTAACTGCAACTCAGTCTTGTTCTAGATCCTCTAAGAAGGAAGGCCCATATGGGTCTTCTCCTCACATAGCTCCCCTCATAGCTCACTGGGAGCTTCAACAAAGGCAAATGTGCCAGTATGGGGCATACGCCATCTGACTTCATTATTCCTAGCAATCCACTGCCCTTATTTATACCCAGATGTGTCTATAGCTCATCTCCAGTTATTTTTACTGTATTATAACATATAAGGGTTCCAAAACTCCTACACAGGTTCCATCTTTACTGGCTGTCACTCTAAAACTCAACTTTTTTCATACCTGAGGAATTGTGCAAATTGTTTTTGCCAGTCCATCTTCTATGTCTGCATCCTGCAGTGGATGTAGGAGCTGAGCATGCTGCTGATGACATGGCAAATCTAATTGTATAATTATAGCCATCTTAAAGGGAAAGCCAAACTTTCATATGCCTTAGGGGAGTGGTTTAACAAATTTATATGCAGATGGAAGCATATCAAGAGCAAACAGCTAGTCATTCACAGAATAAATATTCCCATAATAAGTGCATAACAAGGAGTGATGGTAGAGCATGCAAAGCAGATGGCTGATGTGTGTGACTAAATGTCTGGGTCCCAGCAGCCTCATTTATGCTTGCACTTTCCGTTTTTTAGACCCTAAAGAATGAAAATAACAAAACAAGCAATAAATTGAAACACTGCCCCTTCTCCCCACCCTCTTTCCCCCAAAAACTAAACCAAAAAACCCACCAGCCAAAACCAAAGAGAAAGGTCATTCCAAAGAAGATGACCTGCGGATCCAATGCATGACAACTGCCAGATGATGCACACTGGAAATCAGGAGGACCCAGGATCTGCTGTGTTGAACAACAACCCATGTGTTGAAATGCCTGCCACAACTGTGTACTTGTCAGTCAGACTAGGGGAGCTGTTATCCTTAAGACCCTCAGCCATGTGCTACAGCTGAGTGAGGGTCTTCTTATCTACCACTTGCTTTACAAATGCAACTTTTATTATAATGGGACATCTATCACAGTACCCTGAACGCCTCAGACAGCAATGTTCAAGATGCACCTTATTGTACTGTAAGTTGGAAAGAGCAAAAAGTATTCCAAATAATAGTATTTTGTATATTCTGGGTTTGGTAGGAAGTCCTTCACTTTAGTGAAGGACTGAAGATCAAAAGACCTGGCTGATCCTTTCAGTACTGTGAGAGACCTCATGGATGATGCTGGGAAATCACTTCCATTCTGACCTTCTGCCTTCCAGCTGCAAAACGAAGATAGTGAAGACCATGAAGTGTCCTTCTTAGGTCTGAAAACTTGAATATTGCAATTCACCTCTTTGCATGTGGCTTTCTCCTGACAAAGCAAGCAGGGAATGCAAACATTCCAGAATCAGATGAAATGTAGTATTACAGAAATCCTGACTGGAAATGCTAGGTATGAACTCAGTCATGTCTACAGAATGCTTTCAGGTCCCTACAGTAAAATGCTAATGATCACTGGTTTATAGTTGAAAAGGTCTCATGTCTGCTTATGTACAATGAAAGAAATACAATCAAACTTACATTCAAGAAGTGGGACAACATACATATTTCAGTGTTTTGTCCTCTTATTTCTTCCATGGTGATTTTTCAAAGCTATAGGAAATTTACAGCTTGGTTTGCTGTAAATTTTGTTTTCAGCAAATCTCTTCAAATTACTGAGTATTTTAGATGTGCCATATGGTACCTAATTTTAGTTTCCCATATAATTTTTGTTTACCCCATAATGAACTTGATGTTTTTAGAACTGGAGGATGTCTGATACCAGTAATTCATTTAAGATCTTGAGAGGACCTTTTAAACATAATTTTTAATATCCTAAAGTATTACATGTCTTAAAGGGAAAAAACCTTCCAGAGACTTGTTTGATATAAGAATGTCTACCATGCTGATGCACTTCCTATCAATGTGGCTTGATATCAAGATTGGCCCAGACAACTTTATTGTCAGGGGAATCTGGACCTACTCTTGTCCTCACTGCAGGTTTTCAGTTTAGTCTGAGATCATGCATTAAGTCTTGGAATTCATCTCTATTGTTGAACCTCATGAACCTCTGATATGGTGAAAAAATTAGTCTTGAACTTCAGCCACTATGGGCTATATCTCAAAGGATCTGGGAATTATGGATATTTAATGGATGTTATAGGTATTTCTCAGAATAGATCACATAGTGTTTATACCTGCTGTAAATAAAGCAGAAGCATTTCCTTTGACAGCACTCCCAAAGAAGCCCACCCAAACTGGGGATGTACACTCCTGGGACACCACCACCTCAGCCACTGTGAGAAAGGCTGAGTTACTTATTTTGCAACCATCTTTGTAAGACTCCCTAGTAGAGATCAGCCTTGTCCAATAGTCAGTGACTGGGTGAGCAGCTTGGCCACAAACTTCCAACAGAGCTACAACAGAAAAAAATTCACTATCCCAATGTACTTGGTGTCAGAGAGTCAACAAAACCCACCACATTCTCTTTTGCCACATCCTAAGAGAATGGCACTGCAGGAGGACAGACATGCCCACACACATGCCAGTGAAGAGGAATGGAGCCACAGGTATGACAGCCTACCCAGGGCTCTGGGGACCAGAAAAATCTTTTTGTTTCCTCAAGAGGCACAAGCTATTCTTGCTGATGGGATTTTCAATCAGTTCACAGCAGCTGGAATTCCACATCACAGAGGCAAACACAGCTGGATAGTTAGACATCAAAACCAGTCTCTCTCAGTGTAAAAGAACAGGCCACCCAGTAGAACACAAATATACTCAAGCTAGATGTCTTAAGGAGCCTTCTCGAAGAGGTGCATACAAAAAAACAGTGGTTAGCAGGAAAAGTCATTCTTCTGATATGTCTTAATAAAAATATACCCTGAGGAGAGAAGTGCCAATAAATCGACTCAGAGCTACCTACTACTCAAAACTCCTGAAGAGACGGTAACAAAGGGAGGCTTCTCTATTAAGCAAAGTCAACAACTGTGCGAGCCTCTGCCAGTGAAGAACCAGACAATCCTGACCCTGGGTTGAATTCCCACTATGATACAAGGACTCAAATGCAAGTCCTTGGTGAAACTTCAGCTATACTTTCAGAAAACAACACTGAAAGCAAGCAGCAAGAAATCCTTGAGGCTTTGGTACAGCTACAGCTTGAGGATTAAAACTCATTATAACCATTTATTGCCAAAATTTCTTTTTCTTTTCTTTGTATTGCCACAATGTTCACCTCTAGGGTGAACAATACACCCAGATCAGGTTCTCTGTTTAAAGAGTTCATTAAAAGGTAAGGGTACAATCATACTGTATTACACTTCAGGTTTATGTTAGTTGTTTAAGCTCTCACTAAATTCACTCTGCAAACAGACTGACTGACTGGCTGAAAAGCCAGTGTAACACAGAACACAGTCTGTCAGAATACAAGCATTTGCATCTCAAAATGCTCCAACAGTAGAGTCCAGGATCACCACTGTCTAGAAAGACAGTGATGTCTGACATCAAAGCACAGTTGTTGTTAGGATTGCACTGCCTGAGCAAGGAGCAAGGAATAATTTACAGCGTCACGGCTATAGATAGGCATCTCATTAGGCAGATTATCTGAGTTGAAATTTCAAGAACCTTTAGTAAACTATTTTTATACATGAATCAAGGACAACTCCATAAAAAAACCCAGCCATCAAAAGAGGTCAAGGCTTTGGATTTCTCACTGCATCCTGAGCTGGTGTGTCAGCAGAGTGATGCCGTGCACTGCTGGGAGCTGCTCCCTCCCCACGCTGATCCAGAGGGAAGAGTGCCACCTGCTGAGGTCCTGCCAGCCTTCCTGCACCAGTCCTCTCATCATCTCTGTCACTCTGTCCACACTCCTCTGCCCATGTGATATTCCAGATTGCTGTGGGGTACCATGTGCCTTCCATCAACAGAGCTTCCTGCTGTGCTGGAGTTATGAAGGGAGTGAGAAGACATTCAGCCTAGGAACTTAAAAGAGAATAGGATTCCCTTTTCACCTGAGTCAGGCTGCAAATCTCCTGGGAACCAATCTGGCAGGAACTGTGTTTTGATGAATTTTCCATTTATCTGTACAGGGATCCTTTGTAGTGTAGGCACAACCATGAATTAGTCAATTTACACAAACAAACGAGACACGTTTCCTAGGATACTCTAGAAGTAAGGACAACCAGGCTACAGGAATTAATGTCATTAATGGAACTATGACTTTTGCAACCGTGATTGCAGAGATGAAAGTGAACATGAAGGATAACATTCACTTCAGTGTCTGTGCAACTTGCCAGTCCCATGGGCATTACAGACAGCCCAGATTCTGCTACAGCCTCAACTGCTTAAAAGTCTTTCTGGTAGTTCTTCCAGACAAATTTTTGAGACACATAACTAGCTCTGAACATGCTCAAATTAATATTTAGTGTGCAGGTTGAGACACTGGATGAAACAAGGAGTCTGGAAACCAGGACCTACAAGAAAAAGGTAGACTAACTGGATTGACCTGCAGAGGGAAGGCAGAAGGCAAAGAACAAGAACATAACTTCTTCTGCATACAAGATGAACACAAGGAGATATTTTACACTAGGAAAGCAAAGTAAAACTTTCTAATGATCAGTGGGGTACTTAAATGTATAATTTGAACAGGCTCTATAGTCTGTTGGAGGGGCCTTAAAAAATGTGTCAGAAAAACTTACATCAGGGTGACACAGGTATAGGTAATTCTGATGTGGTTAAGGGGAGTAGCCTAGAAGTCCTGTTGAGGTCTCTCAGACTGTAGGTTGCTGCAGTTCGCTGAGGCTGTGCTAACTCTGTTTCAATGCAAACTCACAGACCAAGATGCAAACTACGGTTTGTTAGCTCAAGTTTTAAGACATGCAAGTCCTTCTGGAAAATTTTTAGCACAAGTTTTAAGATGTGCAAGTCCTTCTTCTCAATTTGCAGCCTCCTGGCTAACCCAAAATGTTCTCAAGCTTTAATTGAGTGCATCTGAAAATTTCTATTAGGACGTAAAGAAGCTTCAGCCACTTTTATTTCTGAGCACTTTGGATTTGTATCAAATGATTAGTCATTGTAAGTTTTAATGCTATGCATGCAAAGACAATTTAAAGAAAGTCATCATTATGACACTTGACTGCTTCAGATAACATGTGACCTTTCTCCTACAGCGGATTATCAGGAAGCTCCATCTAACAATTAAACTAAAAATCACTACTTTATCACTCTATGTTGAGTTCTGGGAATTTACAAGAAAAAGCCCCTATGAGTGGTAGCAAGATAGAAAACTTCATAAAATAATTTTTCTGAAGTTGTACTTCCCTTGTGTAAGTGCACATTCTTTTCACAAAGGGCTACACACATCCCAGGACAAGGGGGTGAGAGTTGCTCAAAGCTGCCCCCTCCCAGTAGATGCACAAGAAAAAGTTGTACCTTGAGAGGGATTATCTCTTTTAGAGAGACAGGATGCACAATTTGCTCCATTCATTTGCATAAAAAATGCTCTCCCTGTGCATTGTGCTGGCCTCTGTCTGGTGTGTTATAGATGGAAGTTCCTTCTTCCTCAGCGTGGGAAACAGGCAAGAGTAGTCTACAGGCTCTCCAGAGTACAAAGAGCCAGAGGCTGGTATTATGAGAGATCTTTGCGCCACTGCTTAAGTGGGACCAAGGGTCTGACTCTGCCCAAGCTCTGAAATGCCACAGAAGCACTTTGTCAGCACAGGCAGGACACATTTTTAATTATACATCTCTGGTAATATTTGAATCCCTTTGCTTTGCTCTTGCTGTGAACAACAATCGTAAAAGTCAAAGGCTCTGTCTCAATCATGCGCCGTCTGATCAACATATGAAATAGCTGGGAAAACCCTGCCTGAATAAAAATTACAGAAGTACTAAAACAGAAGCCAAGATGAAGAAAATGAGTAATAGCTTCTCTAAAAGAGGCATTATGGTAAAACCATAACATAGAACATACTCACTCTTTTTCTTTTTTTTTTTTTTTTTTTCATGCTGTTGTAATGAATATATCATAGGGCCAGAAAAAAGAAAATGCAAACTCCTGACCAGATGGGCAGACAGATAAGGTATGATTGTACATACTTCCCTGAAGAAAACTGTGCTCAACCAATCTGACAAGCAAAATACAAGAGACAGCCTCGTAGGGTTGAACCCAGCACATTCCTGCCATTCTCATCCATGGGAGCTGGAGTACTCTTTCATCTGTTCTTTCCTCTGGGTGCTATAAAACACGGTAGAAATTGGTACTGTCACCCTGTTATATAAACCGTATGTTGCATCTAAAAGTGTGAGCCCAGTGGATGGTGTGAAACATGCAAGGAGAAGAAAAGAGAGGGAAACTGTTTCCCTTTTGCACTTCACTGAGTACAAAGTTAGCTGCATGCAAGTGAGGTTCTCTCTCTTTATATTTGCATAGGCTTGGTATAATTTACTGGTATGGTTCCTAATCACCTCTTGTTATGCATCCATAGAGATTCTTATTTTCACAACTTGAATCTCATATCTATGGACAAAGAGCCAGGACATTTCAGTTTGTCCTGAAAAGCAATGCATTTCTGAGGCTGTGTGCTAACACTGAAACCTAAGTCAGCCAATTCAGTGTTTATTATTAGCAAGACTGCCCTACTATGAAATGAAATTGTGTTCCTGCAAACAGTCAGTGTTATCAGAAATACAACACTAAAGTGTTTCTGCAAAATAATTCAGTCAGAAGATCTGAAAATTAACATAACAACAAATTTAATTCTAGAATATTTCAATTTGCATATGATAAATATGACTATAAAAGTCAAGTAGCACACATAGGATTAATTTGGGATGTATATACTAATTAATCAATGCCAGCCTGTGACTCTTATTTTGTCACTGCAGCTGGACCTAGATGGCAAATCTCTCTGTGTGAGCTTGGGACAGTTATAATGAGAAAGGGATTGGGCTGGCTCAGAAAAGTGCTCACTCAATAAATTTTGCTGGCAGTCTCTGCTCATGGGGTTTTGGCAAAATCACCACCAAGCCCAGCTGCTCTGCTGCTATTGCCATCCCTGGTGGACCTGCTGGCTGCCCTTGCAGAGGTGGCTGACCTCTATTTCCCAACTGCTCCTGTGGTTCCTCCCTTGTTCAAAGTTTTTCTTGCAATACAAACAGACTTTATCAGTTTGAACTACATAAATAGCCATGTAATGCTGAGCAATAAAAATAACCAATTCTAGACTCCTCCCGATACAGATTTAGACTTCATATACCTTTTGAACTACATTAAATTTACTCCAAAATCAGTTAGAAACTTCAATTTTATTTTCTACTGTATACAAAAAAGCATATAAATTATCTTGTCTACATCCATCCAATAATAAATGTTTTTAAATTATTTTTCAATTTCATTTCATGAATAAGACATATCTTTCCTTTCCTACATAGATAACTCAATGAATTTTAAAAATAAAATACATAAAGCATGTCCCTAGTCTCCAGGTAATCCTTTTGAAAAACAAATTAAATAACGAATTTGATGCAAAATACTGTGTTAAAAGGATACTATTAACATAATTTTAAATTAAACAAATATTTTCATAGATCAAATGATTTAACCATAGCAGTTCAAAGTAATTTTAAATGGTGCATAGCTACATTAGGATTATCATCCTCAGCTGATGACAGCATTTTTGTCAGAAAAAAAATGGAATTGAGCAATTAATTAAGAAAAAGAAATTGTATTGGTCTGGCTGAGATGGAGTTAATTTCCTCCATAGGGCTGTGCTTTGTAGCTAGAAAGGTTTTGATAATACACCATATTTTGGCTGCTGCTGAGCAGCCCTTGAACAGCACCAAGGCTCTCTCTCCAACCTCACCCCCTGGCTCTCAAAGGCCAGTGGGCTGGAGGTAGACAAGATCTTTGGAGGGGACACAGCTGGGACAGCTGACCCAAGCTTGCCAAAGGGATATGCCATATCATATGATGCCTGCTCAGCAATAAAAGCTAAGGGAAAAAAGAAGGAAGCAGGGAAGGGCCTTTGTTATTTATGACATCTGTCCTCCTAAGCAACCATTACATCTGCTGAACCCTGCTTCCCCAGGCTGAACATTGCTTGCTAAGGGGAAGTAGAGAATAAATATTTTCTTTTCTTTTTCTTCTGGATGCACAGCCTTTTCTTTTGCTTCAATAAACTGCCTTTATCTTGACCCACCAGCTTTTTAAATCTAATTTCCCCACTGAAGGACCTGACTGTTGGGAGGAGGGAATAAAGACAAAAAGGAAAAGAAGGGGCTATGCTGGGTTCCTACATTTGCAACCAGTCCATTAGGAGCGCACTTTGGCTAGAGTGCCGTCAAGTGCACTGGAAACAAAGCAGATGAGAAAGCCTGGAGTATTACAGATATCGGAATATACAGCTCTCAGGAAGGAAGAGAGGCATCTGCCCTTCACTCCTTATTATTGATTTTCAGTAGAGTTAGTACAAGCTCTTCCTGGGCAATGAATTCTTTTGCTACCATGAAACTACTTAGTCTTAAAGCAGGGAAGATTCAGTCTTCCAGGAGCACTTGATCATCTAAGAAATGACTGCAAGTCTAGAGTGCTCCTGGGAAAGAAGGGTGTCTCAATGCGCAGGCAGAGCAGGGGAAGAAAAGAAAGGCAGTCATCCTGTTCAGAGGCACAAAAATCCACTATATTGGGGTACACCTGGAAGTGGAGTGGGTCACCTTACCCGACTACTTCTGCATGACCCTGTCCCAGTGAGATACTGGTGAGATTAAGCACTGAACATAAGAAGAAAGATATGCAAAGACAAGGTTTCAAGCTATTGGCATCTGTACTGGAGAGCGATTTTGCTGACATAATTAACAGCAATACTAAGGGTAAAAAGGAAAGCAATTCACATGACTAAAGGACACAGTTTGAAATTTGCTTTTCCAAGAATGGGAACAACTGGAATTAGCACTCTTTATGAGGAAGGATGGTCTGGTAAGCAAAACAAGACTGTATACAGATTCTGCTCTTGACCATGCTGCAACCAATCAGCTGTTTTGAGACTCAGAGAAAGTCAGTGAAAATGTGATTTCTGCAAAAAATTCTGTACCTCTTCTGCATGAGCAATGCTACTTTTACAAGTGCATTTAGTTGAAGTATAGACAGAAATCTTCAGCTCCAACATAGACAAATAATTGTGTCTTCAAACACACTACCTCTTTCAGGAAATGGAGCATTAAATGCCATGTCTTCATCATTCAGGTCTAGGCTTCTTGCTTAATCTTCTTGCACTTTGTGGGTCACACAAAGCATCCCTAAACCAGGATGAGCATAAGAAATCTTTGCCCAGAGATTGCACAAATCTTCTTGGGGCTTTACTATCAATTTTGTCAATGGGGGCAAGGTCAGAGTAAAGCATGATCTGCCTAATCTTCACCCTGGGAAACACACCCTACTAGATAATGGATGTAACTGTAACTATAAATTCTACCATGAGCTGATAAATTTATGACTGCATCCAGCAGTGACAGTGCATGAAACTTATTTTAGAGTCAGGTTTAGGCACTTCTAATCTCAGATGTAAAATTAAGACTGCTTACATATTTTGTGGAGAAATGAACGATCAGCTCAAGGCTTGCAAATAGCTGAAGATCTTCAAAATTCCAAAGAGTGCTAGAGAAAGTAAAAACTGTCATGAGTTGCCCCATGATAACCTTTTCTGCCCTGGATGTTGGCAGCTATCTGATAAAAGGCTTGTCACACATGCTCACTAATGGAATAATCTCTGATCCCTGGTGGTCCAGGGCCAGCAATATTGAACAAGTAGTGCAAGAGAAACACAATGATTCTGACTTTGCTTCAGCTGTTTTTATTTTTTAATTTCTGCACTTCAGATATGGTCAGAGGCTCAGACAAGCATTACACCTACTACAGAGAGATAACAGCCATCGATTAATGCCTTATAAGTTTTATATTTCTAAATAATGTTAGAAGACATCTGACATCACTGGAACCTCTGACCTAAACTCTGAAACACTCTTCATAGCATCAACTAGCATTTCTCAGGGAAAAAAAAAAAATCTTAAAGGAATCATAAACACTTCAGTCATGTAGGTTACAAGGCAGTTTTTCTCCTCATTTTCTGAATCAAGTGGCTTAGCACAGATAAACTAGAGTTCACAAACAGTTTAAACTACCAGAAGCTGACACTGACGTGAAAGAAGCAGTTTGCCCTGCCTCATATCTCCAGCCACTCTTAACCTCTCTTGCACTAGCCTACATAATCAAGTCTGATCAGTGAAAAAGTCTGACCAGGCTAAAACAAGCCCCAAAACTGTAAAATAATTAATTTTAGCCCTATTGATTTAATATGTTCAGGCTATGTGTCAAAACTGCACTCCTCAATTCTACAAAAAAAAACCCCAAACAAAAACCAAAAACAAAAATGCAGACTTAAAACAGATAAAGGAAAAAAAAGCCTTTTTTACCAGTACATGAAGTTTTGTTTTCTTGCTTGTTCACAGATTGAATGGTGCAGAGCATACTGCGTTACCTGGAAGAGGTAGAGGGTGTTTACTGATGGGTTTTTCACACCACCATTAGACTCCTAAGTTAGACTAGCAAAGTTTTCTCTGCTCAGAGTGTAGAGAGGCAGGCACTGCCCATCAAATGCCAGATTGTAATTTGCACTGGGAGGGATTTAGTTTATCCAGCTCTAAGCACTGATGTCTTGGGCAGTCACTTCTTCAAATACTTGATCAAGCAACATCAGCACTTTGGGGGCACAAGCACATCAACAAGAGGCCTCCATTCAGGCAACTGCTTCGAGGCAAGGTGTATCTTGCTGTAGATGGGCTTTTCCCTCTCCGTTAATGGAAGCTCCATAATGTAGACGTGGATTTACAAATGCCAGCAATTGTCAGGTGAGACTTCGCTGTTTGTCTGTCAAGCACCTGGTTTCCCTGCCACCTTAGGTACATATTTCCTGTAGTACCACAAAAAGAAAGTTTCAGTGAAGCAACCTTGCGGGGGTGAAGGAAGGAGAGGAGACATCAGCCCTAAACCCATGATTTGCTTTTTTATTCTACCAAAATATCATAAGAAGTGCAAGTCACAAAACCAGGCAGACAAACAGCATTCCTACTGTGACGAGTTTGCCAAAGAACACATCTTTGTACTTTTTAGGCTTTTGGCCTAGTTGGTATCCATGAAAAATGTGCAGCTAACATCACTGCCTTGTATTGAGAATTGAACAACTGTGTCCTGCCTAATCTCTGCATAGCATTCCTGAATTGAAGCATGCCCGCTATTTCTAGAACTGGTCTCTGTTATATTTGCTAATCTCAATAATTTATGGAGCATTTGTTTCTTTAAATGTCTTGGGTATATGAGCTCTTGGGGAGTGGAGACAAATAAGTTCTTTTGGACCTTCTGACTCACAGAAAGTTGGAAGAGAAGAAAAATTGGATCATCAAAATACAAGAGGTCTGATTTATCTCTGTGTTACTCCCAAATTATGTATTATACCATCTGGATCATGGGAGTTAAACAGATGCAGCCCTGGTGTGACATGGAAGGAATTAGACCTTTTGTCATTCGGTCCCACCCTGTTTACTACAATAAAAGCAACTTCAATATACACTTTTATAAAAATATGGAAAAGTCTGTATCTTAAAGAATAAGCAGTGAAAATCTGTGTATTGGAGATATATGACAGACTCATACAGACTGAGTATCTGGAACAAGCCATAGCATTATTTGAATTTGCATGAAAAAGACCAGCAAAAGAAGCACTTTGAAGGAAGTAAAATGATCAGCTCTCCTGAATGACATTTGCAAACATGCAGTTTCAACATTTATTCCTAATTTAAAGCACTGTTCAATTAAAAAAACAGCTCACTAATCTCTCAAGAAAGTCTTGCCTTCAGTAGGTGTCTAGACTCATTGGTGCCCTAAGAAACATTTGTACTTTCTGCATTACCCTGCTCTTACTCCAGTATGCAAAAATGATTGATATGATGCATGGACTATACTGATGAGGATTCAGAGAACTGCTTTTTATTGCACTAGTATTTTCAGATTTTCAACAAAAAGCAAAAAAAGCAGACCCAAACCCAACTAAAACTTACTTTCTCTGCTTTTCCTCCTATATACCGCTAGCCAAACAACAGTACTACTGCAACATCACTTTGAAAATATCTACATAAGGGAAGGCAGCTCAGCTGTGATACTTGTACATGCCTGAACATTTGGCCAAGGTAAAAAACAAATAATGTTGACAAGTTTCTTTTTAATTAATTCTGTTATCTATTCCAACTAGAACAAGCAACAAATCAGAACAAATGTTCATGCTTTTGCAGAAATGGAAAATAGCAAACTTATTTTCCAAGGAAAGAAAAGAAGCTAGTGGGAAGACAATAATGTTTCCAATTAGCAAGCAAGTGGAGCCAAGATTCAAATTTCCTTTTCATTGCACAGGATTAGGTTCATCTATTGAAATAGAGAATTTTTATGGTGGCATGCATATCATTCTTTGGTAGACGGATATGACAGTGTTCAAGATATCTTTAATAAAATAGATTTTGCTTTAGTCAAAATTGCATAGATAACTTAAAATAAGCACCTTGTTTGGGGAAAGAGAATTGCTGAGATATTGCCTTAATGTGTAATTACTGCTAACACCTATTTGCTTAGGGATAGGAGCAAAAGAGGTAGGCAAATGTGATGCCAATGTCTGAAAATGCCTCTGACGTAATTTGTGGAAGAGATGCTAGTAGAACTGAGATGCACGGCAGAAAACTGCCAGAAAGTATTCTTAAGAACACATGGACAATAACACAGGATAATGGGTTAGAATAATTGGGATTTGGGGGGTCAACTTCTTTGAATGATCATGCAGATACAGGCAATTTGACTGCTGCACTTCCATTTCAAAAAGCTTCTGATGAAGCTGACTATCAAACTCAAACAATACTGTGAAGGAGGAACTACAAAAAAGACAGCAAGAAATAAAAATGTATTTCCATTGCTAGCTAAAAGTGAAAAAAAAAAGGAATAATAATTGATTATTTTCTTTTACAGTGGATGGATATTACCTGACAGTCTCATGGATATGTTTTCAGTACACTCACAAATGAACTGGAAAATGGAGGAATAAATAGGGACACATTTGTCTGATGATATTCAGCTACAGAGGTTAATAAAAACAAAAACTGACTGCATTTTGTTGCAAGAGGATCTCATGTTGTCAAATGATTGCAAAATAAGGAGAAAAATGTAAATCAATAATAAATATAGTCACTTGCTAGAGAAAGAAAAAAACAAAACCAGCCTTGGGTATTCACTACTTCCTACAAGATGCCTCAGATGCAGTTTTTGCCAGTACAAGAACTACAACCAAAATAATAATCCAGTAACAAATTTTCAATAAGAAAAAGGTGTTGTATCGCCTGTTCCACAACTGAACTTTGGAAATCATTGCTACAAGACATTGAATATCAAAAGAACAAACAAATACAAATGAGTACAAAAGGCACTAGAGTAAAAAAATACTCTTAGGGATTATTAATTACAAAAATGCAATATCGTGTCTGTCTTCAATGTGTCTGCATGATAAATACCTCAAAGTTGAGATGGCCTACTTATCTGCTTACTATGTCCTTACACTTCTTTCCTAAAAATCCAACACTAGCCACTACCAAAGAAAGGACATGTGGCTTTAAGTACTTTTGATTCAATCCAGTGCAGCCACTTCTTATGTTGTATGATGATCACAAGTACTGCTGGCACTCAAGTAATTCAAAACACAAAGACAGAAACTATCTACATTTCCAAACAAAGACACTGATCCAAAGTAGCTTACATTTAGCAATTGGTAAAGTGAATCAAAGTCTCTTGAGAGAACCTTCTGATGGATTTTGACATGCTGTGATTGCAGGCTACAGCCATCACCTTGTATAAAGTAACCGCAGGTAAATATTGCTATTATTGATTAGAAATAGGATTTAACTAAAAATCCAGAGCTGAGCACTCAGGCTTGCAGAGAATGCAGTGCGGAATTCACCGTGAATTGGGCACAGCCAACTGCCAAGCTAAAAAACCTAAGACAGTACTTCTAAAACAAGCCATGAATAAAAAGCTGTGGTAGTGGCTCTGATGCCTGGAATTCATCATATGTTACCTTCAGATGGATTACTCTTTGGAAGTGCCTGTTTCTTTCCATTGACTATGAAGGTGATCCAAGTGACTTATTCAGATAGAGAAGTTTTCATTAGCAGCCTGAAACCAGATTAGATGAACCCCACAGCCCTGGAGCCTCATTAACTGAAGTCCAACTTAACTTTTATCTGCACCTGCTTTGCAACGAAACTTCTCCATGTAGTGCAACATTTGCAAGAATCAAACATTTGATATGTGTGGAAATTATTTCAAAGAAATGCACAGACAATTTCAATGATACATAGTAAAGTTTGAGGCTACTGAACCCATGAGTCAGATAATGTTGTCACTACTTACATCAGTTTTAGGTCGTGCTCCAGTTGACACTTGGTAAGGTAAACAATTTAGATCCTGGTAGTCTCCTCTTCTATTTTTCCAAGATCCTTTTTCTTGATGATCTCCATAAAGGCCTGTCTCTACTTGAACAGGGCACTGTAATAGAATTTTAAAACCCCATAAATAAAGACAAGTCAGAAATAGTTTTAATGTGAACTCTAAGATAAAAACTTTGGAATTTTATATTTTCAAAGATTTTGTTTTTCCTCTGATGTAAGGCAAACATTTGGTTGCAATTTTTTTTTCTTAAAAGCACCTGCTGCATAATTTTTTACAATTTGCTAAGTCAGACATATAGCCATTATGGGAAAATCTTTAACATCCAATATACACAATTGGAGAACTAATCAATAATAGTATATCTTCCCTAAACTTAAAGGAACGGAATCACTTTGTAGAAAGAGAAAGGGTTTTATTCAAATTATTTTAAAGCTATCTTTTAACTTTATTTCTCACTCAATTGTTCCATTCCCACACCATCTTTTTAAAGGTGGATGTCCTAACTCTTGGTCCACACTGAATACAGTGTCAGGAAGAGATCAACTGCATAACATTCCCCCACATATCCTGGTTTGCCCAAGGAAGAACTGGGTGAATGAGCAAGAAGCAATACATGCTGCAATCCAGCAGAATTCATACTACAGACAATCAGGGAAACAGGATCCTGGGTACACTGCAGAGCAGCCCTGATCATTCTAATCAGCCCATTTTCAGGCTCTTCCCCTCCACAAAGTGACAAATGTGCTGCTGATCTTTAGCAGCAACTGCCCAGTTCCCAGCTAGTATATTTTGCTGGGATATAAAATGAGGAGGCTTTGAAAAGGTGACAAAATAATTAGTATGCAGCCCCCCAAAAGTTTGAAGACAATATACTAATGCAAAAGAATTAAAGGAATGTATAAGTTAAAAAAAGTGTTATTCAATGAAAGTCATATCTCTAATATAAGATGAGGTAACTATAATCAAACAGGATTTCCCCATCATTCCTTAATAATAAAGGACTAAACCTGAAAAATATGTGATTCTTGTTCTTAAGATTTTCTGCTTTTTCTGTACTGAAACTGAGTACAAGACACTAAGTGGCAATGAAGCAGATACATTAAACAGCAAAACACACTACATCAAGAGTGATTTATCTCTGATGTTTCATTTACAAAGTGCCTCCTTCTATACTGCTAAGAAAGATTTCTTTTTCATAGGAAAAGTACAGATTTTACAAGAGTGGAACTATTAAATGTATTTTTCCAAAATTAGCAGTTTTGCTGTTAGCACATTCAGACAGTACAGCTTTTTGCACTTAAATCATGTGTTTATAGCATTGGTGAGAGAATGTTTCAGAAAATAATTTGATTATAGACAATTATTTTTAATATCTTCTCTGGATTAGTTTCTGAGGAATACAGTCAATGCTACTTCCTCATAATATTTGCCAACAAAAAAAATGACCAGTAGTAATTTGTGGTTTACGTGATGTAGAAACAAGTCATCCCTTAGCATTCATGCAAAAGTTACTACGTTTTAGAAAACACCTTGAATTCGTTAACCAAACTACTGCAAAACTCCCTACTCTCACCCGATAGGTCCCATAATATTCACCCAGTTGATTTTCATTAGCACATATTTTGCCTTTTTCTGTTAAAAAAAATCTGTTTAAATGAGTATTATTAATAACAGATACCTTCACATTCGGAAAATGCAAAGAATAAAACAATATCAAAGAATTACTTCTATGAACAGGTGAAAAATCCTTCAGTAGAAAACAGACTGGTTCAACCTAGTGATTAAATTACAAAATATATTTCTAAGATACAGCATTTGCCATAAGAAATAACTCTTGTCATCTGTTAATAATTGTCTGCACCCATAAGAAAACAACTTTCAGGGCAGCAGCTCCAACAAAGCATGCTCCCACTCATACAGCAGTCACCTGCTTTGGAGATCTCGGGTCTCCAAAGTCAGCCTTACATCTTCGAACACTTCACCCAAACCACTGTCAATCATAATTTCTTGTGTCAGTATCCAGTTGAGGATAAAACCATATGAAGAACACAAAAGTGCTTCATTTTATAGAAGCCAAATTTACACAGTTACTAGTAAACATATGCTTGAGAGAGGCCTTCTTTCTATTCAAGTTTCATGGTAAGTGACAAGAAGAAAACATTTGATATGTGTGGAACAAATTACAAGCTATAGGTAGAAATATCGTACAAATAGCATGAACTTTTAGAATATAAACTACTCATACAAATTGTGTGAAAACCAGACTTTTACTTTTTCCACTGCAACTGTCACTTTGAGATCTGCAGTATCTGTTTCTTCATTGTACACTTATGGAGAGATTTATGAGGATCTAGCTCTTCTTTGATTATAAAGTAAAACTAAGGCCACCCACTCTGAGGCAAATTATTTATTAATATTTAAATCAGAGCAGATGTTTCCCTTGCTCTACAATTTTTTTTTGCAGGAGACAGCAAATGGTATCCCAACATCAGTTCCACAACAGATTTTCCAAGATTCCTTTCTTGCTCTGATCTTGCTGGTCTCATCAGAAAGACTTTGTATTATGTGACCTGTCCAGCTTCTGTACTGAAATTGGCCCTTGGAGGTTTAAAGGTCATTTCCAGTTTGTCAAATAAGGATTCGATAAAATGTGTCTGACTCACATATTTGCCTGTCCACAGAAAATTGAAACGAAGAGATCTCTTCTATTTTTTAGAATGGGAAGAAGATGTGGCTTGATAAAGAGGACTGCAACTGTTCAAATATCATATTAAGCAAAACAGTAATTTTGGCACTGGTGTTAGGAACACTCTAACACTCTAGCAGAGGCTTTTGGTCAGAGCATATGTCCCAGAGAAAAGGCTGTGATCAAAGTCCCGGCCTCTCTGTACTCAGAAGATGTCTTGCCACTAGGCAAGACAAGTAAGAGAAGTGCAAGCATCCGGGGTGCTGGTGATGGCATTCTCCATGCAACCATTTCTGATGATGCTGTTCTAATGTTTCAATGTTCATTTGAAAATGTCACTTATTTAGATTTTTCTGCTGTTTGTATGCAATATGCCTTTCATTGAATGCTTCAGCAAAGGATTTGAAGTTGTATCCTATGATATTCAAGCCATCATGAAAAAAGAATGATGCCTAACCACAGCTTTTACCTTAGTAGAATAGGCACAGCCATAAAATAATGGGTGTTTGAATCATTAGTTACCAGACTGTCTCATGATGGGAAGTGTTTAAACTCGTTTAAAGGGCTGGGATTTCACTTTCAGACAGAAAAGCAGACTACACTGCCACTATATTTTGACAGAAGACATTGAGCACTCTCCTGCAAGAAGACAGAACACTGTCCCTTAATAGGAAAATTAATTATGAAATAAATTCAGTTGGACAGAGCTGGTTCTGACTGGCTGACATGTACAGTAAGAAAGAAATGAGAGACAACTATTACTAACAGACTCCATTACCAACACTATAATTTGGAAACACAAACTACAAAGTGCTAGATTCTGAACATCTCACCTAGAGAGACATGAACACTTACATTGTGATCATCCACAAAGATCCTTAGTTTAAGAATTTACTTTTACAACATGAAGCAGCAGTGACAGCGTAAACACAAAAGATCACTTTCCACAAATTTCAAGCCAACATTCAGTGATGAAAATCCACACAATTCTATCTTAAGAACTGAGTTCAATCATAGCCTGAAGCAGAGAACAAACGCTTTTATTTCTCATGCTGGTCACTCTCTATTAACTGCTTATATAAAACCCCTTGCTTATTCAAAAATTAATAAAATAATATCATTGCTCCTTTAATCCTATTTGGCCTCAAAATAAAACCTTGACAAACTGTTTGTCATCAACTGATGACACCTGTCATCACAAAATATACTGAAGTAAAGGATTGCAGCTCTAAATCAACCATTCGAAGGAAGGAAGGATGGAGCAAAAGAAAGAAAGAAAGAAGGAAAGAAAGAAAGAAAGAAAGAAAGAAAGAAAGAAAGAAAGAAAGAGAAAGCAAGCAAGAAAGCAAGCAAGAAAGACATCAATCTAGTTTTCCTGGGCTGACTGGGACACTAGTTCAACTCTTCATGAAGATAGTGTCCCTCTTGCTGTTATATCTTTAAATAAATAGAATAAGTATTAATAGGCTAGCATGTAAATTAACAAGCTGAAAAACATGCAATCANAAAAAAAAAAAAAAAAAAAAAAAAAAAAAAAAAAAAAAAAAAAAAAAACCCAAAAAAAAAAAAAAAAAAAAAAAAAAAAAAAAAAAAGAGTTTAATGATTTTAAGCCATAGTGACAGAAAATTTACATGTTTCACCCTACCACAGTTCTGGTTATTTGACTATTAGTTATCTAATGAAATTAGAGATTTCATTTTATTGAGTGAAAACTTTTAACTTCACCCTAACTCTTGAGCTCCTTGGCCTATTCAGAAACACAACTGGATCTGAATACTATGGCTTGAGGAGTTTTGTAGCTAAATGTTAGAGAACGTACCATATGACACACAGACACATTCTTACCAGTTGCTTGTGCCTTTTAGAAGAAGGAGTACTGGAGGGAGAAGAGCTAGCACTCAGAGCTTCTTCAATATCTAAGTTCAACTGTTCCAGTTTCTTCATAAGCCATGACATAGAGTCTGGCCATTCAGATTCTTTTTCTGGCTGGGTCTAAAAGAAATCAAACATACGTGAAATCTTAAAATATTCAAGCTGTTTGTAACTTGAAGATGCTTATTTTCTCTTCCAGCCCCCAGGGAAAAAGCTGAGCAGTTCTTTCCTGTACTAGAGTGACATTTTTCCATTCAGAAAGCTTCAATTATCACTCCAATCCTGACGACACATATTCATAGTTGTTCTACACACTCAAATGACTTTTGTATATCTGAATGGCTTTCTAACACTTCATCTTGGGTGACCCACTGCTATTTCAAGCTAAGCAGAACCAAGACTAAAACTCAACTCCCTTTAATGCCTCTCCTCAAGCCACTTCTATTTCAGCATCTCTGTACTGATTGATACAAGTCATCATGTGCACTGTATTATATTCCTTATTATAATTCTAGACTTGTAAAATCCTCTGCCCATATTGTGAGAATACTTTACTTTATCACTAGGTTACTTTATCACTAGGATGCATCTTTCCTTTTTATCTGAAAAGCTTTACTGTATAACAAATTTTTAATCCATTGTAATATAATTGACGAAGATGCTTTTCTTATTCCTTAGTTTCCTCAAAATCCTTTCCAGTGCTCTCCTTAAGCACCTTTCCATGGCAGTCCCTATGTATACCACTGCATTATGCCTTATTTTCCTTATTCATATCACTTCTAATGATTCACTATAAAAACCAGTCACACTGACCTCCCTGTCAACACAGGCAGTTACTGCTCCCCAGAAGTCTCTGTCCTGAAGCTACATCAGTTCTTTCATCCTCCTTCCTTTCAGATACAATTCACATCTTTGCACAGAAGGTAATTCCATAGTGAGCGTGAGCAGACAAACAGTAATAATGCATTTTCATCCTGCCATAATCCTAAGAGCAGCATATCAACACTCCTCAAAACCTAGAGGAGATAGATGAGTACTGTTATTACCCTTACCTGATAAATCCTTATGGTGCTTTGTTTCCTTAGAAAGGTTTCATGAGGGGGACAGAAAGATAACTGTAATTGGCTCACTAATGTAGAAAAAAACCCTTTACGAATAGAATCCAGGAGGTCCACTCCTCTATTACACTGACATATATTATTACTAGTGGAATTACTCATCTTCCCCACAGTAATTAAGGCTGCAAATCATCAGCCGAGTCCCATATTAGCAACAGACCCATGTTCCCTTCAGAAGGGCTAGTATGATTTTTGTAAGGATTGTTTTAAAGCAAAGAAAAATAAATATCCAAATTTTTACTTTTCAAAACCTTTATTTAGAATTTCACAGTTTTTTACAACCTCTGAGTACTTTGCCTGAAATGGTGTTGAAAGTGCTAAGCTGTACTTCAACTCCACAGCTATTAAAATTACTTTAAGAGATACTTTGATTTCTTCCCATTGTCTTCACAACCATTTCCAAGTAAACTACGGGATGTTCCACAGAAAATGAGTATTGAAAGACACTTCTCATACTGAATCCATTCTGAGATGACCTCACACAGGAAATGTACATATTGATACATTTCAACAACATTCATTTGTAAACAAAGCAAATGTTTTCCTGTGGTTTTGCTTCCTCACATGCTGATCTTTCCAATACTAAGGAATGTCAAAAAAAGACTCACCAAGGACAAAACATGGAAACTTGCTCAAATTCCACAAACAATAATGTATAAATTCTGTGAAAATCTAATATGAATGTTCTGTTGCTCAACACAGTTAAAATGCAATTTATGAAAAAGGGACTGTAAGAATATTTTTTCTTACTTAACAGCAGTAAACAATCCTGAAGCAACAATCACACAGGGAAATGAGTAAAGCATACTTGATTTCTGTGAGCTATGCAAAAATAATTCTTGCCAGGTGACAAGCTCTGAAGGTTACATTAGAAGTTTGAATTTCTGAGTTTAATAAGAAACAGGAGCAACTTCCACATACGGAAACCGACCACTTTCTGTTCCATAACAGAAAAGAGTATTTTGAGGGGTGTTGGAGAGGTATCTCTAATTTAGCATCTCCCATAGAAAATACAAAGATAAAACTCCATGAAGACTTCCAAAAATTTCTAAGACACTCGAAATGTATGCAACAGCACACATGATGTTGCATTACAATAAAAAGTACAGCTCCAGGCACAGGGAAGCACATTTCACCTTTATCTGGACAAATATTTACCTACTGGAACAATGCCTCCAATATTCACTAATGTTCCTTCAAACAACTGTATGAGCCAAACCTCCTTATTTTTATAAATTTCTTGTTTTAATGCTACAGAATTCAAACCACAGTAATTTCTAAAAATTACAAATCCTAAGGAGTTTCACCAAACTATAAATCTCCTAGCATTCTCCATTCAGTTCTTTTTTCTTAGTTCAGTAAGACTCTATATTGTGTCTATTAAAGGGATGAGGAAAGATGGGGTTTCATTATCCTTGAAGATAAAGCCAAATGGGCCTAGTTAACAAACGCCATTCACTAATTGGAAATTTGGCACAAAAGCACCATTTGAAACAAATGCTGATTGGCTATGTATTTCAAAGGTTGCCTGAAATTCCTGCTAAACAGAAAAAACATGATGCTACTTACATTCAAAAATATACAGCCTGCACAGTAGGACTTCTAACCAGTGAATAAATTTTGCCTAATCCATTCATGAGGAACACAGCTCCACAGTGTTCAGCCCCAGTAACTAGGTTGGACATTATCAAAGTGCTCTGAAGATCTGAGTACCAGTGTTTCCTGCCCATAGCAACTGCAGAGGCAGTAGGGTCAGGGCGCCTTTGGAAGCTTTTGTGTCTTGCCCTTCAGAAGGAAAAAAATCTCACTTTAAATTATCTAGAGAACCACAGCCTGCTTTATCCATTGGTTTTTTTTTCCCCTAAAAGGTTACAGAGAGAACACTCCTTTCCATATATTCTCAAGGTCTTTCTTTGTTGGAGCCACAGCCATTCAGCAATGCATAAGAACACTGTTACCTTTTGAAGAACCTTGAAAGCATAGACAGGAGTGCTTTACAGAAACACTTTTTACATGCTATCTTAGAATACAGAACCACAGATTCACATAGTTTGGAAAAGAACTTTAGGATCACGAAATCCAACTGTTAACCCAGCACTGCCAAGTCTACCACTAAACCATGTCCCTCAGTGCCGCAGCTCCACATCAACACCTCCAGGGACGGTGACTCTACCACTTCCCTGGGCAACCTGTTCCAATGCTTAACAACCCTTTAAGTGAAAAAAAAAAAAAAAAATCCCTAATATCCAGTCTAAACCTCCCATGGTGCAATTTGAGACCATTTTGTCATGTCCTATCCTAGACAGATGAGCAGTTGTAGAAAGTAAGACCAGAGAATCCCTTGTCAAACAAGTGTTTCCAGGTGGAGCAACACTGTCTTTGAAGATCGTGGCATATCCTAGGCCAAGAACAACTTATTTGCCTTGAAAGTGAACTCCTTTGCCATATAGATTTCTCAAGTCCCACATACTTATGCTAGATTAAAATAAAAACATAATCATAAAACAAGCATCATCCTCCATGGAAAACAGAAAATTAAGTGGTATGAACTTCCTAAAATCAGTTACAGACACAGCTGTCGTGCTTAAGATAGCTATTGCATGGAATTATCCCAACAAATAAGATTTACTAAGACGTATTCAGCAATCAGCCAAACATATCAGTTCTATGTTGCTACTTCCTACAGTAACCACAGTCTATTTTAGAACAGCTTAATGACTTTGTTACATGTACACATTCATATGTATCCTGACTCTGTATTCATTTGCATAGCTGAAATTTCATTACTACCAATAACAAATTAGAGGTAAAACAAGGTGCAAGATTGTGCCAAATCACCTAAACACTTACTTGCTCTTTTCTAACACTGAGAAGAAAATATGTTCCAGATATTTGAAGGTTAGTGCCTTTTGGACCAAAGGCTTCTGCACATTGTTTTTCAGCTTTCAAGTGTTCTTCACTAGTCTTATTCGGCAAAAATATCTGTGATAAAAGGCATATTTGTTTCAATGTTTGGTCATGAGGCTTATTGCAAGAGGCATAATAGCTGCCAGCAAATCTAAATTTAAACTGAAAGAATGTGGCAGAAATGAACAAGTCCATATAGAACACTCAGAGGTCAGGGTTAACCCTGCTGCCAGACCTCATCCTATACTGGAAGCAGAAAGGCTTTCCAAGTGAAGGGTTATGAGAAAATTACACAACTCTAAATTTATCTGATAATTTGTGGCTTTCACTTCAGAACTTCAATAGGTCCAATTGTTCTGGTAATTAATCTATTGTACAACTTTGGATAGTAAATCAGTAACCTCCAAGTAAAAAATACCAATGCTATTTAACCCTCCTCCCTATTATAACTCCTCAGATAAAAATTCTCTCTGATGTACAGCCTAGATCTGTAAATAAAGATTTCGTGGAACAATTTCAGGGACCAAATATCATATTCTGCTCTTGCTGCATGGATGGGGCTTCTCTGTTCTTAAAAGAATCTCTGTGTAAAAGAAGGTCTCTCAGCTGCTGAGGACTTTGCCTACATTGACTGGGGGAGGAAGCCAGATTGATTCCTGATGCAAAAGTCTTAAAAAAAAATTATAACACAAAGGACTATTTCATTCCAAAATTAGATTTATCTGTGCCTTCTACATTGAAGATAAAATATTTGAAAGGGAATTTTCCTTCATATCTTACTATAGTGTTGCTTAAATATTTACAGAGCTGTTGGATGAACAACTAACTTGTGGCACTTTCATCCTGGAAAGCAGGTGAGTAAACTTAGCAGTTAGCAACCTTTTCACTTCTAAGAACTGTATGGCTATATATCTGAAATTATCAAGGAAGTCTCTTCCATCTCTCAAGTCAGCAGGCAAGGCCATGCACATAGGTTTCTGGGAAAATGAAAGCTCTTCAGGGACATCACATAAAATTCAGAGCCATCTGGATCCTTCCTCTCCCCAAGACATTCACCTAAGATGGGCTGCAAGGACCATAGCAGTTTCGCTGAAGAAAAGCTATAGAAGTACTAATATGAAAATACATGTTAATCTGTTTTAAAGGAAACACCATTTCCAAGACGAATCCTTTACCCCTTAATGTATTACACTTAAATACGTCTGTGTACGGAGCTTTGATTTTCATTCCTGTCCAGCCACTTCCTTTTTACTACTTTCCTGCCTGAAGGCTGCCGTCTCAAGCTACTGATTTTGTCAGACAAATTTTTAGAAGTGACACAGGCCATACCTCTATGAATGACAAAACCTTCTGTGTTTTTTGATAATCTACAGCAAACTAAACTGAATTTTTAAAACACTTAAGGTTGTTTCCAGCTTTTTTGCATTTTCCCTTACAGTGCCCCCACACACCTGCCTTAATTTTCTTTCACTAAACTCAACTGTGCATTTCTATGATTTTATGTGTCTGTATTTAAGCACACCACTAGGTCTTTGAACAATGAATACAGTAAAATATAAAAAGTACTGTGGAAATACTAACTTCAAGATATAGTGCAATAAGGATATATGCTTGGATATTTTTAATGATTAATAGGTGTACAACATGGGAGAAAAAGGAACCCAAAGAAGCCATGAGAAAATAATGTAACATAACCCTTACCTCATTACATGCATTTGACTATTTGACTTTTCAAAGTAGCTCAGAAATGGACTAAATTCTTTTTTATAACTGATTTTAATCTTTCAGACAGTAAATTGGCAAATTTTACCTTTAATTTGCATTTGACACATTGATCTTGCTCAGTGAGAATGTCCATCATATGAAAGAAAACAAAATTCTGAAGTCCTATCACTCTTTTAAGGGTTCTTGCAGCAGTTTTTAAGGAATACTGTTCTAAGCTAGGCAGGACAGGACAGAACCCCTTCTATCAATGGAATCTTCCAAATAGTAAGTTTATGGAAAATTTCCCAGATGAAAAAACCCAAGCTAATTCCTAGGACTGAAGGCCACAAACTGGATCAGCATGGTGTTTCACTCAAGGTAAGAGAGAAATTGGAAGGGGAGAAGAAAGGAATTTAGTTGAATACAAAGTTTTAAAGTGCAGTAACTCAGACAGTCTAACATGAAAATTCTGTTGCAGCTTCATTTTGTTTCTAGCAGAAGCAACTAGTTTCGTTTTGAGCTTCTCATTTAAAAAACTCAAACAAACCAAAATCAAAAAACAATGACAATTTAAAATGGCACCTTGTCGGTTTTAACATAAAATTGGAATTTGGGTTTGCTCCAATGATTAAATTTTACCAGATTCTCAAAGTCTACAGCATCTCCACCTTCTAACAAATTATGATGTCAAGCAACACCAAATTTCACAAAGAGGCTGTTTGTCAAGCCTGTACTGATGACACATACTACAGAACTGGCACCCGAATGGCCAGACTGTCTTAATTGACAACTGCTCCTATTTCAGCACGTGAATTATCCTCTTGGGTTATCCCACCTTCAGCTGCTTCACAACAGATGCCAGCTCATCATTTATCTACTCTACCATTTCCTCCACTCTTCTAGTGTCCCAAACACCCACTCCAAGCAGTAGTCAAATTCCTGACACTGTCCATATTCATTTGGTTTAGCACCATCTGCAACAGTGGTTTTATATGCATATCACAATTAGTGACAAAGAATGTCAAAGTACTTTACACACAAAGGTATGGAGACACAATTAATTTCTTAATGAAAAATTATTAATTGCAAAATCCTCTTTTAGCATGACTCCCTTGGAGAATCTAACCAGCTTGTGTCTGTTCACAGCAGGTATTTCCCTGCAGTGCTTCCTGACTAACATATTCTAGGTTTCGGACTGGGTTCCATGAGACCGAGGGATCTCATACCACTAAATCCACAAAACGTTACAGACCAGGAAAAGTACCTTAAAATCCTTCTCCCCAAAGTGGTTAGTTGCACCTTTTGAGATTGGGTAGGACTTAACCAGTTTTCCTAAAACAGAGTTCTTTCTTTAAAAACATTGGTTAGAGCTGTCCAGGATGTGTGAAAACTGGGCGCAGCTTCCCCTTTTGCCTGATGCATTTAAGATGCTTTAGGGGGGAGGGGATGAACTTCTGAGTGACAGAGAAGCACCAAAAGATACTGACACTCTAGAAAACAAGAGGGAAATACCCGTAAATCATCTCAGAGGAATTAGGGAAGGCTCCTTTCAAAAGGTGGGGCAGCCCACAGCCCAGCTGAAATGCCTCTATGCCTATGCACATGTCATGGGAAACAAGCACTTGGAGTTGGAAACCTGGTGCAATTAGAAAACTACAACATATCAGGGAAAGATGCTGGGACAGAACTGTAGTCAAAGGCTACATGCTTTTTAAAAGAGACACACAGAGGAGGAGCGGCAGGGGTTTTGTTCTCTCTGTTAGGGAAGGGATAGATTGTGAAGAGCTGCTTCTGAAAAACAGCCACAAAAAGGCTGAGAGCCTGTGGGTAAAAAATTCAAAGATGAACCAACAAAGAACACCTGCTGGTGGGGGTCTGATCACAGGCGAGACCAAGGTCAAGGCCTCCTGCTTCAGATACAGAAAACATCACACTCCAAGATTTCATCCTAGCAGAGGATTTCCACCACCCAGGCATCTGCTGAGAAAGCAACAGAGCTAGCTGTAAGAAATTCAGGAGAATCCTGGAGTGCATCAAGGACAACTTTCTGGTCCAGGTATTAGACAAACCAACCAGATGAAAGAGCACTACTGGATCTGGTGCTCACTAGAGTGGATGAGCTCATCAAAGGGGTTAAGACTGAAAGCAGTCCAGGCTGCTGTGACCATGCCCTGGTTGTGAGTTGACAAAATCAGTAAGGTTGGAAAAGACCCTGAGTGCATTGAGTCCAACCTATGACCGAACACCACCATGTCAACATCAGACCATGGCTCTGAGTGCCACATCCAGTATTTTGTTAAACCTTTCTGGTTCATGATCTCAAGGAAGATAGGCCTGGCAAGGAGCAAAGCCAGGGCCATTAACTTAGAAAAAAGGACACCAGTAATTAAAAGTAACATGAATTAGAAAACAGTAATACCAGATAAAAGAGGAACAATAGGGTGTTCTAACTGAAAACAATTTTGTGACTCATGAAATGTTCAGGAGATCCCATCCATAAACATTATGAAAGGTAAGGCAATTTTGGGAAGGTTTTTCACTTTGGGAAAAAACCCTTCCAAAGTGCTCGGGAGAAAGCCAGCAATGGGCTTATCTACAGCATAAAGCACTGGAGCCTCCAGAGAGGAAGGCCTCGTGCCTCACTTTTCTGCTGGCCCCAGAACAAAGAGAACTGTGTGGTGTGTCCGATGGGGAGCAAAGGCAGCACTGCTCCTCCTGGAGCAACAGGAGCCAACATGGGTGCTCTCCTCCCCAGCCCTGTCGGCTCCAGCTGTGAAACAGCACACACAGGTGACTTACTGCACCGTTAACTGGGGTTTTGTTTGGTGTTTATTGGGAAAGCAATAATCTTGTTTAATACAGTAGCTGAATTAAGCAAGGCTTTGTCTGCTGCCTTTGCACACTGGCAGCCACGGTGATCAGTCACAACTGTCAGAGCTCACTCAGACGCAAGCTGGTGCTCGGTGTGTGGGCACTACAAGGCACTGAGAGCTGGGAATCAATCCCTGTGCTGGCACCAGGGCTGCCCCGGCAATCCAACACACAAGCTGAGTTATTTCTTCTAAAAACACCAGTGCCAGTGTTTCCTTGAAGAACTCTGGAGCAGATTCTAAAGATCAGGATGGCAAAAGACAAGACAGAGATCCCATAATATCTGGCAAATCTCTAATTGCAAAGAAAGAGACACCAAGTGCCAGCATACTTTTATTTTAAAAAACTGGTGTAGGTAACTCTAACCTTGACACTTTCTTATCTTAAAATAGCATTAATTCTTGTTTCCAGCTACTGGAATTTTAAAAATTTGTATCTACAGTGAAAGAATTTCCAAGAAAACTGGTACTAGAGATTGTCTCCAACTACTTTGGAACGTCAACTGTTTTCAAAGTAACCTGCTTCTTTAGTACCTACATTACACACGAAAACGTAACTCATAAAAGCACTATTGATCATACAAAACTAGTAAAATCACAGAATTATTACCATCATATTTATGACAAGCTACCACACAAAACCCTTGAACCCACTAAGGAGGATTAAAAGGATGCTCTTTCTAAAATTCACAAGTACTCATGGAGTTTGGTCAAATCCAACATTGTTCCCCGCCCAAGTTCTTACTATGCACTAATGAGAAGATATATTAATATTAGAAAGCTGTTTGTATACAGAAATATGGAACAAATTAATTAACGGAACAAATTAATGGAAACAAATTAATGGAACAAATAAAGAGCAAAAGGCACCTTCTGGAGTTCAAGGGTACTTAAGGACAAAGATGAGAATGCTTGGCAGAAGGGATGCTATTTTTAGTGGCTAAGGATAGGTGGTGATGGGACAATGGATGGAACAACAATTTATGAAAGAGAATGGATGATAATTGAAAAAATGTAAACCTTCTAAATTATATCCTGAACCAATTTCCATCAAGCTAACAATAAAGAGAGGGCATTAATCCCAGGTCCAGAAGAGTAATTAGGCATGATTCCCAGATCTCTACTGGAAGTTTGACACCCAAGTATCCAGGTTTAACCACTGCGCTTCGGTATTATTCAAAACCAATTTAGATGCCAGCTAAATGCCATTTAGATGCACTTAAGTATTAAATGACATCTGAAAGCGTTTTAAAAACCCATGATCATACCTGAAACTGTTGAAATTTCTAGAGCAACAAAAAGTAACAAAATTCAAATAGCTTGTATTGCTAACTTTATTTCAAAAACTTGCACAATGCAAACCCCACATTACTCTTCAAGAAATACAATTGCTAAAACATCAACAGTATTATCTCACATTAAACTATCGATAACTTACAGTTCTCTGTTAAATAACACACACACACACAAAATGACAAGTTACAGCTCACGTGTATGCTGTGTAAGAGATTCATCCAAGTTTCCCCCTATTACTGAGGGTGGTGAGACACTGGAACAAGTTGTCCAGAGAAGCTGTGGATGCTCCACCCCCGGAAGTGTCCAAGGGCTGATCAGATGGAGCTCTCAGCAATCTGGTCTAGTGTAAGGTGTCCCTGCCCACAGCAGTGTTGGAATAAAATGACTTTAAGGTGCCTTCCAATCCAAAGCATCATGATTTTATACCCATGTAGTTCAACAAAAACTCTTGTAGTAGTCCCAAAACAACATGAGCTGCAAGTCTTATACACACCTCAGTATCTTCACACAAAATGAGAGCTGACACGTGCTTTAATTGGTTTATGGCATGCACACTCAAAATGTCACCTAAGATTTGCAAAAAACCCAAATTTTGCAACAGTAGCTCTTGCAGCAGCAGGAAATCTCCTTGGGATTGGGACACGAGATAGCAGCATCATCCCACGAAATGCTACACAAAGGCTTCTTCCTCCAAAAGTCATACAGAGGAGAAAGAACAAAGGGTTTCTCCAGTCAAAAATGAATTAGTGAGCATTATGACCTGCAGCTCACCAGATTTTCTCAGATCCCTCCAAACCATTTGTACAGCATACTTTACAAAAACAACCAACCAGCCAGTCAAACGAAAAAGAAACACCACCTCCCACCCCGCCAAAAAACCCCACCAAAACAAAAGCGTTGCTTTTTTCCGATCTGTCTCTTGGGGGAAGCATTATGTCACATTATGCCACAAAAAACGAAAACAACAAAAAAAACTAAACCCCCCCCAAAACAAAACCGAAGACAAACAAGAAAGCCTTCCTCAAAACAACCCAACAAGTCGTTTCCGCACACTCTGCTCAAGGTCACAGCACACGGGGTGCGGGAGCAGGGCGGGGGTCAGCGGGGCCGAGGGGGGCCCTGCAGGAGGGCTCGGGGAGCGTTTGGGGCACACCCGCTGTGTCCCGGGAGGCGGGTGGCACGGGCGGCCGTGATGCCGAGGGGGGCAGCGCGGCCCGGACGGTC